>BSBM01000065.1:11505000-11905000 GCA_027924585.1 Larix kaempferi
CCTAATATGCTCAATGCCATGTGTTATGACTTACCAACTCACCCAAGAGTGTTCACCTTCCCATGAATTCGAATTGGCAAGAGAGAGCTGCCATGTGTCATTGAAAAATCAAGCTAGTGTGGGTCCCACCACCTCCATATGTCTCCAAAACCACTTGCCACCTAGAATTTCTCTTGAATTTATTTATTCATCATATTTATTAAATTCTTGAACCCTTCTAATGTCTAAATATCATTTATTAGTTTCCTTATTACCATCCCACATGTGCCCATCCAACCTAGGAAACTAGTAGGATTGATGGGATTGTCTTACTATGCACTTATTTGAATGGGGACATTACAGTCCTCCCCACCCAAGATTGCTTGTCCTCAAGCAATTTCAAATTTGGATGCTGCAAAATCTTCTCCTCTTCCCATGTGGCATCTTCATTTGGTAAGTCCTTCCATTGCACTAAATATTCTTTGATGATTCTACTCCTCAACCTTCTTTCCCGTGTCTTCAAAATCTTTTCCGGAACAAGTGTGAGCTGACTTTCATCATCCAAAGGAGGAAGTATTTCTGAAGTGATGATTTTCTGACCAAGAGCTTTCTTAAGACAAGAAACATGAAATACATTGTGGATTTTACTCCCTTCCGGAAGTTCTAGTTCATATGCTACTTCTCCAACCTTCCGCACTACCTTGTATGGCCCATAGTACCTTGGTTTTAATTTTTCTGCTCCATTCTTTTTGAGAGATGTTTGTTTATGGGGCTGCAACCTTAAATATACTAAATCATTGACTTGAAAGGTTCTCTCTTCTCTATGTCTATCAGCATATTGTTTTTGTTGATTTTGAGCAACCTGCAAATTGTCTTTCAAGAGCTTTAAAATTTCTTGGCTCTCTTCCACCCAATCTTTAGCCTTTGGGGCTCTACTATCACCAAATATAATGTCAGCAAATGTAAGTGCATCATAACCATATAATGCTTTGAAAGGAGACATTCCTATTGACATATGATAAGTGGTGTTGTAGCAAAACTCACCCAAGTGTAGCCATTTTTCCCATGCTTTTTGCTGCCCTCCCACATAGTTTCTTAGGTATCCTTCCAACCATTGGTTTACCCTCTCTGTTTGTCCATCAGTTTGTGGATGATAGCTGGTACTTGGAGTCAATTGAGTGCCTACCAATCTAAAAAGTTCTTGCCAAAAAGCACCCATGAATCTACTATCTCTATCACTGACAATTCTCTTGGGGAGCCCATGCAATCTGAAGATTTCTTTGAAAAAAATATCAGCCACTTGTGCAGCACTAAAAGATGATGTAACAGCAAATAAATGAGCAAATTTTGTCAACCTATCAACTACCACATAGATGCAATCCTTACCTAAGGATTTAGGCAATCCGGTGATGAAATCCATGGAAATACTGTCCCATTTTTGCTCCGGAATGGGAAATGGTTGTAATAGGCCGGTTGGACATGTAAGTTCTGATTTGTTTTGTTGACATGCTTTACATTCATTCACATACTTTTGAACATCTTCCTTCAGCCCCTTCCAAAAAAATCTTTGCCTCAACTGTCTATAAGTTTTGAAGATCCCCGGATGGCCCGCTAGTGGGGAATCATGTGCTTCTTGCAAAATTCGGTACTTGAGCTTGGAGTTATGAACTAAATAAATTCTTCCCTTATAATATATCAGCCCATTCAAAATCCTATAATTATCATCCCCTTTGATTCCATCCAACACATCACAAGCAAATTTGTCTTTGGCATATTCAACTAGTAGCATGTTTTTCCAATCCTTGGCAATATCCATGAGAGAAAAGGAAGGCCTTCTTGACAAAGCATCTGCTACTATATTATTCTTTCCTTTGACATATTCAATATCAAAATCATAAGCTTGAATCTTGCTTACCCACTTTTGTTGCCTTTCATTTAGATCCTTTTGGGTGAGAAAGTGTCTTAGACTATTATGGTCAGTTTTCACCACAAACTTGCTGCCCACCAAGTATTGTCTGAATTTGGCCAATGCATGCATAATGGCCAGCATTTCTTTATCATAGATGGAGTAAAGTTTTTCATGAGGCTGCAACTTTCTGCTCTCAAAGGCTATGGGGTGTTGGCCTTGCTTTAGGACAGCCCCTATTCCTCCACCTGAAGCATCACATTCCACAACAAAAGGTTTAGTAAAATCAGGAAGTGCAAGTATGGGACAACTACTCATTACCTCTTTCATTTTTTGGAATGCTTTTTCAGCCTCTTCATCCCACTTGAAGGCATCCTTCTTAGTCAAATCAGTGAGTGGAGAAGTCAACTTGGAGAACCCTTTCACAAATTTTCTGTAGTAGGTGCATATGCCAATAATGCCTCTCAATTCGGTAATATTTTTTGGTGATGGCCATTCCAAGATAGCCCTGATTTTTTCCATGTGTACCTTCACTCCTTCTTGCCCAATAATGTGCCCAAGATACAGTAGTTCTTTCATCCCAAACTCACATTTTGATAATTTAGCAAATAAGGACTCTTCTTGCAAGATTTTCAACACAATCTCTAACTGTTGCAAATGCTCTTCCCATGTTTTACTGTAAATGAGAATATCATCAAAGAAAACCAAAACAAACCTTCTTAGTTGCTTGCAAAATATCCTATTCATACATGCTTGAAAGGTGGTTGGAGCATTAGTTAACCCAAAAGGCATGACAAGAAATTCAAAGTGGCCAAAATGACATCGAAAAGCGGTCTTTTGCACATCTTCATCTTTCATTCGAATTTGGTGATACCCTGATCTAAGGTCAATTTTTGAGAAGTATTGGGCTCCATGTAGCTCATCCATGAGCTCATCAATCCTAGGAATAGGATACCTATTCTTGATAGTCTTTTTGTTCAAGGCTCTGAAATCTATGCACATTCTCAATGTTCCATCTTTTTTCTTCACTAGCACTACTGAAGAAGCATAAGGGCTAGAGCTTGGTCTAATGAGCCCCAACTCTAGGAGTTCTTGGATAGCTTTTTCAATCTCATCTATAAACCTTTTAGGATGTTTATAAGGTGGTATTTGAATGGGTGAAGTACCCTCCTCCAAAACAATACTGTGCTCAACCCCCCTATCTGGTGGCCTACCATGTGGAAGGTCTCTAAAAACCTTTTCATATTTTTGCAAAAGTCTCTCTATCTCCTTTGGGTGTTTGACAATATTTATAGTTTGCTTGGGAGATGTAATATGACATTCAGCAGCCCATTCTATATCCCCATACCTCAATATAGATCTCATGCTATTGCAAGTCACTACTTGATTTGGATAAGTGTGTTGCCCTCTCACAACTCTTTGTACTCCTTTTGAATCTTGGAATTTCATTTCGGGAATTTGGTAATTTACTGTATGCTCTCCTATTGAATACAACCATTGCACTCCCAAAACCACATTAGTATCAGCAACATCAACCATATAAAAACTATCAACAAAAGTATAGTTACCTACGGTGACTTGCAGCTTTGGAACCCATGTTTTGCATTGCATTGTGTTGTGACCGGGAATGACAACTGTGAAGCCATCAAATGGTTCAATAGGTATCTTTCTTTTCTCTACCATCTCTGCATCAATGAAGCTATGAGTGGCTCCTCCATCTACCAAAACTGAAGTTCTTTGTCCTTGTACCACACCTTTGCATCGGATAGTATGATAGCGAGGTACTGCTGAAAGCACTGCCATTCTTGCTTTGTCCGGTGAAGGCTGATTTTCTTCTTGTCTTTCCTCTTCTACTGCTGTCTCATATGCCTCTTCTTGATCTGAAATATGTCCATCTTCATCCATGCCCCCATCATACCCCTCATTATCAGAAAATACTTCTATGTATTGAGCCTTTCCTTTGGTACATTTGTGCCCCGGTGTCCATGGTTGGAAGCATGTGAAGCATAGTTTATTTTTTCTAAGTTCATCCCTGTTTAGTCCCTCTTTTTTATTCCTCTCAAATGACTCTCTTTGCCAAGGTTTCTTATCATATCCATCCCTTTGCCAAGGTTTCTTTTCAAATTTATAGCTAGGCTTAGGAGGAAATCTCGTTCTAGGAAGCACATTTTGGAGATCCCTAGTCAAGCTCATTGCATCTTTTAATGTAGTTGGATTGTGGGCTTTGACCAAACCTCTTAAGGGTTCAGCCAAACCTTCAGTGAACAGCAATACTAATCTTCCCATAGATACATCAGCCACCTTGACTGATAATTTTTGAAAGTCCAACATATATTCGGTAGGGGACCCAGTTTGCTTCAATTGAGCTAGTTCTTTGAAAGGCAATTCTGGATCTTTTTGTTCAAATCTTTCTAGTACCCTGTCAACAAATTCTCCATATGTTTTAACCTGATTATGACCCAAGGTTTTCAGCCCATGAAACCACCATTCATTGGCATCTCCTTCCAAATGCAAAATGGCCATTTTTAATGCATCCTCTTCCAACATAGGATTCAGCTGAAAATATACATCCAATTTTTGCACCCAAGTGTTAGCAGAATTTTGAGAAGAACCATCAAAAGTAGGAAGTGACATTTTTCCAATAGCACTATTCAATTCTTTGTTTTGGAATTGACTCCTATTGTCTCCCTTCATTTTAATCTTTTGCATAGCATCAATGTAGTCACTGAGTGGTACACCTCTTTTACACTCTTCATTCAAATCATTCCAATCATTTACTAGTTTCTTGTAATCCAATTCAAGATTGGGTTCTTCTTTGGGTGTGAGAAATTTAAGTGCAGTATGCCTTTGTGTGCTTTGAAATTCATCAGGTCTATTATGAGGTCCTGTACTTGAGAAAATATGCTCATTCCCTTTCATCTTTTCCCCTGAGTGTGAACCACTATTATCTCCTATCATCCCTTTGCCTGAAAGTTGGCTACCCAACAATTCGAAACCTTTCATCATTTGTTTATTCATATCTAGCATAACCATGTTAAGTCCTTCAAAACATGGTTTTAAGGCTTCAATAAATTCCTCCTTATGTCTTAATTTTTTCTCCTCCTCTCTACCCATTGTTTTAGAAAAGAACTTTTTTTCTGCTACTATCTCTTCTTCAACCAAAACTTCTTCAACTACTGATTCAAAGGATGGTGTTTTATTTGTTTGGATTCTTGTTAATACCATCAGGTTCCAAGACCATGCTCTGATACCACTTGTAATATCCCTTTTTCAAATTTTATTAAAATGCCCAATTTTCCACTTTTTTCCCAATTTCGACCTTTGACTAGTTTTACTGTTTTGACCTCCAAATCAACCCAAATGCTCCCAAATATTCTGTAGGAGTGTATGAATGGTATTTAGACTTGAATATAAGGTTCAGGGATGTTTTATGGCCCTCCAAATACCGCTTCAAACTTGATTTGTATTCTGATCAATATATGTAATTTTGACTAGTAATTTGTGCATCAAATCCCCCTCGGGTAACACTGCAAATGGCCTTCCAAATGCCTCCAAACTCCCACAAATTTATGAACAGAGGTATATAATGTGTTAAGTATGTGATTAAGGTCTCATATGCACCATTAATTGATTTTTAATACTGTTCTAACTCTCTCACATTCAACAGCAAAAACCCCCAATTCGACCCTTGGGGAAATGGCACTATTTCACCTCCCAATACAACTAAACTGAGTAAAAATGCTTCAAATGCTCAAGTACAGTACATGAAACTTGTAGAAGACATCCATGGCAATATATTTATCACAAATATATTATAGAATCATCCATACATTCGAAATCATCATCAATACATTGGCTCACAACAAGGTAGTGGGGAAATGGCATTGTTCTTCCATTAAAAATGAGATTTATACATTTCTACTTGGAATTTCGACCTGAAACTTTTTGGAGATGAAGAAAAGAGTATTGAATTCATATTACAAAAGAAATGGGGCATTAGAAGCTCCCCCAAAGAGTACAATAGCTCACCAAAAATGCCCTCCCTCAAGGAACACGAATATGCATTCAAAACTGGAAACGGTGGAGAGAAAGTGCTGCACTAAACCAAACCATGAAACTTCCTGTAGCTGCTACCTGCAAATACAAAATCCATTAAAGCACCATGAAAGACCTGAGTGGCCTCTCCAAACACCAACTTGGATGGGAATCTTTCACCCTCGAAATTGGCTAAGGCAAGAAACTAGTCATCCACTAGCTCTCTCTTCACAAATGCAATTTTTCTCAAATCATCAAAAGCCATTCTCATACTTGATTTCTACATTTTATAACCAACATTAGCCTTCAAGGGGTCGAAATCCTCTCAATATATTCAATAATTTTCCATTTAAAAAATATTCTTCATTTGCCACTTGTCTCCTAGTTCCAACCTTCCATCTTCTCCCAAATTCGAATTTGAGTCTCTTTAGATTCCTCCAACTCCATGAGCGCCTTCTTGAGCCTATTTTTGGGGCTGACATGTCATAATGGTCAGGTGTAAGAAGTTAGGTCTGAATTTTGTCATAAAATGTCATAGATGCTTCATTATTGTTGTCATAAAACTAGGGAATCTAGCCCATGTGTCCACTAGTCTCCAATTTGACTCTTCCTCTCCCATGGAGGTTACTATTCCTTCCCATTTCGACCTAATATGCTCAATGCCATGTGTTATGACTTACCAACTCACCCAAGAGTGTTCACCTTCCCATGAATTCGAATTGGCAAGAGAGAGCTGCCATGTGTCATTGAAAAATCAAGCTAGTGTGGGTCCCACCACCTCCATATGTCTCCAAAACCACTTGCCACCTAGAATTTCTCTTGAATTTATTTATTCATCATATTTATTAAATTCTTGAACCCTTCTAATGTCTAAATATCATTTATTAGTTTCCTTATTACCATCCCACATGTGCCCATCCAACCTAGGAAACTAGTAGGATTGATGGGATTGTCTTACTATGCACTTATTTGAATGGGGACATTACATGTTAGCATGGAGGCTTGTTCTGAGCTTGACATCAGTTGGAGACCACATCTTGATCAAGTAACGATCCCTTTGGGAAATATTCAGAAGCTCTCAAGGTGCCGCCATGAATCTTTATAAGTATAATCAGTCAGTAATTCATACGGTCAAACCTACAATGTGATTTACAGTAACATCAGAAATTTGATTTAATTTCATTACCAAAACATTTCTGCCTTTGCTTCTAGGCAACTGTAGAGGTCCACTGACAAGATAATTTCCTCCTTTGAGATGAATCTCGATGCCTCCTAGTTCAGGTATATCGGACATCATCTGCTTGCGGCTAGTAGCTACCTTGAAGGCCTTGTTGATCACAGCCAAGATGGCCTTGGTGTTGTCCTTGACTTCGGTTGGATTGATGCTGTAATGTCCTCTCCTATCATACCAGCATGATAGAGAGGATCATTGTGCTAAAACCGGGCAATTGGCCCCGATGCTTACTAAATGAAACATCCACATATATAAAAAGACAGGCATGCAGATGTACAATCTAAGCAAACACAACAAAAGTAAATCATGTGCAGAATTAACACACATCCATCATACATTCCCGATTTTTATGCCATATCATCAATTTAAGCAATATCAAATTTGCAAATGAGAATACTTATCTTAAATCAAGTAATCCCTGAGCAACCAGCTATGCTTCTGCAACGTTCCACCCAACCATAGGCCAGTGTGCTCCTCGATCTCTCAGCACCACTGCCACCCCCGAGCTGGGCATGATCTCCACAAGGAAAAGGGGAAAACAGGCTCTCACATAGCCAAAGGTATACCAGAATCAGCCAAGCCAATCAGCAATTGGGTTTCTCAGGCTGATAAGAGATGGATGCATATAACATCAAAAGCATAAGTGTTGGGCATGAGAAAAATGTTTTCCCAAGGGAATGCATGAGATGGGGTTTCAACTAACTCAGAAAAACGTGGGAACCCACAAAAACGAAATGGGAAGTTGGGGAACAACCCAGGTAAGCCAAATCCGTTTTTAGAAAAACGTCCTTGGACATTCGGGGCAAAAACGACCTCCATACAGACCCCAAATCGTGGCCCTTCTTTCCCAAGCTACTGTATATGCAAAATGAACTCCCAGGCATGGAGAAATGCAGGATTTGGATGAAAAACGTGTAGGGAAAGACCCAGCTAGCTCCCACTGCGTGAAATGAGTGAAGACTCTCCGTTCAGAATCCCTTTGGGCACCATTTCGTGGGCGTTTTCTTGCCCAAGGAGACAAAACACGAATTTCCAGGTTGATGGCTTGCCCATACCCGAAAATGGCTGCCATACTTCTTCATTCCCAAGGCATTAACTGCCTCAACCAACTCTTGGAAGAATTAAATGATTGGGTGCATGAGACCAAATGGGTAGTTGAGAGTTCATGGGTTTCTTCAATGGAATGGCTTAACACCATGGCTCAAGGGTTTGGTTATTTTCCCTCCCTATTCCTTGTAAAGATCATGCCCCCATCTCTTTGTTGCATTGCGTAGCTGATTGTGGGTTTTTCATTAAAATTGCATATTTACATGATGTCTGATTTTACATTGTGCACCACTAGCACAAGAACTCCATGCATCTATTCTAATTGCCGATACATAGAACGATAAATCAATGGCGGGGCCTTGGCCTTGAGCTCCTCACCATGACTAAATAACAATATTTACATCATTTACAATATTAATGCAATAGGGTCAAGCTGGGGACATTACATTCCCCTCCCCTTGGAATAACACCGTCCTCGGTGTTCCAACACTTCAGATTATATACCCACTTTACGCATGTCCAAAATTCACAACTGGTGGCAGGTCTGTCCTGCGTGTCATCTCTTTACTTGAACTTTCAGGACCAAGTGCTTTGGCTTCCACAAGCTGCTCTTGCTGGCTTGATCCTCTAGTTCTGCATATGGGCATCGCTCCACAGCAATCCCTTCCATTTGTTTATCTTCCAGCTGATCTACAAGTATGGAATTTCATGGATGCCATCTTTCTTGTTGTCCCGGCAACTATCTGTGAGACTTATCATGGAAATTCCTACTAGGACAAGCATAACACAATAATAAAATTAGTCAATTATTTTCCTAATTGACTTGGAACGTCCATGCTTTACTCGTGAGACTTCCACACATTTCATGCTTTCCCACACACACATGAACTCATTCATGTTCATCCTTTCACAAGAAAATAACTATTTCAGCATTCACAATTCATTTCAAGCAACGAAACACAATTTGTTTTCATTTATGACATGCACTCAACAATCCTTTATTTCTAAGATGCATCAGTCAAAAGAAAGAGACGAGTAAGAGTTTCCCCCCCTCTTAGTCTTGTTCCAATCCGGAGCCACACCATCACTGGTGGTTCTATGCTCCTTGGCCTCTTTCACTTCAATATGAATGCTTGACTTGCCCTTTCTTGGCTATGACACTTTAGTGTCTAAGGTCTGTCTAATGGCTTCCAACCAGGGAACCCTTCCCCATTGCCGCTTATAGAACCTTTGGCTGCTAGGACCCACACAGTTCCACTAGCACCATCTTTCATTACCGCTCATACTGAGCTCTCTTTAGGATGGTCACATGTCCACATGCATCCTCCAGATGCTTTCATAGTCCTTGCTTCCAGCAATACCTACACTCAAACATTGAGTCAATGCACATGTTTAGTGTATTTTCATAGGGTTTATCTCCAAATGAGAATTTAAGAAATCATAATTAAATCATATACACATGTATATTCATAAGCAAGAGTTACAAGATAACCAAATACTTATCTTTATAGTATGTCTTCACTTTATCCCACAGGATCCTTCTTCGCTTTCCAAGCATTGGATTTCCCGTGGATACAACAATGAATGTTGGGCCAGCACGCAGGCTACTCCACAACCATTCAAATAGGCAATGCCAGGCCAGTACGGTGACTGGTTTTATCAATTGTTTAAGGGAATGTTTGGCCAACACGCCAGCTGCTCCACAACATCGAGTGGTTACTGTTCCCACCAACTATTCTCCGAATTTACCAAGAATTTTATAGCTCCAACCAGTTACTCTCTGGATTTACCAAGCATTTATAGCTCTTTCAGGGTCCTTGCTTCCTGTAATGGCCAAGGTTTCCAACAAAGAAATAATAGTGTATTAGCTTGGTTGTCATAAGACTTATACCTGAAGTCTTCATTATTCCAAATAAGAAATAAATGAAAATGAATACTTATCTGTATTGTGCATTTTCCTCGCTACTCCACAGGTTTCCTTCTCTGCTTTACAAGCCTTGGATCACCTGTGGGGTGGATGCTTGGCTAGCACACATGCTACTCCACAACATCATCCGAATAGGCAATGCCAAGCCAGTACGCCGACTGGGTTTATCAGGCATCCCTAAAATCAGTATGCTAAGCCAGTACGCCGACTGGGTTTATCAAGCATTTCAAAATTAGTATGCTAAGCCAGTACGCCGACTGGGTTTATCAAGCATTTCAAAATCAGTATGCTAAGCCAGTACGCCGACTGGGTTTATCAAGCATTTCAAAATTAGTATGCTAAGCCAGTACGCCGACTGGGTTTATCAAGCATTTCAAAATCAGTATGCTAAGCCAGTACGCCGACTGGGTTTATCAAGCATTTCAAAATCAGTATGCTAAGCCAGTACGCCGAATGGGTTTATCAAGCATTTCAAAATCAGTATGCTAAGCCAATACATCGACTGGGTTTATCAAGCATTTCAAAATCAGTATGCTAAGCCAGTACGCCGACTGGGTTTATCAAGCATTTCAAAATCAGTATGCTAAGCCAGTACGCCGACTGGGTTGATCAAGCATACAATAACCATTTCCAAGCCAGTTCTCCGACTGAGTTTGTCAGGAAATAACACCCAAATAACCAATACCTCCACAACATGCAAATAACCAATGCCAAGCCAGTACACCGACTGGGTTTATCAGGCATCCAGCAACCATTCGCCACAACACCCAAATAACCAATGCCAAGCCAGTACGCCGACTGGGTTTATCAGGCATACCACAACCATTGCCAAGCCAGTACACCGACTGGGTTTATCAGGAAATATGAACAACATAGTATGATTACGTGGCTCCTTCTCTTATGCAACCGGTGGTTCCCTCTAGGAACTCCATAGGTGACTCACTTGACTGCAGGCTAGCATGGCCCCACAATACCCACTCACACTACACAAGGATGATACCCCTTTTCTGCAACACAGATCCCCCGGCCTATCCTCCCCTTCTAGTGTCCTTTAGTGTGAGCGTAGAAAGGTTACCACTGCCCATACAGTCCTCTTGAGCACCCTTTCTTCACTTTGCCTCTTACGTGCAACACCAATTGCATCTGTGTAAACTGATAGCACAAGAAGAATTAGCAGACTCATCAGTATTGCTGCTCAAAAATCGTAATCATATTTCATATCATTCACTATCAAGTATTGAAACACCAGGAATGCATCTATTCCCTTAGGGTGCAGTCAATATTGAAAACCCTACCATGACCCAGCACTAGAAAAGGTGTGCACCCCCTTCCTGATGTGCGCCATGTAGGCCCTAATCATACTCAAGCAGTCTGGAACAATAATGAAGTAATAAAACATGCTCTGCATATTCAATCTAATAATTTAGACATGCATGTTCTTGTCTAGGGTCATTGAATACTCATTCATTTTGCATATGTGTCTCACATGCCTTCTGGGCATAGCTTTACCATCTCACTTTCATGGTTTACCGACATGCTGTTTGGTTGAGACAATGGTGTTGCACCCGAAACCCATTTCCCAATCATGGGGTCTTTCCCATCTAGTTTGGCTTCTGCAGACCATCACACATGGTCTTCTTGCAATGTGTCATCCTAGCACACTTAATCAAATAGCCAAACAGTCAGCAACATTTAGCAATAAGCTTCAAATATGATTGTTCCATAACCAATCAATAGCATTAATAATTAAATTCAATATGAATTTACAATTCTGTTTCCTACAGAAATTGATTTGCTTAGCAATGAGTCTCTCCTCATATTGTTTGGCTCTTGTAAGTGGTATCACTTTGCCCATTATGGTTTCACTCTTGCTACCATACATGAACATTCACCTATACATGTCCTCCTGACACAATTCTATATAAGCCAAACAATCATTAGCAATTATAAGCAAATTCTCAAATCTGAAATTTGTAAATCTGTTTTCCTACAGAAATTAGATCTGCAACCATGAGACTATTCTCATAAACTTAAACCAGACAATTTTCAGATTCGTTTCATGCGTAAATTTACAACCATGAGAACCTTCTCATAACCTTTGGCTTTTGCACATGGTAGATCCCGGTCTTTACTATGGACTTATCCTCATTGCCATACGCAAGACTTTTCTACCTGAAAACTGAAACTTCAAACAACCAAACACGTTGTGAGTATCTACGCACATAATCGTTCATTGCCATAACAGTCACTGAAGTGATCTCAGAATTATAATACTCAATAATTCAAACACCTTCAGTTGTTCAACATAGGAAATGCAATGAGATATATATTCATTTCTATATATGCATCATTATCACAATAGAATTTCAAGACATAGTCACACTATCTATGCAACTTAAATAAATCGTAAATACTCATTTTTTTAATTTTTTTTATTTTTTATAGTCATATCATTCATACAAATCTGTCCTTCCACAGAACATTCTAGCAACCCATCGATCATGATTTGGCTCTTCATGTATTTACTATTCTGCATTACCATAATCAGGACCACCAGTCCTCACTTGCTTTGGTTATTATGCACATAACCAACATACACATGGCATGATATAATTCATATGAATGCATTGAGATTTCTAAACAGTCATAGGGTGTAAGGATCGTTTCCTTCACTTATCCACACCTCACCAAGCTTGGTAGGTCAACAGTCCCAATTAGCATTCAATACCACATGCAAACTAAATCAATATAGCTCAAACATAGTTGAAGGAATCTTACCAAATCCTCTTTCAACATTCATGCAATTAGGCTCCAATAATCATTACCTGCATGGTTACCATTAACATCGCCTGATGTTACCTGATCGGTTGGCCTCTTACCAAGGCTGTTCAGTCCTTTTGCCAACTTTATGATCATAGATTTGTTGCACCATCCTTTCTGCATAAGGTTGTTGGCTTCATGCAACAACATCCTCGGCACATTTAGCCATGCTCTTTGTTATCTTTGGTCCTACAACCAATACCAACATCAATAGCGATTATAAATCACAATATTCTCCATTAATGGTTCATTGCATAAGCAGACTCCATTATTCTACCAATATGAAATATCCCATTTATGCACAAGCATTTCCATATGTACTATGCAACTTTTGTTAAGATGCCATCTAGTGCATATACATCTATGTAATCTCTTACATTTTTAACATATTTATGCCATATGATAGTTTCATAATTATAAGTATGATAACAAATAGGGGTTTAAGGAATTCTTCCCTTTTTCGGTCCCTCATCGTAACATGGAATTCCTCTTCCATATCATGCAATTATAGAAATTGCCCATATTGACAACAAAATTTGCTTGTCAAAAACAACCGCTGGCACTCTTCTGCACTAAATATCTATGATAGATGTAGACCTCATTCAAACTCTGGTCATGTATCATTGTTCCCTGCTGGACAAGCTTTCCAATGCCTGTCTTCATGCTCCATTCCGACATCAGGTGCGGAAACTGCATCTCTTCAAAAATGACAACTTTCACTCCAATTCTGCACATTTTACACAGTTGCATTTTTGGGTCTAGAATTCCAACTCTAGCCACCTGTGGAAGAAAATATAAGAGGAATCACAAAAACTTATCTACCGGGAGAAGTTAGTCCATATAACAAGGAACACTCAGCAATTCACGGATTTTAATTCCGATGCACCGTTCATCTTCTATGAATTTCTCAGTTTTACTACTTCTCACTTTTCACATTTTTCCAAAATTCCAAATTTTGGGCCAAAAATGGCTATCTCCCAAACGGTGCATTTCTGGGAAATCTTTGTCTAACGGAAACTGTCCGTCTTACTGAGAATATGAAATGTCTATTTTAGTAAAATTTTTGATTCCCACATCTAGGGTCACTTTTACTGTACATCAGCTTTTCAAAATCCCGAAAAAGTGGCCCGGAACAGTGCCTTTTGGCCTTCTTGCTCACCCCGACTCCACATCCTTTGGATTTTGGCTCCAAGATTCTGAACTTAACATCGTGCCTGCTTCATGGCCGCGCCTAATCAATTTCAGCTCAAATCGACCTTCTGTCAAGCCTCGGGACTCCGTCCTTCAAAAGTCACTATTCCCCATTTTCTGTCAAATTGGAGTGTAATGGGCTAGGGGTCTTCACTGGTTCTTTCATGGCCCTCATCAATGGCCTCCGAGCCCCAAGGGAATCACTCCATTCTGAGTCTGGATGTTCCTGTTATCCAAAAAACAAGTTTTGGTCACTTTTTTTTTTTCGCGCGCGGGAAATCCCTCCGTAGCTGCGAGGCGGTTCGGCGATGGCTTCCGCAATTGCGGAGCAGTTCGCCGAACGCTTCCGCAATGGCGGGGCGATTTGCCGAATGCTCCAGTAATTGCGGAGCCATTCGGCGAAGGCTTCCGCAGTTGCGGAGCCATTCGACGAATGCTCTCGCAATTGCGGAGCCATTCGGTGAAGGCTTTCGCCGTTTCAGAGCCGTTTGCGGAATGCTTCCGCCGTTGCGCGGAATGCTTCCGGGGGTTTCGGGCGGTTTTTGCGAAAAGCTTTTGCGGAACGACTTGCGAAATGCTTCCGCAAGTTCGGAACGATTCGTCGAAGTCTTCCGCAGTTGCGGAATGACTCGGCGAAGTCTTCCGCAGTTGCGGAACGATTCGCTGAAGTCTTCCGCAGTTGCGGAACGATTCGCGGAATCCTTCGGAAATTTCGGAAGGGAATTCCTTCCGCAATTTCGGAAGAGAATTCTTTCCGAAAAAAATTTTGATACTTAGAAAATTTTTCACTTAAAATTTTTCTCCGCTGTTTCGGAGCAGTTGGGTGAATTCTTCTGCAATTGCGGGAAGGTTCGCCGAACTCTTCCGCAATTTCGAGAAGGTTCGCGGAACCTTTCCGCAGTTTCGAGACGACTTCCCGAAACAAACTTAAAACCAAAATTTTCAGAAACAGACTTAAAACACAAAAATTTCCAAAAATCTTAAGAGAATTTTTGAAACTTCCCTTGTCACTGCTATCAGATTTGGCCCATAGAGGTCCAGTGCTGCAACCAGCAGCTCTGATACCAAATGTAATGTCCCCTCCTATCATACCAGCATGATAGAGAGGATCATTGTGCTAAAACCGGGCAATTGGCCCCGATGCTTATTAAATGAAACATCCACATATATAAAAAGACAGGCATACAGATGTACAATCTAAGCAAACACAGCAGAAGTAAATCATGTGCAGAATTAACACACATCCATCATACATTCCCGATTTTTATGCCATATCATCAATTTAAGCAATATCAAATTTGCAAATGAGAATACTTATCTTAAATCAAGTAATCCCTGAGCAACCAGCTATGCTTCTGCAACGTTCCACCCAACCGTAGGCCAGTGTGCTCCTCGATCTCTCAGCACCACTGCCACACCCGAGCTGGGCATGATCTCCACAAGGAAAAGGGGAAAACAGGCTCTCACATAGCCAAAGGTATACCAGAATCAGCCAAGCCAATCAGCAATTGGGTTTCTCAGGCTGATAAGAGATGGATGCATATAACATCAAAAGAATAAGTGTTGGGCATGAGAAAAATGTTTTCCCAAGGGAATGCATGAGATGGGGTTTCAACTAACTCAGAAAAACGTGGGAACCCACAAAAATGAAATGGGAAGTTGGGGAACAACCCAGGTAAGCCAAATCCGTTTTTAGAAAAACGTCCTTGGACATTCGGGGCAAAAACGACCTTCATACAGACCCCAAATCGTGGCCCTTCTTTCCCAAGCTACTGTATATGCAAAACGAACTCCCAGGCATGGAGAAATGCAGGATTTGGATGAAAAACGTGTAGGGAAAGACCCAGCTAGCTCCCACTGCGTGAAATGAGTGAAGACTCTCCGTTCATAATCCCTTTGGGCACCATTTCGTGGGCGTTTTCTTGCCCAAGGAGACAAAACACGAATTTCCAGGTTGATGGCTTGCCCATACCCGAAAATGGCTGCCATACTTCTTCATTCCCAAGGCATTAACTACCTCAACCAACTCTTGGAAGAATTAAATGATTGGGTGCATGAGACCAAATGGGTAGTTGAGAGTTCATGGGTTTCTTCAATGAAATGGATTAACACCATGGCTCAAGGGTTTGGTTATTTTCCCTCCCTATTCCTTGTAAAGATCATGCCCCCATCTCTTTGTTGCATTGCGTAGCTGATTGTGGGTTTTTCATTAAAATTGCATATTTACATGATGTCCGATTTTACATTGTGCACCACTAGCACAAGAACTCCATGCATCTATTCTAATTGCCGATACATAGAACGATAAATCAATGGCGGGGCCTTGGCCTTGAGCTCCTCACCATGACTAAATAACAATATTTACTTCATTTACAATATTAATGCAATAGGGTCAAGCTGGGGACATTATAGATGCCATCATTTGTAACATAGAATAGGCGGCGAATTGGACCTATGCATAACCAACAAACCAAAAAACTCAAGAAAAAAATCCTCTGTGCTGGAATTGCAAAAAAATGTGCTAAAATCCATTAATTACCGTGGCATTATCGTTCCTAGGCGCTGTAGCTAGTGATCGAGTCAATTTCCAACGAAGAGCCGAAACTCCCTCGGCCTCCGCTCGATTGAGATACTTCGGAACATTATTAACCAAAGAATCTCGGCTCTCCAGACTCCATTTCAAGAAGGATTTCTCATGAGCAAGAGGCTTAGATGATCTCAAAGTCCCGCGACTATCAACGTTGGATAATATTCCAAGAAACAACATCATAGCTAAGATCAAAACAATCCTCAGGGAATCCATAACTAGTTTCGTAGCTAATACTTGCCCTCTTGATTCTAGGCTACTATAAACGAAATATTAAAAAACAATGATCGTTTGGCCAAAGATTGTATGAGTGGCTCCTTCTACAGTTTCAACTAAACGCCCTCATGGGATTTTTCTGTGTAATCATGTGGTTTTTAAAGGTAATCACATATATCTAATTATGTTAAGTTGTTCGACGGGTCGTAGTTATATCAAGAGTTTAGTTTCAAATTCCCAATTGTGAGAAGGTTTTTGGCCTGCTGAAAAAGTAGTGTCTAAGATTGGTTAAGGTGGTTAAGGAGCTTATCACATGGATCAATTAAATAAATCTCAATTGGATATTTGAAAGCTATAAGTTAGTTAAGGATTTGTTATCACATACATAGTACCTGGGATGCCATGTTGTCAGAGCATATATCTGCACATTTTTGAGCTTTTCCTTTACAGTTATTCAGTGAGATCAGCTATGATGAACAAAATTATTTATGATCACTCAGACATCAGAGCATATTTTTATCAGACAATTAGTAGACCTTATGCCAAGGATGATCCTTGAGACCTTAGAATTGATGACCAATGTGGCCTTTTATTCCATACAGTTGCAGTGCAGTTCTTCAGTATTTCAGATACAATGTTCTCAATGGTTATGGTTGGTTCAGATTACAGATATTGATAGATGACCCAGTATATATATGACGTGCATTGATGTTATTACCTTGTTGTTTAGGTCATTTTTATTAGCATTGACTTGGTATAAAGTAATTATGATCTAGAAGTGTATTAAAACTGAAATAAAATTGGTTATGGATTATATGTATTGGTTGTACTAGTGACATTTGGAAACTCTTGTTTATACTTGTTGGTCCTTACCTTTTTAGTGAATGTCAACATGATCATTTAGTGTCTTTCTGACCTGCTAGATTAGGCACCACCTTCACTCATCTCCATCCATCTGTTTGTCATCTCCCCAAATATTTGGTCTTTACCCTAACTTAAATATTGACTTGTGATATTGAGGATCTCCCCGCTTTTGCCTCTGTGTTGGACTTGCATCCATGTTTATATTGTCTCTCGGCTCTGAGTTGGAAAAAAAACTTTCCCTCGGTGAGTTGGATTTTATGCCTTTACCATTATAGTCAGTTGGCCCGATGTTTGGTTTAGATTGCGGAAGCCCCCCTAGTTGCTTGAGTTGTGTTGGCTAAAACCTGAAGCAAAATTGTACTACCTATGGAAACTATTGTTATATCTTGTACAACCCAATGAAAAGGGATATGAAATTGAAATGAAATTCAAATGTGAAATGTAAATGCACCCTAGATGTAAGCTGTGATAAGTTGTGCTTATCAGCACATGTGAAATCCTAGAGGGGTCATATTAGGCCTAAAAAGCAATGGATAAATGTATGCTAAATCTAAAGATTGCTGGCCATGAAATGAAAGGTCCTAAAAAGCAGTGGCTAAATTTATGCAAAATATAAAGACTACTGACCTTATATGTGAAAGTTTCCTCATTGAGCCTCCAGGTGGTGATGTGAGATGGAGCAAGGGACAACTAATTCTAAGTGTCCCCTAGAACCTCAAGTTACGGTTAGTTGGGCACCTAGTTCACGGTGGTTCTAGTAGTAGACAAATTTTGCCAAGGTTGAATAAGCACTTCTTTGAATAGCTTATCCATTTGTGAGACATCGCCATTCCTTGTGTATTTGTTGTCCAACACATGCTTAAGTGTGTAACACCATGTCCTTCATCCAAAGTATCATAGTGTCAAGTTAGTCAAGTCATCCCTTTTAGCCTAGCCTTGTGTCTTTTGGCTTCACCCTTTGCTAGCAATTTGATCATGTTCACAAACAAGTATATTCTTGAGATTATTCTTTGAAGTGGATTATTTAACTAACCTATTTATTATTTATTATCTGTCAGTGAAATAATGCTTAATAATTTATAGTATAACTAAGAAAATGATCTAAAGAGCATGTCTTAACTACTTGCACTTGCAGCAGCTTGGCTTCTTAGCCAGGGCCATATTTTGATCAGTTTGATCAGTCAAACATAGTTTGACCAAGGTCAACCTTGGGATCCATGATGAGATGGACCACTTTAATGTTTGATGATGATATATGGTCTTCTATATACCTATTTGATGATTCCATATGATGGACACAGGATTTAGATGATGATTGATGTAGTTTGTCATGATTATTATTATTTCCAGATCATTATATTTTTACACTGTCCGGGTATGGTGGACCCCACAGATAATCCTACATGTTATCATGAGGTGTATGAGTACTCATATCTAGTGGATTTGGGTCGTCTGGATACATTGAGACACTTATCTATCAGTTTCAGGCACTCTCGGGCATGTTATTGGCAGTTTTCCATCCATTGACCAAATTGGCCATGCTGATGTGGCATGTCCAGCCAGATCCTTGGAGGCTAGTCATTGCCTAGGGCGCTACAGGGGAAGGGGGTGGTCCAAGCACTTTTTTTACCATATTATCCCCCTTCCAGACATGATGGCACACTCAGTTTGACAGAGCAGACAGTTGGTGATCAGTTATGGGAAGTGATGAGTCCCCATTTCAGGTATCTGATAGTTTCTTTTCTCACCAGTAAAGCACAAGAAAGGCCGTAAAAATACACTCGTTAGTGGGAAAATGATTTGCCTTAATTATTTAATGAAGTGTTTAAAAGATTATTTCTGTTATGTTTTGAAAAGCGTTGCTATGAGCTAATTGCATGAAAAACGAGGTTGAATGAGCAGGTGTAGGTGTACTAAAGGATAACGCATGAATCAAGTGAAGAACTGGAAGAACATCACCAAACTCAGCGCCTTTTTCCTGATCTGTAGAGAACGAACTCCTGTTCAAAGAGAATCGACAGTTAGAAATTTTTGTTAGGTTAAGCATTAGGATTTTATAAATATGGACCTCTCGGGTAGCTAGAGGCCCCTACTACTATTTTGGGAGAATTATTGTTTTACAATATATACCACCGAGACAGTTGTGTTACAGATCTGGTTTTAAACTATGAAGTTCCTATTTTAATACAGACTTGATGTTACTTACAATTCAACGTTTATAAGTTCCTTTCACTCCCGAGTACGGGTTGGAGAGGGCCCCTCCAACACGTAAGTCAGGAGATCTTACTATTCAGGTATTTCTCATTATGTGTTTTGCATTGGTTGAATTTATATTGCAGATGAGAGTATTCTAAATAGCATCTAAATCACACGATTTGATTTCTGTAGTAGTTAAACCTTTCTGATTCCATAGTTCATTACAACGCATTATGTAGTATGATAATGCTGTGTCTGTAGTTCTGTAGCAACATTCCGCCAAAGCATTCGTTAACACCTATTTTTCCATATACTTGCATTTACTTCTGAAGCAACGATCTAGATCTTACAGACCATGTGCTTAATTCATTATTATGCTGCATCTGAAGATCGATTACTTTCAGTATTTTTGGTTACATGATGATATTCACTTCTTTAACACTTTGATTGAAATTGCAGCATTAGATAATGGTAGTCCGAACTTAGTCTCAGCATTAGATTCTGTTAGATTAGACTTTGAGTTTTAGACATTTGATTTATAGTAATACTCTTTAGATTGAAGATCAACTTTCTTTACTTTAGAATAGATCTGTTATATTTCCAACATTCAATTCCATAGTATAATTTTATTGCTTTCAACAAGTTAATTCTTAAAAGTAGATTCACTGTTTCCTGCATTCAAATTATTAGACATAGATTTCCTTCTTTCAGTATTTGAATTTCTTAGCATAGGGATTTCGCCTCCATAGATTAACAATCCTTTTTACAGTTCATTTAATCCATTTTAGGCAACTCTTTAAAAACATTGATACAAACACCCAACTTCGACAAAGACTATCCTAGAAGAGCACATATAGTGCCGGTACCTCTAAAGTTTGTATTGCCCCTGTTTTGATAATTAAAATAGGCTCTTAGTCCAACTGCCCTTATTAGGCATCCATACTTAGAGCTCACCACTTTTTGGTGCCGTTGCCGGGGAGGTGCTAAATCTTTTAGGAGACATCTTCAAAAACAACACAAAAAGAAAGAAAAAATCACATAAAACAAAAACATAAATTTTTTACCAATGAATGCCTCGTCGGCAAAGGGATAGGTTGGACGCTTTCTGCCTAAGCGTCCCATGAGCAACAATGGTAACAACAGTTCTGACCATTCTCAGTTTGAATTTCAAAACTTTGAAAACGAAACTGACTCCACATACGATCCACACAGAGACAACTTAAACAGAGACAACTTCTCTACCAGTTCCAGCTCAAACACCACGATGGCAGACGAAGAAGAGAAACCTAGGGAGTTGTTCACCTTCCCCATTAGCATACCTCTTGGAGATGCTAGGATGAAGAATATCAACCCTAACAATTTACCAAACTTCCATGGATTGAATTCAGAAGATCCCGACACATTCCTATTTTGTGATGAACCTGCAATAATTAATTAATGCAAATACACAAGATATCAGAAATAATAGAACTCAGAATCACTTTTATATTGATCACGGGCCACTTCGAGGGGGCAACCTCCTTTGAGCAAGCTCAATACAATTAACTTCATAGTGCCTTCATAGGCCTCAACACACACTTATATACTAAGTCTAGGCGTCAATACCATGGGTCAATACTATGTGTCAATACAAACCATGGGCTAAGTCTAGGCGCCAATACTATGAGTCAAAACCATGGGACATATAATACTATGGGACGACTTACAAAGCATATGCATCCAATACTATGGGTCAATACTATGGGCTAATATAAACTATGGATCAACAAATACTACGGGACGACTTACAAAGCATATGCGTCCAACAACAATATACTAACAAAGTAAAGACATGGGTTCTTAACATCCCCTCTCCCTTAGAAAAAGCTTTGTCCTCAAAGCTTTAGATGTGAAAATTGATGCAGAATCTGAAGGAGTGGGTCCCCTGTAGCATCCTCTAGTTGCATTCCGAGCCACTGGTGCCTTTGGAGTTTCAGGATGGATTGCATGGAAGGTTGTAGACGAAGAAGAACCATATCAGTGATGTGAAAAGTGCGCTCAGAACAGTGTTGATTGGCTTGTTGTTTCAGTTGAATTCTTGCCATGTGAAAATTGTCCTGTAGAATGAGAAGAAGCTGATCACGGTTTCAAAGAATTGAGTCAATTTCCTGAACTAGGGAGCTGCTGAAGGTGTATGGAAGAAGAACTGGTGGTGCCTGTCCAGAGACTGCTTCATATGGTGTCCTTTGAGATGTGGTACTACACCACTGGAGCACTTCTAGGAAATCCATAGAAATAGTTGTCCAAATCTGGAGGGATGGGAAAGGGTTCGAGTAGTCCTGAAAGGAGGGTCGTTTCACCCTTGTTGACCTGGGAAGTATCACAATCAACCACCATCCGTTGAATTGTCCTTTTGAGTCCCTGCCAAAAGAAGTTACATTGTTCCTGGTCATACGTTTTGAGGAACCCAGAGTGCCCTATTGATGAAGAAGCATGGAGTTCATAAAAGAGATAGCCCCATTGAACAGATTGCAACCAATTTGGAACAAGCAGAGAAATAGTTGTAAGAGAAACTGGGTCATAAAATGTGCAAGGAGGAGCATCTTCCACCATATTGTTCTTACCCTTCTGGTAAGTGGTCGCATAGTCATAACCCATGAGTTGGATAACCCATTTTAGGTGTGTTGGGGAGGAGACCCGTTGTTCCAGGAAAGTTTCCAGACTTTAGAGATCAGTCTTGATGCAGAAATAATTCCCCAATAGGGATGGCTGCCACTTCTGTACTGTATGCAAAATAGTCATCATTTCCTGCTGAGAGGTAGATGTGGCTAAATTCTTACCGAAAAGGTCCCTTGAAGGAAACAAGCTCATTGGTTCAGCAAAGACACCTGCATATCTATCTAAGGAAGTAGTGGAGACTGTTGATGGGTGCATTTGAATGGAATGGAGCTAAGCGATGACACCATGTGAATTCTTCTTAAGTATTTTTTTAGGCGATGTGAACTGATGATGCAGAGAGACCCTGGTTGTAAGCCCATAAATTTGTGTTGTGCCCCATTGACTGAAAACTGCATCCAAAGTTCAGCAAAATCCCATAAGATGGGGCCAAGTGTGCATAACCATTAAACGCCCAAAACCACATCACATCCGCCTAAGGACAAGGAAAACATGTGAGAGCGTAGGTTATAATCTTCCATAGAGATACACACATTGTGACACTCCCCCTTGCAAGGTAAGGTGCCCCCATTGGCAACCATGACTTCAAAGTTGGAGCAAGGATGGACAAAACAATCAGCCTGTTTGGAAATCCAAGGATCAATGAAGTTGTGAGTGCTACCAGAATTAATGAGTATGGTAAGAGGGAGCTTCTTGAAGTATCCCTTGACTCGCATTGTTTGTGGGGTGGTGACACTGGTTATAGCATGGAGAGAGATCTTGGGTGGGTTTTCCTGAGATGGGGTGTCAATAGGCGGGTGTTGAATGTCGACCTGATCATCTACTGTATCTGGAGCTTCTTCATCAAGTTCTGAGGCAGGCGGAGAATCCACATCCAAGAGATAGAGATTTTGTTGAACACATCTATGTCCCCGAGTGAATTTCTCATCACAATTATAACAAAGCCCTTTTTCTCGGCGTGCCTGCATCTCTGTTTCAGACAAATGCTTGATAGGAGTTGGTTGAGGAGCAAGCGTGATGGGAGGTCGTTGGGAACCCATATTTCTGAAGGGAACAAAGGTGGGTTTGGAGAGTTGATGAGCTGTGATCTTGTCCTCTGCCAACTTAGCCAACCCTAGGACTTCCATCATTGTGTTGGGACAGAACATTTTGACCTCTGAGCGGATTTCATCCTTGAGACCACTGATAAAACAACTCCTGTAGAATTCATCAGACAATCCTTCTGTGTGATTGGCTAGTTTCTCAAATTCTGTGTGATTGGCTAGTTTCTCAAATTCTGTCTGATACTCTCTCACTGTACCCATTTGGTGAAGTTTAGTGAGTGCTCCTGTGAAGTCATCAAAAGCACTGGGACCAAATCGTGACAAAAGGAGTTGGCAAAAATCTGTCCAGTTTGGCTCGTGATGAGCTTTGATGTACCAACGGTACCATTGAAGGGCTTCCTGTTCCAAATGAAAGGATGCAAGTGGAAATTTCTGGACATTAAAAGTATTATGCAGACTGAAATATTTTTCTGCTCGGTATATCCATCCATTCGGATCAGTACCATTGAAGCGAGGAAAATCAAGCTTCGCCCCACGAAAATTGCTGGAAGAAGAGAACCCAGTGGTTGCAAAAGATTTTGGTTGTCGGTTATTGTTCATGGCTGAATGCTGAAGATGGAGGCTGAGAAATTTTTCATCCAGATCTTGGAGTTTGGTTTGGATGGTTGCAAGTGCTTCTTCCATGGTGTTGTCTCCTGTGCGAGTGACAACCATAACCAGTAATTTTTTTTTTTTTTTGTGGGGGGGGGAATGGATAGAAAAACACAAACACAAGCTTATTTAGTAAGGGGAAATTTGGATTTCAGAAAAACTCGGAGGGGTAATTGGGGATTGACTAGGTTTTCGACACTTTCTGAGGGACAAGGAAGCAAAAAAAATGGGGATTTCAGAAGCGGGAACTCTATGGTAAAATTTGAAGGCAATCAGGTGAAAATTGAAGAAGTTATGGCAAACCCTAAAAATAGACAAATGTGGGATTTCTGGTCTTGGGAAGTGGAATTTGGGATAGGGTCTTCAGGAATGAAATATGCATAATGGGATTGCAGGGATGTCAGTGAAGTTTCAGGGAAAACAGAGTTGAAACAAGGGAGATATGGCCAAAAAACAACAGTTGTTTTTTTTTTTTTTAATTTTTTTTTTTTTTTAAAATTTATTTATTTTATTTTATTTATTTATTTATTTTTTCAGAAATGGATCGGCAACAGCGGTGCGGAAGGGATCTGCAACAGATGGATCTGCAATGGCACGGAAGGGATCGAAAACGGTTGGATCTGAAACGACGACTAGATCTGGAACGACTTTCAGAATAGAACTTAAACGACTGGATCTGGAGCAGAAGTGATCGGCAACAGTTCAACTGAAAATAGATATGGACCCTAGGTATGTACGGCTTCCTAACAGTTCAGGTGTTTCACTCGGCCACCAATGCTGTCTGACGGCTTGTGTATTGGGGCAGTACCCCTCACTCCACGGCTCAGGTAAAACTGATAACCGCTTTGCCACAAACGACAGCTCTTGGTTTACCTCACGGGTGGGAACTAGTCAATCAGGTAGGGGTCGTTGCCCTTTTCGTTGGCAGGTCCTCTCAATGGGCTAGCTACTTTGGGGTTCCCGTGGTACTCCTCAAAATGAGTTTTAGGGATTATGCCCAAGTACTTCCCACAGTTAAGCGGATATGGATTATTCCCAAATTCGAAGCTGCAACAGATGCGAAATTTTTTCTTGGCAAAAATTCCACCCAACGAGCCCAAGAAATTGCTCTGATACCGGATGTGATGAACCTGCAATAATTAATTAATGCAAATACACAAGATATCATAAATAATAAAACTCAGAATCACTTTTATAATGATCACGGGCCACTTCGAGGGGGCAACCTCCTTTGAGCAAGCTCAATACAATTAACTTCACAGTGCCTTCATAGGCCTCAACACACACTTATATACTAAGTCTAGGCGTCAATACCATGGGTCAATACTATGTGTCAATACAAACCATGGGCTAAGTCTAGGCGCCAATACTATGAGTCAAAACCATGGGACATATAATACTATGGGACGACTTACAAAGCATATGTGTCCAATACTATGGGCTAATATAAACTATGGATCAACAAATACTACAGGACGACTTACAAAGCATATGCGTCCAACAACAATATACTAACAAAGTAAAGACATGGGTTCCTAACATGTTTGAATTTGAGGTAGTTTGTAGATCCTTTGACTACACTACGGATGCAAAAAAGCCGAGACTTTTTCCCTCCACACTGAAATATTTATCACTTAGGTGGTTCATGAGTTTAGACGGAAATAGTATTTTCATTTGGGATCAGATGAAACAAGCATTCCTAGAGAAATACAGGGACTACTGTAAGGCAAAAGATACTAGGGATGAAATATTTAGGATGCAACAGGGAGACCGTGAATCCTTAGAAGACTATGCCCAGTGTTTTCAGCTCAGCTACAAACGAGCTAACCATTGCACCCTAAACCCCGAATCACTGAAACTTGTCCTTCTTAGAGGGATCAAAGAAGAGAATTTTGAGATCTTGAACCTCTTAGGAGATGGAGACATATTTCAGAAGACTTATGACTAGATACTCCAGATCTTCAAGAGCCATTCTAGGTCTAGGAAAAGCAAGAATGGGACAAGAGATTCACATCTACCCATAGGATGCTCATCATCTTCAGGACCCAATCTTACAAAATCTGATTTAGGAAACCTGTTAAATGATATGAAGACCGACATCTTACAATCTCTGGCCATGCAACTCGATGCACTTCAGATAAAAAAGAAGCAGGATGAAATTAACCAAGCCTTGGCAGTATTCTGTCCTCGTTGTAGAAAGAAACATGAGAAGGGGCAATGCACTTTAAACACCATAGAAGTATGTGGTCTCTACACTGACGACCACTCCACTGAGAAATGCCCCCTCTTACCTTCATGTAAGGCTGCTATTCAAGATCCAGCAGCTGAAGGAGCAATAGAACAACTCTGTTTTATAAACCAAAGGAGGAGTAACTTTGTTAGACCATATCAACCTAGCAATCAAACATACTATACTCAGGGTCAGCAAAATTGGAACTCTATACCAACCCCTTGCAATCACAGCCAACTCATAACCAGTGGCAGCAAAATCAACAAACCTATCAGCCAACCTATCAACACCCATATTACCCACCATCCTACCCTCCATACCCCCGACCTTTTGCCCCAACAAACAATAATTATACAAATCAATACCCCCACCCATGCATATGGAGAGCCCCTTCATAGCAGCCACTTATCATGCCACCCCCACCAAATCAACCACCCCAAGACCTCCACCAATTCCAGCCCAACCCATCCCAAACTCTAATAATAACAGACCTCCACAACAACAACAGACCTATAACGCGGATACCACACAATTCCCTACCTATGTCGTAGACACCATGGAAATAAACGAAATAAACCTCAGATTCGGAAAAACATTGCAAAATACATCAACACAGAACATCCCACCACTTGAAGCTCAGGAACAAACAATAGAACCCTATATTCAGCATCCGGATGAACAAAATCCGCCAGAAGAAGAAACCCAACCACTCCCATGAAACAGAAACCCTCCATTTCCAAAGAAACTCGTACGTAGTACAAAAGAGGAAGAAGAAAATGCAATTTTAAATGAATTAAAACACTTAAGTATCCAAATACCGATTTTGCAAGCCATAAGGGATGTGCCCATCTGTAACAAATTTATTAGAGAAAATTGTCTGAAGAAACCTGGGAGGAGGAAGCGTGACCCACTAACAATAAATGTAGTAGGTCAATTGGCTGATTTAATGCTGGGTATTATCTTTAAACCTAAGTGTCTTCATCTGGGTAGTCCTGTAGTGAACGTCACCATCAATAGCAAGCAAATAAATAAAATCCTAATAGATTTGGGAGTTGCTATTAATGTCATGACTAAGGAAACCATGATGTACCTAGGACTCCAGTCGTTAATCAGACCAACAACTACAGTACTCTAGCTAGCTGACACATCCACTGTGAAACCCGAAGGGATGCTCGAATACATTATGATCAATATTGAATCCTGGGAATACCCAGCCGATTTCATAGTAATTGAAGTCAAAAGCAAACTTAGTGGTTATCCAATCATACTAGGTAGACCTTGGTTAGCAACTGCAGACGCTTACATAGGTTGCCGATCAGGAAATATGACTATCACCAGTGGACATGCCAGGAAGAAAATCACGATCTACCCACCAGCAATGAAATCTTCAGATTTAGAATATCAAAATTGGACTGATGAATATCTTGACACACCAAATCACAACCTCCGACCTATCCTAACAATTGACGCTGCACTATCACTAAAAGAAATAAACGAAGATGGCCATATAGATAGATTTATACAAAATGTATCTTCTAACAATCATGTTATTGAAGAATTTTTTTCCACAGACACATGTGCCAGTTCAAAATAGAACATGGATGAATTATGGACAGAAGTACTAGAAGAATAAATTGAAAAGGTAAAAATAGTGGAAATTCTGCCTGGCAAAACAGTCAACATAAATTCCAATTTGAAACCAGAGCAAGAAAAGAAATTAATGAAGATACTAGAAGAACAAAGTAAAGCATTTGCATGGACATATGCAGACATGAAAATAATACATCCTGATATCTGCAAACACTACATTTACATCAAAGAAGGTTCTACTCCTATCAGGAAACCACAAAGAAGGCTGAACCCTGCATTGAAAGACATAGTCAAAGTGGAACTACAAAAGTTATTAGATGCAGGGTTCATCCATCCAATATCTGACAGTGAGTGGGTCGCACCACTAGTTATAGTACCTAAAAAAGGAGGAAAATGGAGAATTTGTGTGGACTACAGAGAGCTGAATAAAGCAACCATGAAAGATCAATTTCCTCTTCCATTTATAGATCAAGTGCTAGATACATTATCTGGAAACAAGTATTTTTCATTCTTAGACGGTTTCAGTGGGTACAACCAAATTTTAATACACCCAGCTGATCAAGATAAGACGACCTTTACATGCCCATGGGGAACTTATGCCTATAGGGTCCTACCCTTTGGTTTATGTAACACCCCAGCAACATTTCAAAGAGCCATATTGAGTATTATCTCTGATTTTATAAATGACAAAATGGAAGTCTTCATGGATGATTTCACACCCTATGGAAAAAACTTTGAGCACGCATTGAACAATCTTGAATTAGTATTAAAAAAATGTATTGAGATGAGCTTGTTCCTAAGCATTGACAAATGTAGGATGTTAATGGAAGAAGGCATCGTTCTAGGACATCATATATCACAGAGGGGGATAGAGGTTGATCAAGCAAAAGTCTCAGTAATCAAAACGCTGCCACCACCTGTCAAACAAAGGGATGTGAGAAGTTTCCTTGGACAAACAGGGTACTACAGAAGGTTTATTGAAAATTATAGCAGACATGATGCCCCAATGTTTGCGCTTCTCACAAAAGACAATGAGTTCATATGGACAAGCAATTGCATGACAACATTTGAAAATCTTAAGGAGAAAACAATCACAGCACCAGTACTCCAAGGACCAAACTGGGAAATTCCATTTCACATCCACACAGATGCATCAGATAAAGCCATTGGATCTGTGCTTGGACAAGAACAAGCCAAGAAACCCTATGCCATATACTATATAAGCAAAAATCTAGCTGGGGCAGAACTCAAATACACAGTCACATAGAAGGAATTTTTAGCAGTCATACATGCAATCAATAAATTCACGCATTACATCACAGGATACCAAAGTTTTATCCACAATGACCACTCAACAATCAGATATCTTATGAACAAGCCTAATACTAGTGCAAGAATGATTAGATGGATGCTACTTCTACAAGAATTTGACATTACTATAATAGATAAACTAGGAAAGCATAATGTTGTAGCCGACTTTTTGTCAAGAGTCACACATGGACAAGATAATGAATTGGTTAATGATAACTTCCTTGATGAGCACCTTTTTTCCATATCAACAAGAAGCCCATGGTTTGCTGACTTAGCAAACTATTTAGTATCTGGGAAGTTTCCAGAACATTACAGTTATAAAGAAAAAACAAAAGTAATAAGGCAAAGTGCCACATACACATGGATAGAGGGCATGCTTTTTAAACAGGGACCAGATCAGATACTTAGAAGGTGCATTAGGGAAGATGAAGTACATGACATCATGCATGCCACTCACAATGAACCCTATGGAGGACACTATGTTGCAATGAGGACAACCTACAAGATCTAGCAAACAGGGTATTATTGGGTAACACTCCACAAATATGCTTATGAGTATGTGTCCCACTGTGATGACTGTCAAAGAATGGGGAAGCCTACACAAAAAGAAGAAATGCCTCTTCATCCACAGATCTCCTTAGAAGCATTTGAGAAATGGGGATTTGACTTCGTTGGTCCAATCAAACGACCATCAAATCAAAAGAGCTACATTCTAGTATGCACAGATTACCTTACAAAATGGACTGAGGTAGCAGCACTTGCTGCAACAAATGAAAACAATGTCGCAAAATTTTTCATTGAGCAAATCTTCCACAGGTTTGGTGTTCCAAGGGAACTAGTTTCTGATCAAGGACCACAATTTACATCCAACTTAATAGAGGACCTACTGAAAATGAATAAGGTTAAGCATAGACAATCCTCTTCATATCACCCTCAAGGAAATGGTCAAGCATAAGTCACCAACAGAGAATTAGAGAGCATTCTAACGAAGACATTCCAACAACACAAAAGAGATTGGGCTGACAGATTAAGTGAGGCAATTTGGGCCTATAACACCACATGGAAGACAACAACATGATTCACACCTTATGAGTTAGTATATGGAAAGAAATTCATGCTGCCAATTGAATTTGAAATAAAAACACTAAGAATTGCAGCAGAGTTGAACATGGAACTATTAAAAATACAACAAGAACGCATGCTACAATTGAATCAACTGGATGAGCAACGCCAACAAGCACTTGCACACACTGAAGTCTTCCAACAACAAAGAAAGAAGTGGCATGACAAACACCTAAAGGATAAAAAGTTCAAGGAAGATGACTGGCCACTACTCTATGATTCCAGGTTTCACACATTCAAAGGAAAACTAACAACAAGATGGCTAGGACCTTACATCATTGAGCACATCTATGACAATGGAGCAGTTAAAATTGTTACAATAGAAGAACAACAGTTTCCGATGATAGTGAATGGACATCAACTAAAAATCTACAAGAAACCACAGTCAAAGGAAGAGTTTACACAGGTACTCTACCAGCAACAACTGATGCTGATAGAGAATATGGAATTTTATTGAAAATGAAAAAAACAGAAAAATTGAAAAAAAAATGAAAAAAGGATAAAAATAAAAATAAAAAGGAAAAGAAATAAAGAAAAATAAATATAGTTGAATGAATAACAGGCTGAATTATAGGGCCACATACACACCTATGAAGATGAAGCATTAAAAATTGCAAAAAGGAAAATCAAGCAAAAGAAACAACGATATGCAAGTGAGCCAGAGAAGAATCAAAACATCCACAGAAATCAAGTGAGCCTGGGAATTATCGAACGTCAACAAAAATCAAGCGAGCCTGACATGTATCCAAGCGAGCCAACAAAGATATCAACCACTACAGGAATACATCACAGCACAAATTTTAATCAAATTTGCAATATCTTCATGAGAGCCTGCAATTTATTCAAGCAAGGCTACCATTTATTCAAGCGAGGCTGCCATTTATTCAAGTGAGCCAGACATTCATCCAAGCACAACACCAAGCAATCAAATTCATACAAAGCATCATCACAAAGTCAAATAAAAAATGGCACGAAATTCAAACAAAGGCGATACACCAAAATTCAAACAAGCCAAAAGAAAATGCCGACAGCGCACATAACTACTGACATGCTGAAGATTACTATGGATTACACCAAATCTACTATAGCATCCAACACGCTTACAAATTAGCTATGATCGTGAACTCAGGTACGCTAACAAAATATAACAAGGTAATCTTTGAACATTTTCATTTTATTCTTAAGGTAAAATCATTATCCCCAAACGGTTATTTTTTAAGCTGAGGAAAACTTTTCGCTTAAGTCAGGGGAAAGGTTCAGATTACAAAATCATGATTGCACACACCCATCATTTCAGCAAATGATGAATCCGCATATAACCACCATACTTCACAATAATCGGAGCAGAAGTGCAAAGTACAAGCATAAATAGAAATGAAGAGCTTGATTATGGAAAGAAAAGGATCAATTAGAAAGTACAGTGAAGAATAATAAGGATAAGTGCGGAAAGACAGTTAAGTAAGGCTGCATGACCGTCCAAAAAAGAGCTAGTTTTTGCAAACGAAAAAAACCTGTCAGAACTTTCTAGAAGCAAGCCATCAGAAGTGAGTGTGGTCACGCAGCAAGCAATCCAGTCTCGAGCCTATAGTCAAGCCAGACCAGTGAGGTAAAAGCCACATTCAAAATTGGCTTTTGTTGATTTTAGAAGATATTTTAAGATGACGAAAGGATTCAAGAAAAATGAACCAGAGGAACACAGTGCTGTTTTTCAGAACCCACGAATCTTAATAGTCATTCGTAGTGCGAATTAGATGCCTTTCATCTTGGGATTAAGAGGATACAATGCAGGGGTGGCTATGGAGTTCGCATGGAACTTAAAACATATCAAGGATGAACAGTTCGTCACCCGAGTGAAGGGGTTATGTATGAAGGTGGATGAAGATGTGATTGCAAAATACACTGGTATGCCAATGGGTCTGCATTGGGGTAGGGACGACAGGGAGTCAAACCAGGAAGCAAAGAAAGCGTTCTTTGAAAGAGGGGAGGCCTACGACGAAGATAAAAACGGAGTCAAAAGACTCTCCATGCCTGCACTGTGGGATTGAAATGGCTGCCATTGTCCATAAATATATTACATGCACTGGTAGGTTGAGCTACATCCCCATTTTTCATTTTTGATTTCTAGAACTATTGAGGCATAGGACCCATCATCCACCAAACAACAACATTAGTATTCCATACTACCTGCTCCAATCTCTAGCAGAAATGAGCAAGAAAGTAATTAAGGGAAAGGAGGATGCCTTAGCCCATCATGGGATGATCAAACTAATAGTTTATGAGGAATTAAAAGTGCAGATACCAGAGCTTTCTTGGGAAGAATTTGTTTTGGTATCTGTTGAAGATGTTCAAAGAATGAAGAGCACACTCGCAGCTGGCATACCCCTACCACCAGGATCAATGAGCAAAACCACCTCTACATCAGGGGCGAAGAGGAAAATTGACCTAGACAGTGTGGCTGATACCCTAGTGAAAATAAAACATTCACGAGATGACTCCCCCAAAACAAACCCAGGGATTCCTGCCAGTAATCAAGGGCCGAGGAGAAGAAGTAAGAGATTTACAAAAGCATCCAGAATCCGAATTACCAAGGAAAAGAGTAGGGAACCCAATCCCATAGTTCAAAATGTGTTGGATGAGGACGATGATCTTTGGGTAGACCAGGAGGACCCCACTATAGAAGAGGAGTAGGATGACCCTAAAGAGCAGGAGGCAGAAGAGTAGGATGAACAAGAAGGAGAACATGAGGAAGAAGAAGAACATAATGAACAAGAAGAACAAGACACCCTCTACGAGGACCCTCCTGAGAAAAATGAAAACCCTGGGGTCATCAATCAACTTGCTGAAGCATGGGCGAAATTATAAAAGCTTAGAAAGGAACTGACAACATTAAGGATTGAATCAGGAAGCCAACCCACATCACCCCCGTTTTCATCAGAAAAGACACAAATCCTAAAAATGCATCATGCAGGGGAGTTGAGACTGGTGGAATAGAGAAATTCAGCACTTAAGGAGAAGTTGGCTGAGGCACAAGGGGAACTAGCCAAAAAGGACCAGGAAATTGTTCAACTAAAGAAAATTTTGGCTACTACCACTAAAATCTATAGTAAACTATTGGAGCACAGGCCACCTTCAGCAATATATGCGGTTTACCTCCAAGAAAAGTGGGGCAAATTCTAGCTCCAAAGGTTGGCACAGGGACTCCCAATAGAAATCAAAATAACTAGGGAAGTTGTGGATGCATCTCTCAAAGCCACAGAGTTGAAGAAGGACTAGCTCAGTGAGTTTTTCTTACACAATTTTGTAGTTCCTAGCTCGCCCAACTGGTCGCCAAACCCTTACATGGGCGATTTCCAGCTGAGGGCACTATGTTCGTGGATGAACCACGAAATTGAGCAAGCTCAGGAGTACCACATTTATGTGGCAGCAAAATGGCAAACCCCATTATGGATCAGGGCAGAGGCGACTCACCCTGAAAGAATAATCTATGACCATAGAAATCTCACCATGGATGAAGAGTTGATCCCAATTCTCCTTGAGAAGAAGCAGGAGGCTGTGGCTCACTTTGATCTTACTCTTCAGAGCACACATAAGGAGGTTCATGAGTCTATTGGTGAAAGATGGCGCAGAGTGGCAAATGACCTGAAAATAAAAGAGCTTCACTCCCCTGCCAGAATTAAAAATGCTCTTGTAAAAGCTAAGCTCTATAGGAATTCATTAATAAAGAATCAACTTAGGTGGATAGGGATGAGGCTAAACCCCCCATTCTTCCTTCCTCTGGTCATTAAGGAACAGGTCAATAAGGAAGAAGAGAGGAGGGCATGGGTCAAGGAGGACCAAAGTATGGGCTACCACAGGCAGGAAGGGACCCCCAAGGTGGTAGCATGGGACATCAGAGACGTCATCAAAGAGAAGAATATGTCACCCAAGGATGGGTGAATCCTTCAAGCATCGGGGAGATGATGAGTCCCCATTTCAGGTATCTGATAGTTTCTTTTTCCACCAGTAAAGCACAAGAAAGGTCGTAAAAATACACTCGTTAGTGGGAAAATGATTTGCCTTAATTATTTAATGAAGTGTTTAAAATATTATTTCTGTTATGTTTTGAAAAGCATTGCTATGAGCTAATTGCATGAAAATCGAGGTTGAATGAGCAAGTGTAGGTGTACTAAAGGATAACGCGTGAATCAAGTGAAGAACTGGAAGAACATCACCAAACTCAGCGCCTTTTTCCTGATCTGTAGAGAACGAACTCCTGTTCAAAGAGAATCTGCAGTTAGACATTTTTGTTAGGTTAAGCATTAGGATTTTATAAATATGGACCTCTCGGGTAGCGAAAGGCCCCTGCTGCTATGTTGGGAGAATTATTGTTTTACATTATATACCACCGAGATAGTTGTGTTATAGACCTGGTTTTAAACTATGAAGTTCCTATTTTAATACAGACTTGATGTTAATTACAATTCAACGTTTATAAGTTCCTTTCACTCTTGAGTATGGGTTGGAGAGGGCCCCTCCGACACGTAAGTCAGGAGATCTCACTGTTCAGGTATTTCTCATTATGTGTTTTGCATTGGTTGAATTTATATTACGGATGAGAGTATTCTAAATAGAGTCTAAATCACACAATTTTATTTCTGTAGTAGTTAAACCTTTCTGATTCCGTAGTTCATTACAACGCATTCTGTAGTATGATAATGCTGTTTCTGTAGTCTTGTAGCAACATTCCGCTAAAGCATAAGTTAACACTTATTTTTCCATACACTTTCATTTACTTCTGAAGCAGCGATCCCGATCTTACAGACCATGTGCTTAATTCATTATTATGCTGCATCTGAGGATTGATTACTTTTAGTATTTTTGGTTACATGATGATATTCACTTCTTAAACACTTTGATTGAAATTGCAGCATTAGATAATGGTATTCCGAACTTAGTCTCAGCATTAGATTCTGTTAGATCAGACTTTGAGTTTTATACATTTGATTTACAGTAATTACTCTTTAGATTGAAGATCAACTTTCATTACTTTAGAATAGATCTGTTATATTTCCAGCATTCAATTCCATAGTATAATTTTATTGCTTTCAACAAGTTAATTCTTAAAAGTAGATTTACTATTTCCTGCATTCAAATTCTTAGACATAGATTTACTGCTTTCAGTATTTGAATTTCTTAGCATAGGGATTTTGCCTCCATAGATTAACAATCCTTTTTACAGTTCATTTAATCCTTTTTAGGCAACTCTTTAAAAACATTGATACAAACACCCAACTTCGACAAAGACTATACTAGAAGAGCACATATAGTGCCAGTACCTCTAAAGTTTGTACGTCCCCTAGTTTGATAATTAAAGTAGGCTCTTAGTCCAACTGCCCGTATTAAGCATCCATACTTAGAGCTCACCAGGCAGTATCAGGGTTTTAAGGAGGATTAAAAAATGGAATAAAAAGGTCACTGAGGAATTCGATTTGGGCAATTGAGGGAAGGTTTTGGCATGAGTTCTGATCTGAGGTCATCCATGGTGTATCCCACTCCTTCCAGATCAGTTTGCAGTAGTCAGTGGGGTCCACACAGTCACTAGGATGTATTTTGATGTACTTTTCTCTCATATTGAGGGGACAAGATTTGATCATTTGTGTACTTGGACATGAAATCTAGTCTCATGTTATATTATTGTGCCAAGGGGTGATGCTAGTGAAGGGAAATAATACCTCCTAGCCCCACCATGTGCCCCTAGTCACTTGTCCTAGTCACTTTATGAGGCACTCACTTGTATTAGTCTCCCCTAGCCATGACATCATCCCCCTAGAGTCTCTTTTAGCCATGACGTCATCAATTTAGTGAGTGATCCATGTCTTATGTTGTATTGGCTCATCTTAGCCATTGATTATATTGTTGTATCTTTTGATATCAACCACTAGTTTTCAAAAGTGTTTTAGGGTTTTGGTCTTCCTCATCCTATTTAAGGAGGAGACCACCCCTATTTTAAAGGCACCTTTGGGATCTGGAAAACTTGGAATAAAATACTATTTTTGAAGATATTCTTCTTGGATTTGATTGGGTTTCTCTTGTACATGATTATACATCTTTTGCTTTTAGACATATTTGCTTTTACAGGAGATTTTGACAGCTACTAAAGGAGTGCGAATTACTTTGAAGGGAAGATTTTTTGGGTTGCTCACATCCTCCTTTGGGAAAGACGTCTTCATCTTGAGGGAGTGTTTCAATTTTTATTTGTCCATTGGTTTCTCTTTTGATATGACATGCTTAGATTTCATTTGTTTGTGGATCAAATCTAACTTATGGTAGTTTGTTTGACAGGTTGAATGGGACGTTTTTCCTCCTAGGGCTTGGACGTTTATGCTTGGAATCACTTGGATCTAGCTTTGAATCACTTGGATATTTACAAGGTACGTATCCATTTCGCTTGTTTTCTATCTTATTGGTCATCAAAACCCTCATAATTAAAACCCTCATTTTTACATTTTTTTAGATCTACTTGGATCTAGCATGCTTTTGGGGATATAATTTAAAACCCACCTTAATAATCTTCACGACAATCCCTATCTATAATTTGGTGAGGTTTGGACTCCATTTGGCCCATTTCCCAAGGCACTAGGTCTCTCCAAGGGAAGTCACATCCCTAGTGTTGAAATATTGTAACTTCAAAGAATATTCTATTTGTACTTTATTTCATCCGGAGATGTTTTATTCCTTTGTCGGGATGTTATTATTATGTAAAGTCATTGAGGTAAATCCTCCCGTGTAAGTCAGAGAAATAGATCCCCTAAGAGTCATTTGTAATGGGGTGTTTAAGTCCCCTAGAGGGTTTGCCCTCTCAGCAAGAGAATAAACTATTGAGGCCGACCTGTCAAGTGTAAAAGTCAAGTAAATGTAAAGTATAAATAGAGGAGGTGTGTTCCTCATTTGAACACACACTCACTCACTTGTGAATTGTGCATAGGAGAGAGAGAGATATGCAAAGGAGGAGAAGAAGCTCTTGTTTGGGGATTCCATCTTTGTATTTGTTGGTCATCTATATTGAGGAATCTTTGCTGGGTTTCCTACCCCATGAGGGTGTCCCAGGATAAATTGTGTCTCTTGTGTTTATGCTGTGCTTGTTATTCTTTCAGTGATCCTGTATATGCTATTGTTGTGAAATTGAATGGAATACTGATGTTATCTATCTTAGCATATTGAATATTAATATGGTATCAGAGCTAGCCTGAAGGAAGGAAATGTATGGCACTTACGACACTTGTTTCACTTGCGACAATTTGAAAGTTAGAGTTTTGTATAGCAAAACCTAGTCATCGTGGAACTTTCGCTATAAATCCATTTTGGAGAAGGTTCAGGATCTAAAACTTGGACAGGCCAAAGATGAAATTTTCCTGTACCTTGTGTCCAAGTTTCAGCCTCAAATTCGGTGTACTTTGTGAGATATGATCCGTACAAGTCAGGGTTTTTGCCTCTTCCAGAATGCAGTCCTATACAGGTGACCTAGGGAAAAGGTCATATATAGGGATTGGAAGCTCCAAATGGAATTATGTAAAAAGTGACAGTGAGGGAATAGACTGTAGTTTCATAGGTCTGAGTTTCAGAGGACGAAGTTTAAACAGTGACACGTGGAACTCCCTACACGTTCGCTATGCTGTTTCATTAATTAAACAGGTCATATTTCGAAACTGAGAATATCTCTCTGATGGAGAATCCAATGAAGCTCAAACCTGTGGGGTTGGAAAGATGAAAGGTTAGGTTACCATAGGACAAAGTTTCAGACCCTACAGATCTGAAATTTCAGAGATACACCAGAAACAATACGACACATATGAAATGGCTCAATGGAGGAAGAGGAGGAAGAAGCTCTCACTTAAGGTTTTCAGTTTTTAGGTATGGAAGGACCTGATACAATGTTGGAGACACCTGATGCAACATTGGAAACTTTGATAATGGATTTGGAATCTATTCTGTGAAAATACTCACAGCAGATCTAAGAGATGATGTATACCTCAAAAGAGTAATTATGATTAAGCAGGAAAATAGAAGAAGAGTGGTCAATGCAGTATAATGAGCAACAAAATAATAATACAGTAGAACTCGGATAGAAGCAAAAATACTTCACACACACTAATTAATTAATCACAATATGGACAAATAAATAGTGCAATGCATGAGGATTCGAATTCCTAATGTGGCAATTCGAATTAGCCTTCATGGAGTGATCAAAGGATCATTGGAGTGTCATCGAAGCACAACTGGAAGTCTTCATCATCATCAGTGGAGTCATCAATGCTCAAGTAATTTTCAACCATTAGTCAAACTGATTCTGGTAGGTGTAACTGAGTGTAACTAAGTGTAACTGAGTGTAACTGAGTGTAATTGAGTGCAACTAAGTGTAACTGAGTGTAACTAAGTGTAATTGAGTGTAAGTGAGTATAAATTGAAGACAACTGGACTGGTAGGTGAAGAAGGGTGAGTTGCTTCCTAAAATTAAGGAAGAAGGGCGCATTAAGAAACTGGAGGGATAAAACTGATCAGTGAGAAGCTCTCGGGGGATGGCTAACTGAGGGCTAGGTGCTGGACTGACTGAGATGCATGCAAACCCTAGAATGCATGCAAACCCTAAAAGTGCATGCATGACTAAAAATGTAAATGATCAAAATACTGGTGGGACTAGGATGGAGTATAGGAATATCCTAACACCCCCCCTTAATCCATCCTGGGCCCTGGTAACTAAGACCAAAGGTCACTCAATACAATGAATAAGAATAGTCAATAATCCAAGGAAGTGGGGAAAATTTCATGGGAAAAATACCCCCCCCTCAAAACAGACTGTAAGGCACACATAAAAAATAAATGCTCCAAACTCAAGCAGGTGTGATGCTTGGTCATATGTATGGAGGTATCTTCTTCTTGGGAAGAAGTGGATCATGCTCAAAAAGCATGTGCTTGTACTTTCTCTTCAGATCGAATATTGATGAGAACAAATCCAAAAGTATGAGGATGATCCTTGAACCTGTGATTCGAATCAGTTGAGGTAGGATCAAAAACATGAATATGCAGATAGTCTTTTGTCTTCTCCTTCGAAGCATCATGGGTGAGATTATACCAAAAGGAACCATCAGATAATAATGATTGCTTGAAATCCAAATTAGATTTAAGACTTGAAGAATAGTTTCTTGGGATCTCCTTTGAACCAGCAGGGGTGAGATCAAAACTATCATATGCATGAGAAATTATCCCAAGTAGTAATTGCTTAGAATCCAAATTAGATCCGAGACTTGAATCATGGTTTCTTGAGATCTCCTTTGAACCATGAGAGGTGAGATCAAAACCAATAGATGCATGAGAAATTATCCCAAGTGAATGTCCATGGTTTCTTGAGATCTCCTTTGAACCAACATGTGTGAGATCAAAACCATTATGTGCATGAGAAATTATCCCAAGCGAATGGCAATGGCCATATTCTTCAATAACCTTCTAAAAGCATGGAATAATGATCATATAGTAGTAAATAAGAGGTGATTGCTTGAGGAGAGCGAATGCATTACCTCCAATAGCTGATTTTTCCTCCGAAATAATCATGTGATCATGATGCAAACCAATAGACTCTGTTGCAGGAGAGGATTTAGGACCTTCTGCAATATGTAGAGTCTGAGCTGGCACAAAAAGAGAAGAAAGTTGGAGCATGAGTGTATAATCTGCAAATTATTTGTGGACAACTTCAATATGAGATGATACTGGTTCATGATCTGAGAGACCATCAAGGGGAGCGAATGCATCACTTTGCTTGTTCTCGAAAGGGTTTGGACCAATTCCTTCATTCTGTCTGCCAAATATTACATCCAGGTGAGCCCATAGCTCTTTTGGTGATGAAAAATTAGGGAGGTCATATAACATCCATTCAAACATATCATCCATCATTGATCCAAAGGCTCCGTCACCTTTATTTAACCAGTCAATCTTTTCTTCAGAAGATTCGAACTCTCTTTCAAAACAATAGTCAAAGAGATCACGGCTCTTCAAATATGCTATCATTTTCGGTTTCCATTCATCATAGTTGAGTGGAGAAAGAGGAGGGATTTCTTCTAAATTCATTGAAGCTGTAGAAGACCTACAAAAACAATAGAGAATATCTGCAACTGATACTGCTGCAAAATTGTAGAAACTGCTGCACTTGAAATCTTGGTAATAAACTGCAAAAAACTCTTAAGAATGGAGATAAACAATAAACTCAACATGCTATGATACCATGTGAAAATCCTCACAGAAGATCTAAGAGATGATGTATACCTCACAAGAGTAATTATGATTAAGCAGGAAAATAGAAGAAGAGTGGTCAATGCAGTATAATGAGCAACAAAATAATAATATAGCAGAACTCGGATAGAAGCAAAAATACTTCACACACACTAATTAATTAATCACAATATGGATGAATAAATAGTACAATGCATGAATATTCGAATGCCTAAGGTGGCAATTCGAATTAGCCTTCATGGAGTGATCAAAGGATCACTGGAGTGTCATCGGAGCACAATTGGTGTCATCAGAGCACAACTAGAAGTCTTCATCATCATTAGTGGAGTCATAAATGCCCAAGTAACTGTCAACCATCAGTCAAACTGAGTCTGGTAGGTGTAACTGAGTATAAACTGAAGACAACTGGACTGGTAGGTGAAGAAGGGTGAGTTGCTTCCTAAAATCAAGGAAGAAGGGCACATTAAGCAACTGGAGGGATAAAACTGATCAGTGAGAAGCTCTCAGGGGCTGGCTAACTGAGGGCTAGGTGCTGGATTGATGACTAGGATGCATGCAAAATGCATGCAAACCCTAAAAGTGCATGCATGACTGAAAATGTAAATGATCAAAATACTGGTGGGACTAGGATGGAGTATAGGAATATCCTAACACATTCATCATAGATATTAATCCTCCATCAAAATGTTGTGGGAGGAAGGAGATTGAAAATTAGGGTTTCCACGTAAGAAGAAACCCTAGCAAAGTTGGGAGACTCATAGGGAAACAATGAAGGAGGTTTAAATGGCACTAGTATTCTATCATCCTAGCACCATGAACCTATATAATATGTTTTACAAGTGAACTACCTTGTATGGTTAGGGTCTTACCCTTATAAAGAAGACTACAAGCAATCTCGACAGGTATGACTTGAGGAGATACATGTATGTTTTGAAATCTGTGTGTCTTCATATTATTGAGTTTAGTACAGTTATGATTAATTTTAGATTGTCTGATAACCTTAGTAAAAGTATGAATGCATGTGAATAATAGAATACATTCATTGATTAGGGTTATGACACTTATGATTGCTAATGCACTTGTGGTGTTGTATGAGGATGATGTTGTCTACTAACATGAAAGATACATCAAGAAAGACAAATCCATATGACCATGATGACATGAAGACAAAGACCCATCCATAGTATTTGATCACATAGAAGCTCTACTTAAGAGTGCACACTTAAGCATGCATAGTGGTAAAGGATGGATATAAGTTCAAGGACATATAATCATGATGCTATCATAAAGGGAAAAATAGAGATCAAGAGGGAGGCAACCACACAAACATAAAATATAAGTATTTGAGTTGTTATTTGAATTACCTCTTGAATATCTGAATAGTTAATGATATTGCTCGTAATAGTTGTATGGATATTTCTATTCCTAGAATCAAGAAATATATCATGCATAGTGTAAGCATTCATATAGCATTGAACAATATAGTACTAATATGCATATGATGTGTAAGTTGGACAAACATTCCATTGTTCCTTGTCTAGAATGAAACCTCTTTGTTGACATGCTGAGAGTTGTGCACACTCTTGATAGTATGTTATGGTAGAGATGGAAGGCATCTAGATAGCCACTGTATGCATACAGGATATGGAAAAGTGTTGTGCCAAAGTATTGGTCAAGATAGTTGCATAACTATGTGAATCATATCAGTATGCATAATACGTTATCATGTCAACATGATTTGATGATTATGAAGTATTACTAATCATGTAATTAACTTTGATTTGTAGGAGAAATCATGTGCTATGATCTACAAAAGAAGGATGATGAACACCTATTCCAAAGAACAAGTGATGGATGTTCAACAAGAAGACTTACAAATCAAACGTACTATAGAAGGCTCGTGGCTAGAGGATTCTCTTAGAAATAGGGAGAGGTTCATGACGAGATGTTTGCTCCAAGTGGCTAGACACACTCATGGATGACAAGACCGTTCTCTTAATGGTGTAATTGAAGAAGAAGTGCGAATTGAGCAAAATCACATGATTCGATAGAGAATCACATGATTGAAGAAAGCTCTGCATGGGTTCAACAGGTACCCAGGATCGATAGTCATTTGATGAGCTTGATGATCACCACAGGTGATGTGGATTTCAACCTTTGCTACAAGGTTGAAGATGGTTTCTATATACAGATGACATTCTTCTCTTAGATAGATGCAAGAAGGAACTCACCATAGAGTTCGATTGATCTTGAGGCTCATATCAGTAGACCCATCTGACGGGAGATGGCACAGATAGATATGCAGAAGATTACTCAATGTAGAGTGTGAATGATGTTCAGCCACAGAGGGAGAATTGATAGCTTCTTGACAAGCTTGGGCTTTACCAAAAGTAAAGATAAACCTAACCTTTACCTTAGGTTATGGATGATGAACCTATCATACTATTACTGTATGTGGATGATCTATTTTTGACAGGAAATGAGAAACAAATCATGGAAAGCAAGAAGAAGCTAGCTACAAAATTTGAGATGAAAGATCTCGGATTGATGCATTACTTCCTAGGTTTGGAAGTATGGCAAGGCCCAGAAGGAATATTTCTCAACCAGGTAAAGTATGCTGTGGAAATATTGAAAAGATTTGATATTTTGGAATGTAAATCCATGACCACTCCCATGGATTCCAACTTGAAGTTGTTGGCTGATGAATGATCAGAATTGGTTGATGTAACTCAGTACAGACAGATTATTGGGTCATTGATGTATCTAATGAATACCATGCTAGATATATGATTTGCTGTGAACACCTTGAGTCAGTATTTAGTGGAACCTAGATGTGTTCACCTGATAGCTGCAAAGCATGTGATGAGGTACCTTACTCGTGACGCATCTTGGTCCTGCCCTCCTCAAGCTCGTGATCGATCTCCTCATCTCTTGGCGTCTTCGTCGATTCTTGATCCGAGTCATGGTGACTCTACTGGTCATGCTCAGATTGTATATCCTCGGGGCCTGTCCCCGACAGGCTAGTGTTAATCTATGTCAAACCCATTGCTTCCCGCCATTCCTCTGGCCAATCATTCACGATGGCATCGAGCTCTTTTGTCGTGACCTTATATGGGGTCAAAAACCATTGCTGGGTGGAGTCGTGTCATTCCTGCACGTAAATAGCATGCGGCCAAATCACAAACTGTATAATCTCCTGGTACTTCGCTACGGATTCTTCAGTTAGCTGTGGCACTTTTGTTGCCACACTGTGAAGCATCTCCTAGTATAGCCAAAATTGTAATGCACACTCTCGAAGTCACTCAGGTTCTTGGACCCACCACAAGTTTTGGTACCGCGCACCCTTGCGTTCTTTTGTGGCCTCAACCTCCATGCCCTGATACATGTCGGGCTTCTTCCAGGCGACAAGTGCAATCAATAGAAAAATCTAGCTATATATGTGAATGAGTCCTTGCCTGCTTGAACCGCCACGACATCCTCCGCCAACTGGTTCAGTAAGAATATTGACCAATTCATCTGTATTCCAGCCATGCACTGCTCTACACACACCACAATCTCGAAGTTACACTGGTTAGGTCAACCACCCTGGACCACTTTGCGTGAAAGTATCTTGGTGTCGGTGAGCACCGCTTTGTCATTGATTCTGCTGGTGCGGTAACCACGACCATACTTTTCTAATGCATAGCGCTTGACCAGTATCCCGTCCCTCTTTTTTTTGTTCTCCTTCCCTTGGAAGTATTGCGACGGGTCTACCCCATCTTTGGGAAACCCGGTAATTTCAGCAATAAAGTGGACAGTGACTAGAATTGCTTCATCCAGCCATAACGTGCCGTCGTGGAAGCAAGCTAATAGCTGCTTCACACAAGCATTGACCTTCGACAGTCGCCTGAAATGGGGCATATTAATGAGCCCCAACAATCTGGCCTAGTTCAACCCACGCGCCTAATCCCGCGGGATCGACGTGCCACTCAGTTGGGACCCCGACTCATAAGGGTCTGACGTAGTCTCCTTGTAAGCCACCATGTCATGATCATCATACTTCAAGTGCATCAACGCCGACATGATATCAACATAGCACTCCATTCCAGCAGGTAGTTCAGGCATGCGCAATGTGTACTTCGGGTTCTTAACCACCTTACGAAGGGGCACACCGGGCCGACTGGAGGGGACATACCCCGGGATATCTATAGCTGAGAGTCCTTCCCACACAGCGGAATCATCAATCCGACGGCTAGATTGCTCCGCTTCTTCTTGAACCTCCCCCCCATAGTGGTGGATGATTTGAGCTGGTGCTTACTTTGCGGGGACTCAGAATGATGGCTCCCCCGATGCTTCTTAGCGATAAGTGACGCTCCAACCGGCATGTTGGCAACTTCCTCCTCAAGATATATTTCTTCCTCAATAGCAATAGGGATGAGGGGAGACTCTGCTTCATTAGATATTTAAACCGTCTCCAACTCTCCTGGCATACCTCACTCAACTTATCAAAACGCCAAGTGATGGCGCAACGCCACTCACGATCTCAGCTCAGCACACAACAATTGCACTCCGTAAGTTCAACAGAACCTTACCCAACTCAGAAACACACTCAACAGTCAGCAGTGACACTCTGCAACACTGCACAAACCTACACACTTAGCAACTAAACTCTCTTGGTGCCTTTTGACTAGCTTCGACCCGTTCTTATAGCGCCGAACGCAATCCCTCGTAATCATCACTAAATCTTGCATTAATTTGGACCAAATCTTGTCTTAATGAACCAAATCCATCGAAAATCCTGTCATCCCATCGTTCGGATCCGCCATTAATGCTCATCATTCAGCCGAGCGCTGTTAATTAACTGTCTGAACTTTTCGACATTTATTAGTGATTTGAATTGGTTACGGCCCGTCGGCTTGTCGCATCTTGGCATTCAAACCACGATATCGCTACTTCTACCGGTGCAACCTGTGCCCCTTGTTGTGCCATCCTGCCGCTAATCATCAATATTTTTTTTTTTTTTTTTTCTGCAACGCCTTCACATGTCACGAGACTCCTTGCCCGTCCTATAGGGCTTCAACCTTCTACCATTAATAAACTTTGGTAGCATCAGTCCATCTAGCTCCTGCAACTGTACCGCTCCTCCCGAAGTTATTGAACCAACGCGGTATGGACCAAGCCAATGCATCTGTAACTTCCCCGGATGCTTCAGAAACCTGCTGTCGTATAGCAGCACCAAGTCACCCTGTTGAAATAGTTTGTTTTTGATATGGCGATCATGCCAAGCCTTCTGGAGATATTTCTCCACTCGCTAATGAAATCCTGCAATAAAATGGCCTTCCTTAAGCTGAACCAGCTGTGTCATCCGTTCCGCCATTGCAGCATCATCATTCATACCTATTGCTGCCGTGATGCGCAGACTTGGAACAATGTATTCCATGAGCATGACCGCCTCCTGCCCATACACCAGCTTAAATGTTGTCTATCCCGTCAACCGTTTACACGTAGTGTGATATGCCCATAGAACCGCTGGAATCTTCAAATCCTAGTCATCGCGACTTGCATTACATACCTTAGTGAGCGCATGCTCCCGAACTTTGTTGAACACCTCCACTGTTCCATTGTCCCGTGGATGATACGATGTACTCTTCTTGTGCTGTATCTGGAGCTCCTTTGTCAATGCCTGCACCGTGCGATTTATGAAGTGGATCCCTTGATCACTCATCAATATCCTTGGGTAGCCGAACCAGGTGACAATGTGGTTGAACAGGAACCTTGCTACGGTTACAGCAGTGCAATCGATGACAGGTGCAACCTCTTCCCACCTCGTTAAATACTCTGTCGCGGTAATGATATAACATGCGTCGGTTCTCTTTCCAGGTGGGTTGATGGCCCCCACAAAATCCACAGCTCATATGTCAAATGGCTGCAACGTCATTTGTGGTACTAGGGGCATCTCGTCCCTCCTTGACAGTTTTCCTATTCGTTGACAAACATCACAAGTCTGGGCATAATCCATCTCATCATTGTGTAGGGTAGGCCACCAAGGTCCTACATGAAGCACTTTCTTTGTGGTGGTGCGACCGCTGTAGTGTCCACCATAGACACCTCTGTGTTCCTCCTTTAGTATCTGTCCCTGTTCATGCAGGAGGACACAGTGTTGCAATATCTCATCTGGTCTTAACTTGTATAACTGACCCACGATTAATTGGAAATCCGCAACCTTGACCACTAGCTGCTTCTTCTGGGCTGTAGTGAACTCCTTTGGTGCAGTCCCTGTCGCCAGAAACTGAATTATCTCCTCATAGTAATCATCGACCATCTCCACTATGAAGAACTGTCCATCTGGCAACCAGTCTTCAATATTGGTTGGTTCCTCGTCTATCTCAATCCATGATAAATGATCAGGCCCAACATTCAGGCTTCCTGGCTTCACGATTACTTCGAAATCAAACTCCTGGAAAATAAGTAGCCATCAACATATTTTCCCCCCCAACATAGGCTTATTCACTAGATATTTTAAAGAAGAATGATCTGTGAACATTTTGAAATGACTGCCCAAGAGGTAATGCCGAAACTTCTGCAATGTGTACACCATCACCAACCCTTCCTTCTCGGTCATGGTATAGTTCTTTTCCGCAAATGACAGCTTGCGGATCACGAAGGCGATCGGATGATCCAACTCCCCTTCACCTGGTTGTGCAAGTACTGGATCTATGGTTGTAAATCCTAGATTTGATCTAAGTCACATCCAGTATGAAAAAGGACTGGAACTGTGGTTGGGATTGCATTGTCCCTAGACATGATATGGTGTCTTAAAGTGATAGGGATTGATCATGATTTTATCATCCTTGGACTTATGTCCTAAAGTGAGAGGGATTGATCATCTCGTAATTGGATCATGTGATGATGATGCTATTGATCAGGAGATCCAGATGATGATGCTGTTGATCAAGAGATCCAGATGATGCTGCTGATCGAGAGATCCAGATGATGATGCTGTTGATCAGGATATCCAGATGATGCTGTTGATTGAGATATCTAGACAATGCTCTTGATGGGGAGATACATATGATGATGTTGTTGATTGTGAGATCCAGATGATGCTATTGTTCCAGAGATCCAGATGATGATGCCGTTGATCGAGATATCCAGACGATGCTATTGATCAGGGGATCCAGATGATGTTGTTGTTGATCGAGAGATCTAGATGATGCTGTTGATTGGGAGATCCAGACGATGTTGTTGCTATAGCTGATCGAGTGATCGAGTGCTGCAGAAGATGAAGACTCAATACTAAAGATGTTGATGTTCTAGTATTAAAGATATTGAAGATGTTCCAATAGCTGTTTGAGTTACTGATGATGATTGAAGAAAGATTCAAATGATTTATAGATGTATCACTGTGATGTAGTTGATGACTCCTTACTCTTGTATATGTTGTTAGAATATCCTTCTCGTTAAGGGGGAGTGTTGAGATATTGTAACTTCAAAGAATATTCTATTTGTACTTTATTATTATTCATCCGTAGATGTTTTATTCCTCCGTTGGGATGTTATTATTATGTAAATTCATTGAGGTAAATCCTCCCATGTAAGTTAGGGAAATAGATCCCCTAAGAGTCATTTGTAATGGGGTGTTTAAGTCCCCTAGAGGGGTCGGCCCAGTCAGCAAGAGAATAAACTATTGAGGCCGACCTGTCAAGTGTAAAAGTCAAGTGAATGTAAAGTATAAATAGAGGAGGTGTGCTCCTCATTTGAACACACACTCACTCACTTGTGAATTGCACATAGGAGAGAGAAAGATCTGCAAAGGAGGAGAAGGAGATCTTGTTTGGGGATTTCATCTTTGTATTTGTTGGTAATCTATATTGAGGAAGCTTTTCTAGGTTTTCTACCCAATGAGGGTTTCCCAGAATAAATTGTGTCTCTTGTGTTTATACTGTGCTTGTTGTTCTTCCAGTGATATTGCATATGCTATTGTTGTGAAATTGAATGGAATACTGATGTTATCTATCTTAGCATATTTAATATTAACACCTAGGAGAGTGGCCTTTTTGCTAGTTCTAGTACGTGGGTAGGTGAGATTTTTGCTTCATTGGATAGATCAACCCATAAAACCTACCCCTAGTGCTTCATCCTATTGATTTTCACCTTGTGGGCCACATTCCTTATTTTGAGGGTTGAGCCCCGGGTCATTAGGTGATGCACTAGCTTTTTATTAGATCTACTTGTTTAAATTCATAAGTGGCCTAATAAAACACTTGGTTGAAACATTTGTCCATTGTTTTACCCTCTCAACCAAGCCCTAACTACCTTGGGTCCACTTACCTTCTAGATCTAAAGTCATGCACCCTTGATCTCCTTGCTTAACTTTACACTTTTCCCTAGGAATCTTTGGGTTAGCTAGTCTTCATATATTGGCTAGGGTATCCCCCTTGATCTTGATTCATCTTGATCTAAAGTGAAGGTTTTCTCGGTTGGTGTGACACCCACTTGCATTGGGAACCATGGCAATCCTTGGGTCACCTCTTTAGTTGTCTACCTCTCTACTGTCCTGGATAGGATACCTTTAGAGACAACTACAAGTTGTGTGATAACATTTTTGGTGCCGCTGTGGGGGAGGTAGAGGCTTACCTTAAGTCTCTACGAGTATCCATGCGTGATTCATATTTTATCACATCCGGTCTTGTAATTTGATGGTTATCAGTTGTTTTCCTAAATATTTCATAACCATCCATTGTCACTCATATCTCCCTAGCTATACACGACATATATTTTGGTAGAAACGATCCTAAGTCTACATGGCGACACCTAATCGTGACTTTGCCAAGAAACGACCTCATGAAAATCCTTATGACCTTAGAAGTAGGGCTAATCTAAATCAATCAGAAGGAACCCCACTTGTTTATCATAGAAGAGATCCCAAAGTCCAATCATCTAATTTCTTTTGGAAAATTGTTAATACCGATTCTCCAAATCGTTTCTTGGGATCCCCTTCAACAAATTCGGTTCCTCCTTCATCTCCTAATCACAACTGAAGTCCAACAAATCAAATGGCTGAAACAAATCAAACAAATCTTGGAAATACCTCTCAAACCAATCCACCTGTAGTTCGTAGATTTGGAAACAAGGCCAAGGATTCACCTTTGGAATTTTCCCAAATCCCTGGTTCACCCCATGATATGCCAGACAAATATTTTTAAAATATCTCCAAGTTCAGTGGGAACTGTGTGATCTCCATTAAGGACCACATTGAAAATGTCCAGGAACACATGGAGGCTTATGGGGCATAAGAAGAAGATGTTTTTATCAGGGTCTTTTTGCATCCTTGGAAGGTGTTGCACGTAAAGGGTTTGACTATTTTCCTACATCATCGATCATAGGATATGGCGACTTCACATAAAAACTTAAGCATGAGTGGTCATTCAAGTTGGATGGGCGTTTTATTTTGAATCAACTTTTCGAATTTAAGAAGAAGGAAAATGAATCCGTCCATGAATTCAACATCCGCTTTGACAAGATAGTGGCCAACATCCCTGATGACATTAGGCCGAGAGAACAAGCTGTGTTGATTCATTACCTCAATTCATATGAAGGTTACCTAGGATACCATCTCAAATACAAACACCCTCAAGATTGAAAAACCGCTCAAGAAAATGCTAGAAAGGCTGAAGCAAATGCTGCCTCTATGGGGAAGCATAACTTCTTTGACTTAATTAGTGCTTCATCTTCTAGATATGAGCCTAAATCCAAAAAGGGGAAAGAACCAGTGAAAGATGCCGATTATATGATGGAGAGTATGCAAGAAATGATGAAAAATTTGACTCTCTTGACTAGGGATCTGGCTAAAAACGAGAGGCGGAAAGGTATAGGCAACCTTATGGCCCAAAACCTTATTGGAACCATAAAATAGGCCTAGTAATGAGAATGATAGAAGAAACCCTATAATCCAACCATCTCTTGAACCTACTAGTATTAACTGGTTTGAAGAACAGAGAGGGGAAGATCCTGATTATCCCACTCCTAGTGAGGATGGTCAAGATTCTCCCAAGAACATTAACTGGGTCGATAACTTGGATTTTGATATTAAATTTGGAAGAATTTTGCTCAACCAAGAGGAAGAGCCTGAAAATGATCCTAGTTCTAATTTTCCTGTTTATGCCACTGAACAACCTGAAAGTAGTAGCCAAGCTCCTATTAGAGTTTATTAAAGAAAGGATAGAAAAAATCCTCCCCCTTTCATTGAAAAGAAGAGTAGTGAGTTGTCTAGCCCAATGAGTGAGCCAATTCCTCTCCCAGAGTATGATTTAGACATTAATATTGAGAAGGAATTGGACAAAGTTATGCACAACATCCCACTCACTGAAATTATGAAAATACCATCCGTTAAAGAATAAGTGGTATAATTTTTGGAGAGTATCCCTGAACCTACTACTAGTCATGGTGAGGATCAACCTCTTCCAGACATGACACCTAGTGTTAATGTTGAAGAAGAAGAAGATCCTCCCATAAATATCCAGAAAACACTGTATGAGAGGAAGAATGGTGGTCATCAACCCTTTTATATTACACTTCGCATAGGTGAAACCCTTCTTCATAACTGTATGCTTGAATCTGGAGCTTCCATGAATGTCATGCCTTTGCAAGTCATGGAATCCATGGTATTAAAAATAACTAGGACTTACAGAATGCGTGTGGAATTGACTCAAGACTAGTTCAAGTTTTTGGATTAATAAAGAACTCGAGGGTTGCTATGTTTTCGTGCCCTGATATATCCATGCTAATGGACATAGTAGTCATAGATCTACCCCTAGTATACGTAATGCTTTTGTGTAGAAAGTGGTCTGCTAGACTAGGGGGACATCTTCAAATGGACTTATCATATGCTACTATTCCTAACTCTGATGGGTCTTTAGTTGGGATATATCGGGATCCATTCTATGATGGTCACGTTGAGAGTTACGAGGATGGTGTAAGGAACACGTATGGTGAGGGTGAGTTATTACCTAAGGGTATCTTCATGGTCATGGGTGGCCATAGTGAGGATCATAGTATAGGAAGAGAAGAGAGTTGGATATCTTTTAGAGATGATGTTTTTTCTGAGGAAGAAAGGGAAATATATAAATGTTATATAATATGAAAGGACATTCTAGTGAAGGAGAAATGAAGTTTCCTATTTGTTACAAGATTCACCTATTCAAGAAAGGAATGAGGATTAGGATATGTAGTGATATATTGTTGTGAATCAATAGTTGTGGAAATTGTATGTGGATGAGGGGCATTCGGCTACTACCCACTATCAAGTTAAGTAATTACAAGAAATCACCAATTAATGAAAGCTTTTATCCTGGCATAGATGACTTTAGGCATCCAACAATCCTAATTTAACATTCACATTATATCGACTTGGCTATAGAAATACCCTCTTTGGAAGCATTTAACCCCATGATGGAAGAGGTGGTGTTTTATTCAATTAAATTTGACATTATTGGTAGCTTTAATGGCATCTTGACTACTAAAAAATCCACTGCATAGATATTCTTTGGTTGGAGTTCTTGGGTAAACAATTGTCAATCCTATATTTATGCTCAAAATGGATTTCCCATCATTGAATTTGATAATTGGGGTAGAGTCATGGAAGGGGCTCATAGGATGTAGATGATGATGAAAATAAAAATAACATGTTTATTATCATATTATTCATCATCATCATCATTATCATCATCTTCTTCTTCCTCCTCCTCCTCCTCCTCCTCATCTTCTCCATCATCATCATCATCTTCTTCATCTCCATCATCATCATCATATTCATCATCTTCATCATCATCATTGTCGTCATCATCGTCATCATCATCTTCATCAGACACTTGGACACCTATTGGAAGTAGTGCACATTCAAGACTAGACTAGGGGCATATCCTTTGAAGGTTATTTCATTGATGTTCATTTTGTAGATGATCCAACCTTGACCCTAGAGATCTCACATAAATTAATGGAATGGACTCTTCAATGTTTCAATACTTTTGTTAAACTAATAGGGAATTTGGTTTGCAAGGAATAATTAGAAGTAATTATAATCTATCAAGAAGTCTACCTAGAAAGGAACATGACAGAATGAAGACAAAGGATACCTATGTTTCATTGATATACATTTTGGAGGAAAATATTGGCATTGGATTGGATTGTAAGAGCCACATATGGAGATTCTCCCCAATGAGTTCTTATTAGGCCTAAGCTAGAGAAAACTATGCTTGTTCATTGGACTAAAGGGGCACTTCATACTTTGCCATCTAGAGGGGCTAATTTCAAGATAACATGTTTGTTAATTCTCAAGAGAACTCATATTTCCTTGTAGGTTATTTGTAAGGAGTTGAGGTGGAAGTTTGATGACACAATAGGTCATAATCATCCTGCACATCCACAATGACAATGAGTAGAAAGCCATTGTTTTGCATTGAGATAATTCAGGGGCCTTCACACCCATTGGGGCAACCCACTGATATTGTCAATTTAGGAGTGATCTGCACGAAGGTGGAAAAATATTTCTCACAACACCATCTATGCTTGGATCTACACTATTGACCATAGATCTACATTACACATTGATAAATGACTTGCACTCTGCATCTGATACACTCTTCCAACACTTGCAATTTGCACCAAAATCGACACCAAATCAATACTTCCTCTATCTTTTATCTGTGCATGGGAACTCACAGAAGAAAGAGATCTATGATGGTAAATCACCAACAAACAAACAACGCATCAACGCAGATCTTACTCAGTGCTTGTGATCGTACAGGAGAAATGGAGAAGACTCAGAAACTGTTCAATCAAAGGATTTGACGGTAGCGATTGATTTGTTTATTGGGATTTATCCCACATTGGCAATAGAGTCAGGTTTGTAAGAGTTTATATGGGCCGGCCTCTCTAGTTGTATTCGACGTGTAGTGCAAAGGTATGGTGGGGGCTCTAGGTGCTTGGACTTCACAAGGAGTCACCATCATGGATCCTGAGATGACCTCGAGGACCCCCTACCTTTTGGAAGAAGTGACAATGACCATTGATTAACAACAAATTAGAAAATAATATGTTTTGATGGCTATGATTTTTTTTTTTTAATGTTCTTATTGTTTAAAATGAAAGATATTTTTTTAATGCTCATGCTTGTTTATAAGTTCTAGACATTTTTTTAATGTTCTTATGTTCTTATTCTTAGTGCTAAACATTTATACAACTTCAATACCTCTCTATATTCTTAGTGTCTTCATGAACTATTAAGGAAACCAAAACAATGTGCAAGCTAATTGGAAAAAGTGATGATGATGATGATGATGAAGATGACTACGACGATGATGACAACACCGATGAATGAAGAAGATGTAGAAGAAGATGATGATGATGAATCCATCTTCCTTATCATCATCATCATCGTCATCTCTGTGCACTACTTCCAATAGGTGTCCAAGTGTCTACTACAATTACATATAAATTACAATCAAGGCATTACCACAAAACCATGTGAGCTTCTCTCTTTAAGAATTTAAACCTTATAAAGTTGAGATAACATTTTTTGAATTATTTTCATAGAGTATGTCATTAAGGCATGACCCATATCCCATCAGTATTATTCAGGATGACAAATTTCTTATGATATTGAATAGTCCACTTAGCATGTACTCATTGCATCGAGTGAGTTGCAAAAGCTTTATGATAACAATAAATTTACTAATAACTTCTCTAAATCATCGTAATATTTCTCAAACTTTCATACTCCAAATTTTTGCATGAGGCCAACATTTTCATTTTGAAAATTCCATGCTCACTACTTTCAAAGCATTCCCTCTTTGATGTTTAGTCTTCCTCCTCAACATGTGTTTCTAAAAAATCATCTTAACCTAGAGAAACATGATCTCCACATTTTTTAACTAAGCAACTTACCTCAATCTATATAAAATTTATCTTCTTCCTTGGAGCTATGCCCTTTCAATGTGTCTTCTCTACATTGAGATTCTAAGAAATGGCTCATATTGAATATTGATTGTTCTAATGAACTCAATTTTTTAAAACATGCATCTCATATATTAACATTATTGCAATCGAATATCCATGTTAACAAAAAGGAGTACAAGTCTATAATCTAGGTAGTGAATATATAATCCCCTATCATATACATGAAGAGTGCCAACACATCACCATTAACCCCAATTGTTGGTGTTCATAGGGTGTTTTGGCATATCTAGATGCTAACATTTTGTTACAAACATTAGGTTAAGGAGGTGGATCAATAAACCTTTAACACATCATTCATTTTTTACATTTATGTTCTGGTTATGCTATTATAAATTGGCCACTTTGTTGCTTAAATATTACAAATCAATGCTTCATTTATATTATGTATTCACTATCAATGCTTAAAGATTCCATATCAATGCTTTGTTTATATTATTTATTCACTACCAATATACTTAGATTTGTTATGGCCAACTTTACAAGTCACCTTAACTTAGTGTTTCTTCTATTTTTTAGACAAATTTTAGTTATATTTGAGCCTCTAGACTTTAGCTACTCTCTTAACTTCTAACAAACACACAACATTTACAAAACCTAAATGATCAAATACGAGGCATTGCATGCTTAACATGACATTCTACCACCAAAAGAGATGAGAAAAGATTGGTTCTTACACATATAATTATCATATATTTTGAATATCCCATTCCCGATGTGCCTCTATTTGAAAGTGGCATTGCCACTACAACAACAAAAGTAACTGAAAATAACTCTAAAGAAAATAAAATTGAAAAAAAAACAAAATCTCTAGTCCGTATCGTCACCTAAGATTGGTGATTGTGAGTTTAAAGGATGAACACTAGTTGAAAGAGACTTTATTAATTATATTTTGAAGTGATAAAATTATGAAAGAAAGTTAATAACTCATATCTATACAAAAATAAGAGAGATCCCCTAACTTATAGTATATGAAGACCTATGAACATGGTACCATGGAAATCCCTCAAGATAATATTTTCTAATTATATTTACAAAGTGATATAATTACCAAGAAAAGTGAGCAACACCTATATATACGAAAAAAAGGAACCATAAGAAAATGTATCCAAGGTACCATGGAAACCCCTATTTATACAAAAGAGGTATGTATGGTAACCATAGAGACCTTTATTTATACAAAATGAGGTATCCATGGTACCATGAATACCGTATGAAAAACCCTTATTTGTAAGAAAAAAAACCATGAAAATCCATAGGAGTAACCCTTATTTTCATAAAAATAGGTCTTCCTGATACCATTGAAACCCCTACAAAACCCCTACAAAGAAACTTTATTGATTATATTTCAAAAGAGATAAGGCTTACAAAAAATGTGAATACCTTCTACTCATGCCAAAATAGAGAAAGCCCCTACCTTTTAAAGATCGTGGAAACCCATGGAAATATTGATTATATTTCCAAAGAGATAAGGCTTAAAAAAATGTAAACAACTTCTACTCATGCCAAAACAGAGAAAGCCAAAACAACTTCTACTCATGCCAAAACAGAGAAAGCCAAAACAACTTCTACTCATGATAATGAAAATGATGATGAAGTTGACGATGATGAAGATAAGGAAGATGATGATGATGAGGATGATGAAGATGATAATGATCATGATGATGACGAATATGATGATGATGATGAAGATGATGATGATGATAATGAAAATGATGAAGAAGATGATGATTATGATAATGGAGATGATGATGATGATGATGACGAATATGATGATGATGATCAAGATGATGATGATGATGATGATAATCAATATGTTGATGATGAAGATTATTATTATGATGATGATGATGATAAGGAAGATGATGATGATGATGAAGTGTAGCCTACCTGTAACTTGAAACATTTTATGTTGTGGAAAACATTACATTTAAAAGTTATTGTAAAGTTTTATGTTATTGACCAAGGATAGTCAAGGATGACTGTAATTGAATATTATTATTATTTAATAAATTAAAATAAGAGACACTCATCCAAAGAGGACTGTTGAAGAGTGTTCACTGACCCACTAGGAGGAATGAACTGGTGTAGAAGGCAATTGACAAGTGGCAGCATCTGCACTCACTTACTAGCTGTTGCAGGAGGCAAGCTCCCTGAAAATGTGGTCATGTTCTCCAAGGAAGGTGGAACTGAGCAGGTGGCTCATTAAATGATTTTAACTGATCCAAAGACCTAGGTAGACCTATATTCATCAAATTGAGCAGGAGGCTCACCACTTTACCTTGTGGATTGCTGGAAACTGTCATGTTGAGCACACAAGAGGATTCGATGAGGGGAATGCTAGAATGAGTTGCAGTGTAGGACTGTAAGATTATTCTGCTGAGTTTAAGAGAGTGATTTGTATGCAAGTCTTCATGATTGCTGAAATACAAAGAGATTGTTACATGCTCTACATAGTATCTTCGTCCTAGTGGTTCAGTGAATAGGCTCGGGGGTCCTAAAGCAAGTAATCTTGGTCGCTTTCAGGATACAGTTGGGAGGAATGGCCTTCTTTGGGTGTTTGTCCACCTCTACAGTTTAAACAGGTTCTGCATTACTTTGTCTTATTACTTCTAGACTTTCTCTGTTTAAATTTTGAAAAATTCTATTTTTAAACTATCAAGTTTTATATGCTATTTGGATGTTTACTTAGCAGTACATAATTGATAAATTTATTCTGTATAAACGGTTGAATGACTAGATCTGGAAAATAGAAGATTGAATTAAATTCCTCTCTGTATTTTTCCTTTAAGCGAAGTGATGTACTCTAGTACAGAGAGCATGATTAAAGTAGATTAGAAATGAAAGATAGAATGATGATTGTATAAAACAAATCAAATATAGATATATAAATGATAAATTCAAGTATTATACAGATGTATTGGAAAACCCTAGATATCAAATGATTACTACTCAATTACAAAGGACATTTATTTCTGACGAACTTACATAAACCAAATAAGTTTTTGATGTATCATTTATACAAACATCATATTCTATATTGAGATTGTTTCACATAAAATATGAATAATTTATTTATAACTTATATTCCAAACTGGTTTATATCCATACATAACCTAGAATTTGGTAAATATCAATATATAATTTATATTCAAAGTAATAATCAAATAACATAACAAGTATAAGATATTAACCAAGGGTTACAACGTTCATATAAAACTATCGAATAAACCAGAATGCCAACCTACAGTTTGTAGGATTACTGCCTTGAATAGGTTATAACAATATCGATAGGAAATAAATAAGTGATAACGAATATATATTAAGATATATTGGAAGCCTTCATATCAATTTTATAAACAAATTATCCTATTTGTAAATCGAAGGTCACTTCTAATTTAAATACATATAAAACATAGTAGAAATGTCTAAAAGTAATTTAGGAGTTTTGGAACAGAGTCGTAATGGCGTTACCATTCTTAATGAGATACTTTACATAGAATAACAATTACTTAAACATTTTACATCACTGAACTTAAAAATTGACAACTCCAGAATGAGTTTGAATCGCATTCAGAAGAAGAACCATTAACCAAAATACAAATTACATATAAAGGCTTTGCCCATAACTGGTTCACAATATATCTTTTATCCATAAACAACATATAGTCGATAGACTGTATAAAAGACGAATTCCATTTATATTAAATTCATATGTATAAGTTGCTAGAACAAAATTTCAAGCGACACATTATCAAAATAGATAGGTATTAGAATACTGGTCTAAGGTTTGAGACCGCAGAGGATCACCCCTTTTTAAAATTAAACAAACGTTACGAACAAAATCAGATTTAATACAGTCTGTGTAAGTATTCCAGGGTAGTACCCAAGGAAAATAAAACAGTGTTGTTCCAACGCTTACGGGTATAAACCCTTAGAATTTAAAAGCACACACAATTCAAGAATTCAATTCAAAAGGTTGTTTCGAAGTTGAAAAACCCTTTTTGATAACAAAAATTCCTTAAGACAGAACTAATAATGGTGTAACCAAGTAAGGGAACCATAAATAGAAATACCATTCACATTTTAGGGTTTAACCCAGATTTAGATACAAATCCACATTATAAACAATGTATATATTTATCAACAATACCGAATATCCAAAGAAGCACACGATAAAATGTACCCAAAATTTTATAACTTGTATCATTCCATCATCAAACTACTGAACATAAGCGAAAGGTTAATAAAAATTTACAAAGCAATAATACTACTCAGGGTTGGCCGAATGGCTCCCATTAAGACAACATTAACCCTGTGTAAATACAAAATCTTTTGTTGGGAGAAACCCTAACTCTGGCATGTAGCTAGAATAACCTTACAACACTGCTAGAATGCCATATGGCTTCAACGATCAACAAAACACTAATATGAACCAACGCTGGCAGCATACAACACAAGCTTTGATGAACATAGGTGTTTTTCTGTGGAAGGCCCAAGGATTACCTAATCCCAGTACTCCATTTGCATGCACCCACATCTTCATTGCAGTGACCTGGAACTCCATGAACCCTGCCGCTACATTTAAACAATGATTTATATTAGAACATATATTGATTATAGTGTTAAAAAAAAGATTGCCAAGGCATATCACAAGTTAAGTAATTACCTCTACAAGCTAGCCAACGCCATTACCATGGTAATCAACATCAAGGCATATCTGCAAACTGTGGAGTCTAACTTTTTGCGTACAATATAGCTTAACCATGGCGACTTAGAGCTCCCAGAGCTCCTCCCAAAATGCATATGAGCTAAATGATCCTCGTTACAAACCCTTTCAATGATAGGGTTTAAGGTTCTGCATTCGAGGAGCCAAGTTGGAAAGAATTCACATGGCCAGTTTAAATGCAAACAGCTGCCAACCACCATACCTCAAATTTGTATCACCTTTGCCATAGTTTATAAATACGACGTCCTTGGAAGTAGTACCTTGGAGTTTTGTTGCTAGGATAAAACCCATCTCTATAGTTGTTGGTCGAATTATGTAGATGTGCCTTTAGTATTTTAGTTGTTTGTAATTCTCAAAACATTTGCAAGTTATCACACTAGCATCGACCTCTTTTGAGTTAGACATTTCATACCTATAGTTTAACTTAGGAATAGCATAGAAATATCATGCTTGGAAACTACAAGCTAGGTTAGCATATAAGCTTGGCACTTAGAATTTATAAAAGTGTTAACCAATCTTTTGAATGAGAGTCTTTACCTGTAAATCTGGACAAAAGTTATCAATATGCATTAGCTTATAATAGCTAAGTAAGCATCGAGGCTTCATAAGAAACCCTTCATCAAAAGAAGAACATGTTCAGTATCTAGTGTCGCATTAATAACTATACAAAATCATTGTACTATAAATGATGTAGTCATCAAGTAAAGTTCGGACAATAATACAACCATGAGTATCGTAGATTTTATGACCATTAAGACTGTTAAGCATAAATGAGAAAATTCATAAAAATCATAGAAGACATTCCTGTACTAGTAAAATTGAACAATAAATAAATATCGCTTTTGTAAACTAAACAAGTGTCGTCGATGAATATAAATTACATAAGTTAACTAAATAAGAGGAATTCCATAAGCTTAATTAATTTGGGATATGATGGATAGTTATATTGTATATATATATATATTTTTAAACTTTTGTGAAATTTTGGAGTCGTTACAAGAAGATCATGATGACGATGATGATGACGCCGACGATGATGATTATGAAGATGATGATGATGATGATGATGATGATGATGAAGACGATGAAGACGATGGTGATGGCGATGACAAGGATGATGATGATGGTCATCGTCGTTGTTGTCATCATCACTATCATCTTCCCTGTCTTCATCATCATCATGATCATCATCATCATATTCGTCCTTGAAGGAACTTATGTATAGGATCTCACTATATAAGCAATGCAACCAATACAAATTATGACAAAATCCTAGTTAAATTAAATTAAATTACATTAGATTAAAAACATAGAGTTGTTTAACTAAAATTAATTTAAAATGCAACAAAATATAAAATATGAAAATAAAAAAAACACAAAATAAACTAAACAAAAAGTAAATATGCAAATAAAAAAACAAAACAAAAATTATAAATATGCAAATAAAAAAACAAATAAACATATAACGAAAAGACTCTCGTGCATTAGCTCATTAGCAGAATCCAGAGAAAAACAACAAAGAAGAAGTTCACTCCCACTCACTAGTTCATTAGTAACATCCAGAGCACTGGTAATTTGATGAGAAGAGCAGTGGTAAATCGAGGAGCAGGGGATACCAGTCCATAGGATATCGACGTTCCCGGGGGAGGCAATCTGGCGTCAATCCAGAGGATAAAAAAAGGCCGAATGAATTCAGTAAGCCCATTAACCCTATCAGTGTAGGAATTCGGGAAAAATCCCATGGTTTTGACTATTTCCACACTAAATACATACGTTTCATTGTTTACTTTGTTTTTTCTAAGGGTTTATATGAAATATAGGCCGTATTTGAGGGGAAAAAAATGACCCATGACATGAATTTTTCCCATCAAATGCCAGCCCTGAACTCATCCATCCCCCGTTTGATAGAGAACGAGCCTGAACCCTACCATCATGACCAAAAAAATTCAGGATTTTCGTGTTGCAGAACACCGTAGCAATGGTAAGAAAATGGTCTTGGGTAGTGTAAGATGATTCAGGGTTGTGATAAGACGATTCAGGATCCAACATCACCCTATCCGTGTCCATGTGCAAAACCACTCAAAACTACCTAAAATTGGTCTAATTTTGGTGACATTTCACCATGTTATCCTATTTAAAAAAAATCAGGAATGGAGGGAGGGAAAAATTCGCCAATTTTTGTGAGTTTTCTTGCATGTAGAGAGGGCAAATGATGTCTAGAATCCTCCCCCTCCACCAAGGTTGATTCTTATCATTTAAACCTTGTCCCCATAGTTAAAATGACTAACAAAATGTTCCAAATTTGTCCAAATCCTTTACAATTTCAAACATGCATGGTAGGGAGTGGGAGTGATACCCAATGCTATTCCACCTCATTTCATGCTTGAAATTAAAAAAAATGGTGTGTTTTTTGCAAAATTGACCAAATCTAGCCCAATTTTGGACAATTTGGTGCATGGCCCCACTTTCCCTCCATGTATGAAATTGCATGAAATTTGGAAAAAATGGGAAAAAGATGGCAAATTTGGTGTAAGTGAAAGCGTTCTAAGCTATTCTAAGGTGCCATATTATAGGGGTTTCTAACTGTTTAACATTGTATACCAAGAAATCATACTGACCCCCCAACCAATCAACCAATATGTTATTTGGAAGACACCACTTTCATGTGGTTGTCTCCGTTGGTATAAGGGTGCAAACACGAAAATGGGTAATACATTTGCTTGTTGACGATTAAATTCGTAAAGTTTTTTGTTCATTCAACTTCAAGCAATCAAAACTCATATCTACATTGAAAATCTCACTTTGAAGCAAAAAGAAGTTTTGTAGAGAATTATGTTACTCCATACTCATTTTTCTTTTATGGACATGATGTTATAAATTTCATGTGTATTAACTGCACGCACCTAAAATTTTTGGCAAGGATAATGAGTGAGTAATACACATGGCCACCTCGTTTTTAGATATAATTATTCATTTTAAGGAAAACTATGTGATAAATTTTGGGATTACTCCAAAAGTGTTCTCACCTTGGTAGATGAGCAATAGGTCTCCTAGCCCCTTGTGATGCTTCATGGTCATATCAATGTCTTAGTTTGGGTGGATGCTTGGCCTTGGTTAGTGTGTTGACATGGTACCCTTAGGAGATTGTTACCTAATCGACATGTTGATAAACTCATTGGGTCCAAAAAATGGGGGAGTCGATTGGTTGATCAAGGGAGGTACTTATCTAGGAGGAGGAGCATTGGGTGCTTAACCCTTAGAGCTTGGGACCTACACACCTTGGAGGTTGGAAACTTGATTTGATGATGCTTGGGTTGAGGTCGATACTTCATGGAGGTTGGTGATGGAACCAAGGACCTATGTGGAAGAGGAGAGTTGTACCTTTGTGACCACATCTTCATACAATAGAGTACCATTGCGCACATGTAGCACATAGTTAGAGAAGGAGTACCTTGCATTGTATTGGAGAAAGCTCACTATGGATTGGGAATACCACAACAGACAGATGACTACCAGAAATCTACTCAATTCTCAAAACAATGCTATTATAAATGACAATGTTAAAACAATTGAGAAATGTAACCAACCTCGATCCAACGTTTGATGTAGATCCCCATGGAGCTTTCAATCCACACACGTCCAAGCACTTGTAATCTGCAAATTAGTCTTGACAACAAATATCTAACAAGTACATGTGATATATAAATAACATTAACATCATCAATAACAATGGTCCATAATATCATAAGCAAATGCAACCCAATGTATAATAAATGACATTCACACCATGAATGGACGAGAATATGAGGAGTTCTATTAATGAACAAGAAGAAGTACAAAGTGATACGACCTCTTTCCGACAACCAATCTGAACCAAGATCTAGATCAATCCACTTGTGCCTCCACCACTTCAATCCTCCATGAATGGCAAACTCAAACTAGAAAGGAATTTGGAAGGTGAACATAACTGGTTCACAACTACAAGGATCAATGAGTGCAGACTCAAGATAGGGAAAAAATCCACTAGAGTGCCTTTACTATTCTCTTCCTCCTCCTGTCCATAAGCCATATGTGCTCAATATATAGTCCTCTCAAAGGTAGGTGAAAGGACTCATCGAGACGTTACTTGGGTAGATGGAGAGACAAAGGTCACCCAATGACCGCTTTTTGGGAGTAAAAAATAATAAAATAGTGGTTTTTACCATTTTACTTGATACCCACGGGCTATAGGGATGCAACTTGTGGGTACGCATGCTATAGTGATGTAACATGCGGGTAGGAACAAAAATAGGATAAACTAGTATCACTGAAGGATGAAAATGGATCTGAGTCACTGAAATGGATCCTACAAGACAAAGAATGCTGATGCTCACATGGTGGAAGATTTCTGTGTAACAGATGCCCCCTAATGTGTGAGGTCAGAGACTGAAAGTGGTACGATGGCCGAAATACATTATAAAACTCAGAAGTGGAGTGATGGAGACACAAGTGGAAAGAACGGATCACTCTTCATAATACAATAGTATCTTTGAATACATGTCGATATAGCACAACAATCTGATACAATGGCCATGAATAGGCAGTACATAAGTGGATACATGTCATAAGTGATCATAGCCATGATCCCTCTACAGTAAGATATGGTTTTCTGCTTAAAAGAAGACAACTGGTGTAAACTGGAGGTACAAACTGCTGAAATATGAGAGGTGATATCTCAGATGTAAAGTCAAAGTCATATGTAGCATACTAAATGCCACAATCGCCTGGGGTCTTCTACACAAGTCTTCGATGGTGCAAGTTCCATTAAGTGAATAAAGGAGTTGGGGTCCAACCTGATGAGACATTGTCTGATTACCACTCAATGATGTATACCATTAATAGATGCGAGATGACCCACCGATAATGAAAATGGGCATCAAGGCACAGAGCACAATCATCAGAGTGTGAATAAATGGGTTGAAGTTGAACACTAGGATGAATCCATCGATCAGGGGACATTGATGTAGTCCCAAAACTGTCGATGGCGAGAGGACCTACCACTAATGACTACAAGCCTCAAGGTACTCAACCGAACTCTAAGCCTCAAGTCCCAGAATAAATGAGTTGAGGTTGACGGAACGAGACTCACTCGAAGGAGGGCATTAAGGCATCCCCCATCAACCAGCATGAGGTACCAGCAATGCTGAAAGATTTGGAAGATCTCAGGTGAAACGGACTGACTCAATAAGGATGGCCGACATGCAATAGTCAAGATATCTGAGGAGTGGCCGACACTGGTTTCAGGACTTCCTTTGAACAAGAGCATGAGCAGATGGATAGACACAGGCAACATAGACTTGACATAAACTGTGCAATGCAGGAGGCATTATAGAGGGCTCCATAATGACTGGAAGCTTAACCAATCGGTGGAGAAAACTGAGAAACAAGTACAGCTCCTAAGGCCCAACTATAGTCCCGAATCATAATGTATGGAGTGGAATGAATGCTCTGTTCAAAGGTGACACAACAACTGCCAACAAGAAATAATGACCATAATCCCGTTCGGCTTTTTGGAATATTTGATTTTTTTTGTCTTTTTCATATTTGGGAAAAGCTTGAAAAAGAATAAAATTGCTTATAATACAACAAGTGAGGGAACGAGTTTCAAATAGCTAGCAGACTAGTCCCAAGAAGTGGAACATACGTATGCTCAATGAAAGGAAGTGCGTGCAGGATGTGGACACTCGGGGGTGTGTTCCCTCAAGGTCAAAGGGTCATCAAATTGTGAAGGGAAAATATATAAGCTTTGTAGGGCTCGACAGGGAAAAGTGCTCAGGCACCAGGCTATCAACTGAGTAAGCGGGAGCTGGCACAAGGCTCAAGCGGCAAGCAGGATGATGCAATGCAATCATAACATGATATAACTGAGAAGTCCTTTTTCGTAAAGTTAGTCTCCTCACCCGAAAAAGTGTAAAACAATGAGAGAAGAACTCTTCTAGTCATGTATGACTAGAGTATACCTTTTTCGTAATTAATCCACAAAGGTCTGGAAAAGGGGTAAACTTATACCTAAGTGAATGTTGCTTCAAATCCTTTAACGAGTCTGAAATGACAAGTATACTCGGCAATCTTGTTTGATTTTGAAAAATTCTAACAAGGGCTTAAAAAAGACTTTATAAAAATCTTTTCTGTAAAGGTTTAATGAGCCCGAAAAAGTAAACTCGTGACCTCCTTACTGTTTTTAACAAGCTCAAAGGAGATATGGAAGAATGCTCGTAATGAGAGCAGATGAGTGTCAGGGATATGCGAGACTAGTTCCAAGCGCATGGGACAAAGCTATGCATAATGTAAGGAACATGAGCAAGATAAGGACACTCAGGTGTCTGCGAATTCAGATAGTAATAGGTTCAAATGCATCATAACAATGGGGATGCCTAAACCTATATGCAAGGTTCTGAATATTCCTACCATGGCCGAAGCAAATGTCGAAAAGGACCAGTAAACAAGTATAAGTCCAGCTAAGAATCCTGTCTCCAAGAAACATAAGTACCAAGATCATTTCTAAAACGTACGTAAAGAAAAATCCGATACAAGTCACTGCGGTAGAAACATTTTCAACTTCACTAAAGTTAACCTCAGACATAACGCAGGTAGAGCTAACCATTGAAGGTGCCATAGTACCAATACCTGAGGGATCAAAATGAAGAGCAAAGATGAAGGATGTGAAGGAATCTGTAGTGGAAAATTCATCATCACAGGAGTTGGAAATTCTAGAAGTAGAATCGAACTCATCAGGATCACCAATTTGTGGATCTATAGGAGAGCTCAAAGACTCATTAGACTCAAACGTCAAATTAGGGCTGGACGAGACGGTGAATGGATCCAAATTCAAATGGTTGGCAGGTTGTATTATAGGCCCATCTTGTTCAATAAGATCAAGGGGAGGAGGGGAATGAGATCTATGATAAAGATCCCCCCACAACTTGTCATCACCACCCATGGCCTAAAAAAGAACTCCATCTAAAGGTAGGATACCATTGAGGCAATCATGTGAACAAGATAGGTTGGTTTCCAAAACTGGCAGCGTAACGGGATCTTCCTCAATTGTCTGGGAAGAAGAGAGATATGGATCTGTAGTGGTTTGTTGGATATGATCGTAAGTGAGCTCCAATACAGATAAAGGAATAGACATCCCGACGTGCGCAATGTCTCCAGACGTGGAACTCGTGGATGGTAAAGTCCATGGATCATTTAAATAAGAGGTCCGGAACAACATATTATTCGAAGGAGGAGGCGCACTGTCGGAAATGGTTCCAATAAAATTCACAGGTGCAGAATGGTTAAAAGTTCCCATCAATGAGGGGTACATCCCAACACCTATGTTCCCAGTTGCCGACTGAGAATCAGAAACTTGCGTGACTATAGATCCCGTAGATGCTGTGGAAGGAGTGCCAACATAATCCAACTGATCGATCGTCACAATCTTGCCTTCATGGGGAAAGCAAATCACTCTAAATACAGTAGACGCGACAGCCTTCATAGCGTACATCTAGTTCTGACCTAGTAAAAGGTTGTAGTCGATGGGCGCATCAACCACTTTGACTTCAATAGGCACAGACTTACCTCCCAAGGAGACAACAAGGGAAGGGATAATTCCATGCGGCGTAAAAGATCTACCGTTGAATGCAGTGAGTGTAGTTCTAGACACGAGTAGGGGAGGAGAGCCAAGAGCTTTCCAACAAGTCAACGACATTACCGACGAGGAAGCACCTTCATTAACCATAGTACATTTGACGAAGCTCTTCAGGCAAACCACCTGGATTTGAAAAGCCACGTGGTAAGGAAAGTGAGGTTGGACATCAGTAGTATTGAACTTGATAATACTAGGACTTCCACCATCCTGAAATCCTAATGCACTCAAAAGGGCATGCTTCTGAGAAGGACAAGCTTGCAAAACTTCAAGAGCCGACATGGCACACGGAGTTTGGCCCAAATCTTCTACGATAGAGTAGTTCTGGGCGGCTCGAGCATTAGGATTATGCGTAGAGCGCTTGAGAACACCTTTCGGTATCCGCGGCATAATAGAAGGCTTCTCGATATGCAAGGAATTATCAGGAGGAGGGGGAGGCTCATTCCCCAAATTCGGTTGTGGTGAACCATAATCACGTTGACAAGTAGCAACACTAACCTCTGACTGAACCATATTCATGCATCTGTAACCACTGGTATTGGAAGAAGACGTTGTCGTTTCATTAGTACCATAACCAGTGGTGGGAGCATGCGAAGCCATGTTTTGGTGATGAGGTAGGTGATCCTTCAACATAGCTGGGCTCTATGCCAAATGCTTCGATGCTTCTTCAATACGAGGACATAAGTGAGTAAGATGATCCTTCGCACAAAGCTTGCAAGGGAATTTCACCTTGCGCCTAGGTTTACGATCCTCGCCAGCATTATCGCCTTCCCAAGGAGGGTTGGCATTCTCTTTATGAGGAGTATTACGATTGCTATTATTGTTAATTCCATTGTTTTCACCCCTATGATTATTTCTCCCCTTTTTCTTACCACCAGGTTGCTGGTTACCTGACTGTTTCGTTGATTGCACATTGTGTACATCAGACAACGGAGTGGAAGTGGACCTGTCCGGGTGCAGACTAGTTTAGTGACAAATTTTGCATTTGATTAGCTACCAAGTCTACAGGGTGAGTGCATGTGGACCCCACGATGCCATCGGCATGTGGTCTAGGAACTTACGTGGGCTCATGTCTTGTTCTCGGTGCGTCAGGAATAATGTCATACAAAATGCCAGACTGAGAATAAAGAAGATCTAACTGCTGGACTTTCAAGATGGCTTTCTCCTCAGTCATAATGCTGGACATCGAAACATCCTTAGCAATATATGGAAGTAAAGACTTGAGGAACCATTCCAACAGGAAATCTAGAGGAATGTTGGCTTTCACTAACCTCTTGAACATGGTCAGAAATATGTGTGGCCTTATTCTGACGGAAGGTGGACAACAACTCAGTACCAGTATCAGAACGAACCGACAACTGGAAATGGTCTACGAAAACCAAAGCAATCTCGTTGAAACCCCTATAGGTGTTTCCGGGACACTCCACATACCATTTCGCGGCTGCCCCCGTGAGGGTGTGTTGAAATAGGCATAATCGAATGGAATCATGATTCAAAGAGTTGGAGGAGCACCAAAGGTGAAATGCCGTGACATGATCTCCCGGGTCCTCACCACCTTTACCCTCAAACTTTGGAATGTATAAAGGGAGCTTGGTAGGGATCGGGGGCTAAGTAGGGTCATGACACACCGGATCATTCATGAGATTCGAAAGATCCAGGAGATTCAGTCGTGCAAGGAACAGGAGCTGCAGCGGGAAAGCTTGATTATAAGCTCCCATAAAAGGTTGATTGAATGGAACTGTGTTGTACGATGGACCAAAAGCTTGACCATGAGGGTTAAACTACTGATACTGAGGACCTGACGGCCCATAAGCTTTCCCATGGCCATAAGATGGATAACTTCCCCGGCTTGACCCATTTGAGAGTAAGCAGGTATATGTTCATTTTGAGCACCATATTGGGGTGGTGGGTGATACTGGTGGCCAGCACTGACTGTGTTGTAGTAAGGGTTGCCACCATGGGTATGGGGCATGTATGTACTATTCATAGTGGGAACCGTGTTGTATTGACCATAATGGTATGGTATGTTCCCACCCCCAATATTAGGATTAGCTTGATTAGTCGTGTGATGACCATAAGAATGAGAAGTATTCCCAGGTCCAATATGGGTGTGACTAGTAGTAGGGTTGGTGGTGTGATGTCCATGTGGATAGGAAATATTCCCACCCCCTACATTACTATTACTAGCGGTGGTAGTGGATGCAAAAGTATGTGGTAAGTGTCCACCCCCGTGGTTGGGAGGAACGGTATCATGTGCAAAAGTGGTCCTCGGTTGACGAGTAACGACATGTGTACTAGGTGGTGGATGGCGAGTCATGTTTCAGACAACATTCCGACTAGGTTGAGTATTCCTAGGAGGTGGTCGCATTCCAACATTAACATGGTTAGGAATCGGACCAGTCCCCATACTATTTGAGTGGGTGGATAACGTAGTGCCCCCAGTGGGTATAGTATGGCTAACACTTTGACTAGTGCCAGCATGAGTACCAACCATAGTGGAAGGTTTGACAGTATTGTGACTAGGCATACCAAAAGAGAGTGCAGTGGGGTTGACCATAGGGCCGGAATCATCACGAGTCTTAGGCCTCCTATATGGAGAATTGCGTGGAAATGAAGGAACAAAAGGCTCGTCCTGTTCTTCCTCCTCGGGTAAGTCAGGCATCCTGTAAAGATAATTATCCAGATTTGAAGGATCAAACGGATCCCGGTCAAGTGGATTAGGCCAAATAGAACCAGGTTGAGTCGCAGGTGGATCACCTCCCCAATCCTCATGAGGAGTCTGGGGGGATCGGATATGTGTTCAACTCTACTCGAAGGAGTAGAAAGGTCTTGCCCGATATCGGGATGTGTAGCCATGTAATCCTCAATGTAAGTCATGTAAGAATCTGAAGACTCAGAGGGAGCCCTCCGACGTCCTCTAGTAATGTGTGGTGTAACCAAATCTGGCTTTAAACCATCCAAATGATGGGAGCGACGGAGTGTAGGGATCCATGCCACGTTCTCTTCGGAGAGAGACACAGCATCTCCTAAAGGCCAACTATCGATAAAAAAAACAGTAAATCAAAAGCACACACCTAGAGAATCTACAGCCAAGAGCAGACAAACAGAGTGGCTAAATGAGCTCTCGAGACTAGAGCTGGTATGTCTCACCTAGGAGAGGATTGAGACTCCCAAACTATAGCCGGAGGTAACAAAATGAGTTATAAAGACACCCAGGCTTCACTGTGTCGACAGGGTCAAGTCCACTGCACGAACACAACTGTGTTGTCCAATCCCTATCTTACTCAGGACACAAACAACATAACCACTGCAAGTACCCTGTGGAGTACCTAGGTAAGGAAACTATGTCTACCGCAATATAACCAATGCTTAGGGGAACAGTCGCAGGTGGGACGTGTCGTATGGGCAGGGTAGCTAAGCCCAAAGCATAAGAGGATGAACCTCCGGTACCCCCCAGATAGGAAAAAATCCTGGATATATCTCCCATGTTCAGCCAGTATCAGAGGGATATCTCCTCAACCAACCTCCCGTGACCTCGTGCTTAACTCTGGTTTGATTAGAACTTTCCTAAGAACACCGATCTATACCATGGATTCCTCCACTCCCTGTTCAGACACCTAATGTTTCGTTCAGTAGTCTTGGATTGTTAACTCACAATGATCTATTCCAAGACTCAAAACTTATGCTAGTTGGTGTACCATATAAATAAAATAAGTCTAATCAATGATTAAGCGTTAATTTTAGTGGCTATGATTACTCAAGGGATATGTTCGTGAAACTAATGATGTGTAGACTCAATAGTGTGCAACATCGTCCAATCCTAGACTCATCTATCCAATAAAATAATGTCACTAATATGCAAAATCAGCCAACAATTCCGAAATAAATATGCAAACTTTTATCTTTTCAATGCACAAGCAGAACCTAAAATGAAGGCAACAAGCACTCAATGCAAAATGCAGTACATGGAAATAAAATATTTTTGTATTTTCTCTTATAAATAGAAAGGAAAATGCAAAAACGAAATGAATATTTTTGTATTTTTTCAATATCTATAGAATGAAAAAATGCAAGCAAAATCCTACTATTCAGTCACTGAAGTGCCGAGAAGATCACTAAGACAACCCAGCAGATCCTAAACAACAAGACTCAGCCAAAAGGAAGAGCTCAAAAGGAAGAAACCAAGAGGTTAAAACCAAGGATGGTAAAAAACCAAGAAGGCTCAACCAAGAGAAACAAAGAGATCTGGTCACAACCAAGGCATGAAACAGTCAAGAAAGAGGCCAACAAAGACTCAGGAATCAACCAAACTCAACCAACAACAACCAATAGCCATAAACCAACAAAAGCTGGAGTTACACACTACTATCGAAGGAATACCTGCGGGTACCCGCGAGCAGTAGTGTAAACAGAGGCGGGTGTACGCGGGCATAACTAAGCTAGCCCGCGGGTGAGAAACAACAAATGGTCAAACAGAGAGTCCAGAGGCTCAGAAAAATCAAGTTTTCTACAGTGTATCTTAACGGCCAATCAGTGACACAGAGCTTCGATAACAACAACTCTAAATATGGACTAATGCTCAAAAAATTTCCCAAACATGGATGTTTTCCCCAGCGGAGTCGCTATTTCTGTATTGGAGAAAACTCACTATGGCTTGGGAATACCACAACAGATAGATGATTACCAGAAATCTACTCAATTCTCAAAACAATGCTATTATAAATGACAATGTTAAAACAATTGAGAAATGTAACCAACCTTGATCCAACGTTTGATGTAGATCCTCGTTGGAGATTTCAATCCGCACACATCCAAGCACTTGTAATCTGCAAATTAGTCTTGACAACAAATATCTAACAAGTACATGTGATATATAAATAACATTAACATCGTCAATAACAATGGTCCATAATATCATAAGCAAATGCAACGCAATGTATAATAAATGACATTCACACCATGAATGGACGAGAATATGAGGATTTATATTAATGAACAAGAAGAAGTACAAAGTGATACAACCTCTTTCCGGCAACCAATATGAACCAAGATCTCGATCAATCCACTTGCGCCTCCACCAATTCAATCCTCCAAGAATGGAAAACTCAAACTAGAAAGGAGTTTGGAAGGTGAACATAACTGGTTCACAACTACAAGGATCAATGAGTGCAGACTCAAGATAGGGCAAAAATCCACTAGAGTGCCTTTACTATTCTCTTCCTCCTCCCATCCATAAGCCATATGTGCTCAATATACAGTCCTCTCAAAGGTAGGTGAAAGGACTCATCGAGACATTACTTGGGCAGATGGAGAGCCAAAGGTCACCCAATGACCACTTTTTGGGAGTAAAAAGTAATAAAATAGTGGTTTTGACCATTTTACTTGATACCCACAGGCTATAGGGATGTAACTCGCGGATATGCATGCTATAGTGATGCAACATGCAGGTAGGAACAAAAATAGGATAAATTAGTATCACTGAAGGATGAAAATGGATCTGAGTCACTGAAATGGATCCTACAGGCCAAAGAATGCTGATGCTCACAGGGTGGAAGATTTCTGTGTAACATGCATGAGGAAACTTGCATATCAAACTGCTGTGGAAGAGGGAGTGTTAGACTAACGTCGCCGAGTTTCGGTGGGCAATCCATGAATGAAGCAATATGAACACCGCCCATTCCAAATTGAATCCCCAACATGATCTATACGAGGGGGAACCCCATACCTCTTTGCATGCATTAACTAGTCTTTATGCTCTTCAAAACCTTCAAATTGATTTTTTATCTCAAACATTGCAAGGCCATAGTCTTAATTGATAGAAGCAGCATGCATAATTTTATCCATTATAAAGTCACGCTTCTATATCCGTGTTGTGAACAAATTCTTAATCAAATCAAACTGTGTCTTATACTTAAAAATAATTCAAATATAAATAACTCTAAACTAAATTACACCTTTGAGATAAAAATAGCTTTTGATAAAGTTCTTGGGAAGAAATAAATTTTGATATTAAAACATTACAAGTAAATATATTTACACGCTAAATTATATCCGCTTGGTAACTTATATTTTTGTTTTATCGAGTGTAGGTACCACCAAATAGGTATCTGTCAGATCTATCTTCCTCGAGTGATGATGAAGATATACTCAGAGAGGTTGAAAGTGAGACGTGTTGTACTAGATCTACCGCTTCTATATGTGTAGGTACCACCAAATAGGTATCTGTCAGATCTATCTTCCTTGAGTGATGATGAAGATATACTCGGAGAGGTTGAAAGTGAGACGTGTTGTACTAGATCTACCGTTTCTATATCAACTAGATATGAAAAGGTAAGGAAAATATTTCGTAGATGCATGCAATATTTTATTACCAACGGAGGGTCATGTAATTATGATGATGAGAGCATAGGTGACATTGAGTTGCCCTTGAGGTATAGACATCTAGTGAAACTATGGGTACCTAATAATCTACCTCAAGTTGACACAAATTTCTTCATCAATGGGAGGATGTATCGCATTGCTCCTTCGACCTTACATGGATTGGGGCTATTTTCCATGGATGGCATAAAGGTCGGCTATGGCACTGTAACTGAATTGATGGAGTATGTCGGACCATTATACATATACAATAACTGGTTGATATTGGTCCAATATACTCGAAGTATGCGGAGATACAGAGTTGCCACAAATTATATACAACTAGCAGAAAACAATAAAAACAAAGGGGCGGCTATGTATATTGATGGGAGACCAAAAGTGTCCGGAAACATTGTTGGCTTTATAAATAGTACATGATCAGTGACAACAACTAAGCAACCGAATTACGAATTTGAGGGATGCGAAGAGCATCATATATTTGTATGTGCAACAAAAAAAATACTTCCAGGTGAAGAGTTGCTTGATCAATTACAACTTAAATCGAATAGATGTGGCTTCCACGGTCCAGGGTAACTGTGGAAGCTCACACGCTATGCCTCATCAGGTGAATGTTAAATATAGTAACTAAACATGACTACAATAACTATATGTTTTGATTTTTTCTGTTAACATTCGATTTCCACCATTGACATTCGCTTTTTTCATGCTTATTATGAATATTTCCATGTGATAACATGCTTATTACACTGTTATGCTTATCTCAGTTTTGTTTATGTTACAATTATTGACTCAACTTTTATTGATTGATTTATTTTTTCAGGGTGGCAGCAGTGGAAAGCCACATGCTGCTTCCATGGTCCAGGGTGACCATGGAAGGTCACAATCTATGCCTCGTCAGGTAAATGTTAAATATAGTAAATAAATATGACTACAATAACAAAATGTTTCGATTTTTTCTGTTAACATTCGATTGTCACTATTACCATTCGCTTTTTCGTGCTTATTGTGAATATTTACATATGATAACATGATTATTACACTGTGGCAGGGGTCTGCTCATGGCCAAGGAGCAGAACATGTATCTTATCCTTCGGAGGTAAAAGTAAATATTATTGCAATATCTCATTTTTGTTTATGTTACAATTATTGACTCAACTAAATATGACTACAATAACTAGAAAATCCAACCCCAGAATATTTCCATGTGACAACATGCTTATTACACTATGGCAGGGGTCTGCCCATGATGGTCATGGAACAAAACCCATGTCCTCTACTTCCTAGGTAAAAATAAATATTATGCAATATCTATTTTTTATTATGTTACAATTATTTTCATAACGTTTATTTATTGATTTATTGTGTCAGGGTGGCGCCAGTGGAAAGACACCTCCTGCTTCCATGGTCGAGGGTGACAGTGGAAGGTCACACTCTATGCCTTGTCAGGTAAGTGTTAAATATAATAACTAAATGTTTCGATTTTTTCTGTTAACATTCAATTTCCACTGTTGACATTAGCTTTTTTTGTGGTTATTATGAATATTTCCATGTGATAACATGCTTATTACATTGTTATGCTTATCTCATTTGTGTTTATGTTACAATTATTGACTCAAATTTTATTGATTGATTTATTGTGTCAAGGTGGCATCCTTGGAAAGCCACATGCTGCTTCCATGGTCCAGGGTGACTGTGGAAGGTCACAAGCTATGCCTCGCCAGGTAAATGTTAATTATAGTAAATAAATATGACTACAACAACTAAATATTTCATTTTTTTTGTTAACATTCGATTTTCACTGTTACCATTCGCCTTTTTCGTGATTATTGTGAATATTTCCATACGATAACATGCTTATTACAATATGGCAGGGGTTTGCTCATCACCATGGAGCAGAACATGTATCTTCTCCTTCAGAGGTAAAAGTAAATATTATTGTAATATCTCATTTTTGTTTATGTTACAATTATTGACTCAACTAAATATGACTACAATAACTAGAAAATCCAACCCCAGAAGATTTCCATGTGACAACATGCTTATTACATTGTGGTAGGGGTCTACCCATGTTCGTCATGGAACATAACGAGCGTCCTCTACTTCTGAGGTAAAAATAAATATTATTGCAATATCTCATTTTTTATTATGTTACAATTATTTTCATAACGTTTATTTATTGATTTATTGTGTCAGGGTGGTGCCAGTGGAAAGGAACCTGCTGCTTCGATGGTCCAGGGTGATCGTGGAAGGTCACACTCTGTGCCCCGTTAGGTAAGTGTTAAATATAATAACTAAATGTTTCAATTTTTTTTTTGTTAACATTCGATTTCTACTGTTGACATTCGCATTTTTCTGTGCTTATGATGAATTATTGATTGATTTATCATGTCAAAGTGAGGACCGTGGAAATGAACCTGTTGCTTCCACGGTCCAGGGTGACCGTGGACAGACACCCACTAGAAGTAGATTAGTACGGGGTGACCGTGGGAAGTCACCGACCACAACACCGCATCAGGTAAGTGTTAATTCTTAATATTAACTAAATTTCATTACAATAACAATGTTTGAATGATGTTACAATTATTTTTCTTAATTTTATTGTTTGATGAATTTAGTCCAGTGCACTTGATTTGGTTGATGAGGCGCTTGAGGTTGAAATTTCATATTCCACAGACCCAATGGAAACTATAAGGAAGGCCCTGAAAAAGGAAAACATATAAATGCTTTCCTTCTCTTGCATAAGGCCCATGACATAGGAGAATAGGGCAAGGATTGAAGAGCTGAAAGAACAAATTAAATCTTATGGGGTAAGTGGCATCTTCACATATTTTTTCAAGCTATGACACGATTTCATATCTGATATTATGTTTTCTATTTTTCCAAGTGATATGATAAAGTAAAGTTTTTTGTTTGTAGGAGTTTTTACAACCCGTGACTAGAGAAACTACCGAGATATGTATAGGTAGCAGTGATGCTCCAATGCAGCAAAAATGTCGACAAAGAAATGTACCAATGAGGCCTTTTGACACTCCTACGGTTGGCCTCGAATCCATTGATGAGGGAACTAATTTTGATCGGCATGACATGCCAGAGCATGATGAGACAGAGCCTAGGACTCCACATGACTCTGGAGGTGAATGTACTATAGATGACCATGAAACTTTGCCTGGAGCAACACGAGTTAAAAGCATCGGATCACTAGATCTCACCTTTCTGGTGGATGACGCTTATGTTTTGATCAAGATTCAAAAGATTGCAGGTATTTATTAATTAATTTATTCATTTTAATCATGAAATTGAAATGGACATACGTTGAAATTATTATAAATTAATGGATTACACGTTTATGCAGGAAATAATGTTTTCTACAGGAATTTGAATGACAAAGCATTGGAGCTGTTTGGGCCCACCATTCACACACGGTGGAATAGACAAGATAGCGCAAAGAAAGATGAATTGATAGACCACATGGTAAACTTGTTTGGCAATAGATTCAACAAGAAAGTGGTTGCAAAGTTAGCCAGTGAGAATTTAAAATATACCAGAGCCCAATATAGGGACAAATTGCAACTTGACCTCAAGCATGAGCGCCCTCCCATGGTTCCAGAGGAAAAGTGGAAGGCACTCATAGAGTATGCAAAGGAGAACTTGATAAAAAGTCAAGGAAAACAACCACGGCCTGGAAAAGCAAGGTACAACACATATCATCTTTTTAGTGAAATATGCTCATTTATTTTTTTCTTTTTTGTTTTAAGTAAGAATTCTGATATCTAACATTTTTCAAAATTTTCATATATAGGCTACCTGACACCTCCAAAGCAACCAAGGCTAGAGTGGAAAAACATGGGCAACATAGACCAGGCCAGGGTGGCTATAGAAAACTAAGAGCCTGAATCGTAAGAATTAAATGATTAACTATGGGGAATATCTATTTGACAGTAGCAAACAAATATCTGTGTTTGATACTGGAAATTTTAAATGTGCTATGCATTACAGGGAAATATGTTCCAAGCTGCTGCCACCGAGGAAGACCAAAAGCTTGGTTTCAAGTATGGTTTTAAAAGTGTGATTAAATATCAGAAAATATTGGGGCAGAATCCAATCTCCCCAATGACGCAGATGCAGGTAAATAAAATGAATAAGGACATCATTGCAGTATACTATTAAAGTCTATTAAGTTTTGATTATATCACCCATAACTAAATATTTATGTTGATTTTAAGCAACAGTGCACATGTAGCAGTGAATCTAGCGGTACTCAGCATGTAGCAGTTGATGTTGGGGTGTGCACGTCCCACGATAGTGGGGAGCAGAGTAGCCATTCTGGCATGTGTTCTTTGGAAATAGAAATATCTACTTTAATTATAGATATTTATTTCCTGACGTATACTTATAAATTTTCTTCTTTCAATGGAAGACCATGTAGCTTAGGAGGGTGAACTGCAAGAGGAACCAAGTAGACAAACAATTAACACACCAGCTCTCACAGCTACACAGATATCTAGAGCACAATATTGTAATGTTAATCAAAATAATGAACTATTCATTTCAATAATATTTCAACATATTGATATGCCTATTTTCGTTGTTGCAGTTCACACCCCTTTAGAATTTCCTCCACGCCCTACTCAGTGATGTACAAGAAGTATGATACATGAGGGCATGGAAACACAAACACTAGTAGGACATGGCTTTGTAGATATTCCACCAAATTATGATGATAATACCCTAAGCGTCAGTTATTACAATGCAAACAAACAGAAATCAAAGAAAAAGTAGATGTATAAATTCATGACTTGTATTTGGATGTATATCAATGTTGTTAGTCTGAAACGTTGTTTATATGAATTCCCTCATTATGCTTCAATGTTTTTGTGTTTATATGTTTTGATGACTAGCCTAGTTATGCATGAATGTTCATATGTTTTCTCTGTAAACAACATCATTTATTGGGTATGGGGAATTGAGAGCGATGTGAGGGGGGGGAGGGGCCATATGAGCCTCCACCTTCACGTGGTTGGCCTTGTTCAGTAGAGAATATAAAACTATTCTCGATACATAGAGGAGCTCAATAAGGTATAAACACTCTTTTATTACTATGTATTAGAGATGGTTGTAAATTTTTAAATGCATGTCTATTTCTTACAATATTGTTAATAAATTTAACATTTCACAGTTCATTGATTTCTACAGGACTTTGTAGTAGGATTTAAATGACTGTTTATTTGCTTATATATTATTTACTCATATAAAAATTCCATCTTTGATGATTTATGTGGGTCTTGCTGATGGAAATGCATCTCATGGACAACTCTTATCAAGTTGTATGGGCGAATGGATCTGACGAAAGGACAATGATAAGGTAAGGGTTTTGACGTGTCCTTAATGTGTTTGTCTTTATCCTTAAATTATATTTCATTCTATCAATATACAAGAGATACAACCAATAGTAAATAACTACTTTAAGACTATCATCCAAACTAGGATACAACCTTCTACAATAAAAAAATGCTTCTTAGTAACGTAAGAATATGTTTTCTAATGGGAAATCCAGGGTATCTTAGGCCACCTACCGAGGTTACAAGTCCCAGTAACATCTTAGACAGACAAAAGTGCTTGCATTATGTGGTTTCTCTTCTTCCTTTAAATTTGATTTAAACTAGAAAAGTATTATATTTAGCTTAAGTTCAACACCACAAGAAGCCATCAAATCAACCTACTTAAAAAATTATAAAAAATGGAATACTGGGAGAGTATCATCAAGTCTGGTGTTTCTATTTCTCTCATGAAGCTCAGTACATGCCTTAGGAAATTAAAAACAAAATAAAAAAGATATGAGAACTGTAGGTCAGAATCCAAGAGCTCATAACTCATTATCTGATTTTTTGGTCTTCTTGTTGGTCGATACCTCTACCTAAGAATGTCTACCCTTCAATTACCCCCAATTAGGATCCAAGGCTTGGTGATTGACATGCGCATTGGTATCTTGCTACTTTGGGCTAGCTGATTCATCTCATCTACATTTTCCTCTCTTTTTCACCATAAAATTATCCATGGCAACCTGGTATTGTTGGCTTTTGTTCAGGGCAGACCCGGGTTAGCTGTACTTTTTAGACCAACAGAACCCTTAGCTCACTGGCCCTTTTGGCAACAGGTCGCAGAAGCAACCTGAAGTCTCACCCGAAGTGATTCTAATGGGGTGGCAGAAGACTCAAGTGTCCTCAGCCAGGTTCCGAGGCATCCAGGGTGCTTACAACCCCCCTTAGTCCTCTCCAAAAGGGCTGACTTCTCTATTTCTATTACTCCGGCTATACCTCTGTCTTATCGCATTACACAGGCAGTGCGATAAGCCTTCCCCTTATATGATCCTGTCTAGCGATACCTAAGATATCGCAGATGCGATATCTCCCTCCTTTCTGTCCCTGCGGTATGTGACACTTAGCCACTTCCTGGTTTAATACGCTGTCTCAAACACCCTTATCCACTTATTGAGAGATATTAATATCACTTAGTCTCTAAGCATAATCCTCACTAATGTGCTTAACCCTTAATACTTCACAACGATGTGACTGTATAAAATATTACTTTGAGCAATGCTCTAACTGAACTCTTCATGCATTATACTCATTCAATACTCAAGCATTATCCTTTATTGAACAGAGATCTATTTCACTAAGATTCAACTATGATTTTCACAATTGTTACGCATCAACCAGAACTAAACTGATGACCATATACATCACTTATAAACTGAAGGAAGCATTCATGTAACAGTAAAGATAAGCGAATAAGAGCAACAACTACACAAATGCAATCACACTACTCAGATATTTACGTGGTTCACTTCCAGGAGGGAAGCTACGTCCACGGGAACTGTGTTTCCTATTAACAACTTGAGAGAGTAAAACACAGTTCCGCCACCACTCTTTGCAGCAGAGGTCTTCTGGGAAACTCCACTCCTGTGGGAGCCCTTCTCTATAGACCTCTCTTCTTCTCCTTCCTACTCTTCCACTGACTCTTACAATGCACTCTCTCTCTCTCTCTCTATCCCTGTGGATTGCACAATCTGCTCAATGAGTCGGCCCCTGATCTCTGGAAGATGTTCAGACCCTGTATCATCAAAGACTCGACTACTCTCTACTTAATAACTTTAGTAACTATGTGTCCAACCCCTTTACATACAAAAATACTCCTATATATAGATGGCCCGAAGGTCTCATCGTAGTTACAAAACTGTGGGCCTTATCCCAACAGTGACTCAACCCTAACCACTTACAGTCAACTAGCTGTACTTTCCTGGCCGCCTCCTGTCTCGTCGCCGCTTCCTGTAGTCCTTAGTCTTTAATGCATCGGCCCGTTGCTTCTTCTTGGTTGAAGCAACGCTGACTGTAGTCCTTCTTCTTAATGAGGGTAGCTGAACCCTCTCTTCATCTTCGGCACCTTTATTATGGTGGTTGAGCTCTCCCTTCGGCCTCTTCCTTGTACCACACGCTTTGACTTTCCTGTACATATCGCCGCAATTCCCGTCGGAATTTGCGCTACGGCGATATCTTTGCCTTGTCGCCAAAATTGGTACTTTCTCCCCAAAAATGGTTATCTCTTCCAAAATTAGCAGCTTTCTAAATGCTGTGGGAGTTCTCTCCAACAACTCCCCTAACACTTACTTGTGGCTCGTCCTCGAGCCACTCGCAACATCAGCCTGCTTCATCTGCTTAAGCTTATCCTTTGCTGCCCGTGAGATTGTTGCAAATTGTGCCTTAAGCGCTTTAATACTTTCATCCATGCTTGCTACTTCTTCCTGCGCTGCGCTTAGCAGCTCAGCTGTTACCAAGGAGTCTTCTGTGCTCTCAATGACTCCTTTACTTGATGTGAAGCTTTTCACCTTTTTCTCCAGTTCATCAACCAGATGTGCGACTTTGCTTTCATGCGGGCTAACTGCGTTAGCCAGGTTGATCTGCTGTTCTCTGTACTTCTGCACTTGCTGTTGAAATTGCGTTATTTCTCCTTTCTTCCTTATCTTCGCAAGAGCACTTAAGCCCTTGTACTCTTCTTCAGCTCTCGATATCGCATCTTCAAAGTGCTTAATATGCTGATTGAGTTCTGCTTTCTGTGGGAGCTCCTCTAGCTCCAGCCATGTTTTTGATGCATCCTTTAGGATAGCCTCTGTTGCTTCCACTCGACACTGCATCTGTGTCTGTACAATTCTGATAGCTTGCACTTGTGCTTCTTGGATTTCTTCTAGAGTAAGTGGCCTATTCCCTTCAAGTGCAGCAATCCTCGCTTCGTATTCTTCCTCCATCTTTTTCTTCTCTTCATCTAGAGCCTTTGCTCTTTCTGCTATTTTTCTTATCTTTTGAGTTATTTCTAACTCAGGCTTGATATCACACTGCGGAAGTTCTGCTGCGATATTCTCTAAAACAAGAGAGACATCCTGCTCTCGCTGAACATATTGCGTCAACTGGGCACTCTCTGCCTCATGCTGTGCAATGAGCTGCACATTTTCGTTGGAAAGTAAAACATTATGCTCATATGTGACTCGTTCTCTGTGCCTCAGCTCCGTGCCTATCTGCTGAAAAATTTTGTACAACTGGTCCACAGGTACTTCTGGTAGGTTCACCTCAAGAGGATGAACCATCTGCACTTCCATAGGAGCAGGAAACTTAATGCTTCCTGGCGGTATACGAACAATGTTCGTGCGGTCCCTTGCAATACTTTCTTCTCTGGTCTGCAAAGGGGGCTGCGAAATTCCTCCTACTGTGGTTGGAGCTAGCTGAATCTGCATAGAAGCAGTCTTCTCAGTTATTGCCTTCAGCTCTAGCAACTTCTTGTCAAGGCTTGTGCGCAGCAGATCCTGCGATGACTGAATCGCAGCGAATCTCTCCTGCATCTTCTCATGTATTCGACTGGCGATGAGATCATACTCATCCTTTGTCATGATCGGTGCCTGCAGTTCTTCGAAAGTAACCGTCTTCGTTCTCTTCTTCTTTGCTCGCAGTGGAGAAGGGCCTTCAGTACCCTTTCTCTTAGAACCTATTGGTTCTTTCGCTTTATCTTTAGGATCTATCTCCGGAACATCTTCTGGATCATCAACTGGAGCATCAACTGGAACTAGGCCAGATGATAGATCGTCATACATCTGTTTCATCTCCTCATCAAAACAGTTTCTAATGGTGTCTTCAACCTGCTGGATTTCCATGCGATATGGGCCAGGGGCCCATTCCTTATGTTTCCTGAATCCCTTGGGTCTGATATATGTTTTATCCCTGTCGACTTTAAATTCCAGCTTGGAATGATAAAGATCAACGACCGGCGAGTCGACACGCGGAATCGTTGCTACGGTCTCAAGCAATAGCATATAATAGTCATGGAATACCATTGCGTTGTTCTTTTGCTTCTCTGGGTGATTACTCGCCCAAAGATTTGAATACCTCGTGCCTCTGCACGCCCCTGGTTCCAGTTGTGGAAACTGCGAATTGGGCGGCTCTTTCCATCCAATAAAAGCCATAAGGATCAACAGCCACGAGAAGTGGAAGCTGTGAAGCGGATCCTGCTGCGCCTGCGCACAGTCTTGAAAGAAACTATTCAGCAAAAATAAACTCCAATTGTAAGGTTTACCTTTTATGACTTCAATCGCCAGGCGGATAACTGAGCCTGTGACCTCCTTTGGCCTCACCTTGAGGAGGAGCTTTCCTGCCAATAGACTAACAGTAAATCGCAAGGCGTCATCCTGTATTGAGTTGACATCGTAGGCGCAACCTCCTCTTTGTAGCTTATACTCAGCAACCTGCTTGGTTGAGAGCCTGGTATCCTTTGTGGCGCCATCAATATTTATTTGAGGGTCAAGGCCAGTCTTCGACAGACCGGTAATGCGGTGAATAAGGTCAACATTAACATCTATCCAGTTAACCAACCATAAGTAACCAGCATGCACACATGAGAGTAGCATCCGCACTACAGCATTTACCTCTGGACCCCGTCCAAAGTGCGGAATCTCCAGGAGATTGAGCAGTCCCGACGGTGCTAAATGGCTTGCATGGTCCATGGGGACGAACTCATCTTGCTCTGTCCTTGGGTTCCTCTGAATTGTCATATAACGATCACGACGGAAGTGTGGGTAAAGCTTATAATCTCCCAGATTATAATCAGCAAACTTAACAGCATGCATATTCCCCCACAGGTTACCTTCTTCCTTCACACGCTTATCCAGTGGTGGGAGTATGAGTTCATATCTAAAGTCTTTCGGAAGGACAATTTCTGGTGCGTTTTCTATCCTTGGTGGGAAATATATAGTAGCGACTGTGACTTCTTCCGGAAGTTCCTGCTCCTGTTCTTCTGACTCTGTGCTACTCGGGGTCTCGCTATACTCCATATTAGCTAAGGTCCTTGGTGACTGTCGTGTGGATGGAGAACCAGCAGTAACTTTCTTTCCTTTCTTAGCCGCGGTCGAAGTCATAGCAAACTCAATTCCACCTCGTTGAAATCTCTGCAACACGTCTTCGAGAGGCTCGTCTGGCGCGAGGAACCTTCCCCTGCGGTACTCTGGACTTCCTATGATTTCTATTCTGAGACAAATCAAGGTCTGCAACTGTTTTTGACTTCCCTGCTAAGAACTCTGCTGAAAATACGCTCTGCTCTTCTCAAATGTTCTAAACTCTTTCGATAAAAATGAACAAGCAGCCCTGTTCTTTGAATAAGACGTGTATTTATCATAAGGCGGGAACTTCAAACGGCAACGGACCAGTGAGATGGACCCGTTGGCGGCATTTAATGCATAGACAAGACAGCACCCCGCGCCCATTTATTGAAAAACACCGTTTGAAATTTCGCTGGGAAACTGTGCGCCGGAGTGGTGTCACAGAGAATTTTCCAAATCTTAGAAGAATCAACGTACTGCTGCCAAATCTTAGTACAACAGATACTTGTCAGTCGTACACTTAATGCTTGTCAGAAGGCGAAGTGACTAGCCCTCTGATCAATTCAAAAATTGCTATCGCATCGATCTGTTTTCTGTCTCCTGTGATACGATATCGCGTCGCCTGGAAATGCAAAGTGCAAAAACTCGCATCGCATCAAAATTATCGCAACAACCAGAAAAACTTGCTGCGACTCTTACTTAAAGTATTTTCCCAGTGTAGACTCCTTAGGGTGAGATGTCTCATTTCAACTACACTGGACATCTGCACCACTTGCTTCTTTTCTGGGCTAGGGCTAGGAGGTGGCATGGCCTTCATAATACAGCTTAAGACTACTGCCATTGATCAAGGTAGGAAGAAAATCCCCACTCAAAGTACGAAGCTGAATAGCACCTCCATCTGTTATTTGCTGAATTTGATATGGCCCTAACCAATGAGTCTTGAATTTTCCAGGGAACTTGATAAACTTACTGTCATAAAGGAGTACCAAGTCTCCAAGCTGAAAGATTTTGTTCTTGAGATTCCTATCATGCCAAGCTTTTTCTCGTGCTTTCTGCACTTTCTGATGAAATCCTGCGATAAATATGTCTTCCTCCAGATTGAGCAGCTGTGCCAATCTCTCCTCTAAAGTATCAGAATCAGCCATCTCTGTAAGCTGAGCAATCCTTAGACTGGGTAAAATGTATTCCATAGGCATAACAGCCTCTTGTCCATACACCAAGCTGAAAGGTGTGTGTCCTGTTAATTTCTTGCATGTGGTCCTGTAAGCCCATAATACAGCATTAACTCTAAGGTCCCACTCATCTCTTTGACTGTTACAAATCTTTGTAAGAGCATGTTCTAATATCTTATTAAAAGCCTCCACTGTACCATTAGCTTGAGGGTGGTATGGTGTACTCTTATGGTGCTGGATTTCAAATTCTTCTGTCAAGGCTTCTATGGTGCGATTCAAAAAATGTGAGCCTTGATCACTCATCAAAATCACTGGGCATCCAAATCTAGTGATGATGTTTTCAAAAATAAACTGTGCTGCTGTGGCAGCATCGCAATTCCTTACTGGTTTTGCCTCAGCCCACCTGGTGAGGTATTCTGTTGCTGTAATAATATATCTCGCACCAGTTCGTTTTCCTGGTGGGTTAATAGGGCCTACGAAATCTATAGCCCATTTATCAAATGCGCGTAGCGTTATCTGTGGTCGCAACGGCATTTCATCTCTTCTGGAGGGATTTCCTGCCCTCTGGCAGATATCGCATGATCTGCAAAACTCTTTACTGTCTTTATGTAATGTAGGCCACCATAATCCTGCTGATAGGATTTTCTGAGCAGTAGGCTTTCCTGCGAAATGACCTCCTGCGATGCCTGAATGTGCTTCCTTAAGAATGGTCTGTTTCTCATGGGGCATAACGCATCTGCGCAAAATTTCATCTGGACCCAACTTATAGAGATGTCCTGCAATCAAGGTGAAATCTGCTGCTTTCACCACTAATTGTTTCTTTTGTTGCTTAGTAAACTCAGACGGTGCCCACCCTGTAGTGAGAAATTGAATTATGTCTGCGTAATATTCGTCTGCGACCTGAATAGAAAACAATTGCGCATCAGGCAAGTTGTCCTCTAAATTACTTGGTTCTTCACCTGAGTCTATCCTTGACAGGTGATCAGGTCCTGCATTTAGTCTTCCTGGCTTGACAATGATTTCAAAATCATATTCCTGAAACAACAATAGCCATCTGCATATTCTTCGCCCTAACACTGGCTTATTGACCAAGTACTTTAATGCAGAATGGTCAGTGAACATCTTGAACGGGGCACCCAATAGATAGTGCCGAAATTTCTGTAAAGCATACACCATTGCTAACCCTTCTCTTTCTGTGGTGGTGTAATTCTTCTCTGCTGTCGATAATCTCCTGCTCGAATATGCGATAGGGTGATCAATACCCCCTTCTCCTGGTTGCGTGAGAACAATGCCTAGTGCGATGCCAGATGCATCCACATGAACATGAAAAGGCTTGTTCCAATCTGGAAATACCAAAATAGGTGATGTAACCATTTTTTCTTTAAGAGTATCGAGACTCTTCTGACATTCCTCATTCCACTGAAATCTGATATCCTTCTTCAATAATTTCTCCATTGGTGCGGTAATCTTGGCATAACCTTTAATAAACTTTCTGTAGTACCCGGTATGACCAAGTGCAGTTCTCAGTTGCTTTACTGAGTTGGGTGCTGGTAAATTGACAATGATGGCGATCTTCGCAGGATCTACCATCAAGCCTTGTCTGCAAACAATGTGACCCAAAAAAGTACCAAAAGGCGCACAAAATATACATTTTTTCAAGTTAAGGGAAATCTGGTGCTGTCTACATTTTTCAAACATTAATCTCAGATCTCCTATGTGCTTTTTGATTAGTCCAAATACAGTCCAATCATCAAAATAAACTTCTAGAAATCGATGGATGTATTCCTTAAAAACAACAACAACTACTCTAGAAAAAATTGCTGGGGCATTCTTAAGACCAAAGGGCATTACCGTATACTGAAAGGAGCCCCATTCTGTCGCAAACGTGGTCTTGTGCCTGTCGTCTAGATGGATTCTTATCTGGTGATAGCCTGAAAAGCCATCAGTGAATGAATATATTTCTTGTCCTCCAACATTGTCTAAGACTTCATCAGTGAAGGGTGTCGGAAATGGGTCATGTAGCGATGCATCATTCAGTTTGCGCAAGTCGACATAGATCCTGATGTCTCCTTTTGTTTTCTTTTCTTGTACTACCATGGGACTAACCCACTCACTTTCTTCAACAGGCTCAATGATGCCTGCTGCTAGCATCTTATCTATTTCATCTTTTACTTTTTCTTTATACCGCGGGTTCAACCTGTATGGACGCTGCTTAACCGGCTTAGCATCCTCCTTAAGCGGTATTCTCATGACTCCTAAGTCACCCACTATTCCCTTCATTTCTGTAAAGTTGGTAGGAAATACTTCATGATACTCATGTAATAGATCTGTGATTTGGCCAATTGTCTCATCATCCCAATAATCTCCAATAGAGGCAAACTTAGGTTCTGTTTCTGTGCCAATATTGCTCTTTTTAATCTTGATTGGTTCTGTTACAGCTGGAATTTCTAAGTGTGGTCCTTCAACTTCACGCGTACCTTCTGTTTCTGCGATATTGATACTGCGAGGATCTTCATCCTCATCGCCTGAATCTTGTGCGAATTTGTAACACTCCAAAGCATGTTCCATCTGAATAGCCCACTCGGGTTGCAAATACACTGGTAATGTGCAATCATCAAATATTTTAGTCTTTATGATCTTCAAGGCCCGATCAATGCTTGGATACTCAGATTCAAAACTGAAAGTAAGAAAAAAGCTTTCTATCATAATAGGCCATGAGATAGTTCCTTTTCTTAGCTCTGTTTCTGTATACCAGTTCCTTGGAACTGTATCCAGTGTGTGGATAAACAAATGAACCAACTCATCTGCTGGAATTTTTAGCCAACTCTGTTCACAGATCATAATGTGTGCTCTGGGATCACTTTCTCCTGTGTACAGTCTCTTTATTTAGAGAACCTGATACGCATCAATCTCTTACAATCATACCATGATGCGATATGTTCCTTGTGTGTCTACCACCATCTTGCAGGTGTAGGTCTAACTGCAAGGTCAAAAACCTCCATCCTCTGCTCTTGAGGAATCTCTTGTTCAAACTGCTGTAAAAAATCATTGACATCTGCTAATCCATCAAAAGTTGGAATATACCTGTTCTCTGCTCCAATCCATCGCAGTGATTTAGTCATGAATGCGCATCTGCGAGTAGAAACTTCATGGAGTCTATTTTGCCAATTCTCTAAGCCGACATCTGAATCTGATGTGCATGAACTATCGCATCTCCAGCTAATATGTCCATCGGCTGTAGGATCGATGTAATCTGTCTGATTAGAAGTCATCTGATACAAATTTTCCATGTTATGCACCTCCTCTTCTGCTTTGATCGGCTCAATGTAGCGAGGACCCTGTAAAGGGTCCAGTGGTGCGATAACCCGAACTTGAGTATCTTCAAATGTCATCTGCCTTTTCTTCAAGTTGATAACAGCCTTGTTATCAAAAGCCCAATCAATACCTAATAGAGCTGGATAGGGTTTGGTATCACCAATAATTTCTATGATCTCAAAATCTGCATACGTGTGAACTCCATCGATGTCAACTGGGACATGCGATAGGCGACCCATCGGTGATACTCTCTGCTGATTGGCTAGTCTCAGATGGATAGGGGATCTGCTTAGCTTTGGACTACCCATCTGTTCCCATGTCTGCTTAGTCAAGACATTTACTTCTGATCCTAAGTCTAGGATAACCTCATCCATTTCAAATAGTCCGATCTACGCTGTGAGCCTCATCTCTCTTCCTATCCTTGTATGGCCCATTATATGGTGAATAGTTTGCTGTGTGTTGCTCAAGGAAGGACTCTGTTGACATTGATCAATAACTTTCTGAAGTTCCTCTACAGCTTTCCCATTTATCAGAAGTTTCAAACAACTCTGCAGGAAGGACTGTGCACTTCCTGTCAATTCCTCTTCATCGCATCTTCCAGATGTGCTAGCCTGTGGTATCTGCACAGTACTAACATCATATGGTGGCTGTCGCGGTATACCCTGAGATGGTAATACCGGTGATCTGGAATGTGTCTGTTCAGCAAAGGAGGTCTTAGCTTGCTGAAATGCCTCCTTATTCTTCTGTAGGTCAAGTGGGATAGATTTTTCTGGAGCTTTGCGCACCCACTGCGTTCCTGTCGTCTTTTCCACATCCTGCGATATGTTACTAGTAGAGAGACCACTGCGAGTTACAACATTAACTCGTGGTTCTGGTTCTTTCTGCTCAGCAGCGATAAACTGGATAGTCTGATTGGCTGCTGGCTTGGCGTCCTTAATCTTGGCTATCAATATGGGACACTCCTCTATTGTATGATCATAAGATTTACAATACTTGCTTGTTGTAGTAGGGTTCTAGCAGTCCCTAGCGTAATGTCCTGTTCCTCCACAATTATAACAGGTAATAGGTCCACGACCACGGCCAAATTCATAGCCTCCTCCACGTCCTCGGCCTCTGAAATTTCCTCCACGGCCTCCCTGAGCCGGATCAATTTGTGGACCTGCTGATGGTCCAGATGCTTCTGATTGGACTCTGTAAAAGTCATGCTTTCTTTCTATATTTAAATAATAAGCTCTACAGTTGTTTTCATCATGTCCAACAGATTTACAAAAATTGCAATATAGGTTCTTTGGTGTCTGCACATATTTCTGAAGGAGAGGACATTCCTGAGGTCTGTGTCCTCTAGTTCTACAAATATCACACCATGGCCCCTGATTCTACATCAACGGGTTAGGAGCTCCACTGGCGATATAGTCAACAAAGACAGGGCAGTTATCCTTACTGTGTCCCTGCGCTTTACACTTAGTACACCAAATTTCATGCTCAACCTCCTTTCCTTTCTTAATTTCATGCAGCTGTAAGGTGAGGTTAGCTAGCTGATTTTGCAGATTAGTGATACCTGCGCTAGTCTCTGCTAGAGGTGAAGCCTCTAGTTTCATTGCCATTTCTAATGCTTCATCTTGTGTATTTAGTTTCTGTTGCATTAGTGGAAGTCTGATGTGTGGTAATATTGCTGCGATAAACCACTCTTTATGCTGTTGAGGCGCAAGCTCAAAGCTTACCTGATTAATGAGGGTTTTGAATCTCTGGTCAAAATCCCAAACAGTCTCCGTAGGCAATTGCTTAATGTCTTTAAGTTCTGCTATGCACTGTGACTCAGATTTAGGTTTTTTAAACTCTTTGATCATAGCAGTTCTAACCTGTGCAAGCGTTCTGTTATGTCCAGCGGTATACTTCATGTACCAAGTTAATGCTCTTTCTCTGAATGTGGTGGCCAGCTGGACAAGCTTGACATTATCATCTTGTATTTGCTTAATGGTCCATATGGTTTTGCATAAGAACCAGTGCTGCTCAGGGTCCTCCGACCCTGTACCTTTAAATGTCGGTAACTTCATATCATCTCCCATTCTGTTTCTAGGCGGTGGGTTCTGGTTTGCTGTATTACTACCACTCGGCGGTGTAGATGTAGAGGATGTAGCGGTAGTATGCGTTGTATGAGAGCTACTGGATGGGGTTCCTGCGGGATTACTCTGAGTCTCGACTGGTTTTTGAGGAGTCCTAGGGTTCTGAATCTGTTGTCTAGGATTATCTGAGCTGTCTTCTTCAGAAGAAGATGAATCGTTTACTCTGTATCTTTTACCACTACGTGTATGTCCAATATACTCATAATCACTCTCAGAGTCTACTGACATTACAATATCATACTACTATTCATCTGAGAATATATCCAGTACTCCTTTTTCATATAGTAATTGCTCAATGGACAGATTCAGAGAATTTAGGTACTTACCGCGATAACCCTTGAAGAAGTACCGTTCTGCTGCGCTGAAACTCTTTCTCTGATCAACCGCGAACTCTGTGATGAAGCCTTCCAGCAAACTCGCAAGCCAGAAGTCTACTGCGCGTGAGATAGGATTATCAACACCTTTCAAGGTCTGGATCAGCCCTGCTATCAAGACAACTTCTCGATTCTTCTTGAAAACGTTGTTGTCAGCAAGCTTCGATAACCAATCATATAACTCAATAGCATAGGTTACAAAGAATATCTCATGGAGATCTGTAAAAATGTGCTTCTGTAGCCAAGCCTCAGTGCTCAGTCTAGGATTCTTGTTTTCTTTTACAGCAAACTCTCTTTCTTTTGATTCAACCCACTGGTTAAGTTCTTCCTTGGTAGGATTCCAACAGAACATCAGCTCAATGTGTTCAAACCGGCAACGAAACCATTTGTTGGCTTTTGTTCAGGGCAGACCCGGGTTAGCTGTACTTTTTAGACCAATAGAACCCTTAGCTCACTGGCCCTTTCGGCAACAGGTCGCAGAAGCAACCTGAAGTCTCACCCGAAGTGATTCTAATGGGGTGGCAGAAGACTCAAGTGTCCTCAGCCAGGTTCCGAGGCATCCAGGGTGATTACAACCCCCCTTAGTCCTCTCCAAAAGGGCTGACTTCTCTATTTCTATTACTTCGGCTATACCTCTGTCTTATCGCATTACACAGGCAGTGCGATAAGCCTTCCCCTTATATGATCCTGTCTAGCGATACCTAAGATATCGCAGATGCGATATCTCCCTCCTTTCTGTCCCTGCGGTATGTGACACTTAGCCACTTCTTGGTTTAATACGCTGTCTCAAACACCCTTATCCACTTACTGAGAGATATTAATATCACTTAGTCTCTAAGCATAATCCTCACTAATGTGCTTAACCCTTAATACTTCACAACGATGTGACTGTATAAAATATTACTTTGAGCAATGCTCTAACTGAACTCTTCATGCATTATACTCATTCAATACTCAAGCATTATCCTTTATTGAACAGAGATCTATTTCACTAAGATTCAACTATGATTTTCACAATTGTTACGCATCAACCAGAACTAAACTGATGACCATATACATCACTTATAAACTGAAGGAAGCATTCATGTAACAGTAAAGATAAGCGAATAAGAGCAACAACTACACAAATGCAATCACACTACTCAGATATTTACGTGGTTCACTTCCAGGAGGGAAGCTACGTCCACGGGAACTGTGTTTCCTATTAACAACTTGAGAGAGTAAAACACAGTTCCGCCACCACTCTTTGCAGCAGAGGTCTTCTGGTAAACTCCACTCCTGTGGGAGCCCTTCTCTATAGACCTCTCTTCTTCTCCTTCCTACTCTTCCACTGACTCTTACAATGTACTCTCTCTCTCTCTCTATCCCTGTGGATTGCACAATCTGCTCAATGAGTCGGCCCCTGATCTCTGGAAGATGTTCAGACCCTGTATCATCAAAGACTCGACTACTCTCTACTTAATAACTTTAGTAACTATGTGTCCAACCCCTTTACATACAAAAAGAATCCTATATATAGATGGCCCGAAGGTCTCATCGTAGTTACAAAACTGTGGGCCTTATCCCAACAGTGACTCAACCCTAACCACTTACAGTCAACTAGCTGTACTTTCCTGGCCGCCTCCTGTCTCGTCGCCGCTTCCTGCAGTCCTTAGTCTTTAATGCATCGGCCCGTTGCTTCTCCTTGGTTCAAGCAACGCTGACTGTAGTCCTTCTTCTTAATGAGGGTAGCTGAACCCTCTCTTCATCTTCGGCGCCTTTATTATGGTGGTTGAGCTCTCCCTTCGGCCTCTTCCTTGTACCACACGCTTTGACTTTCCTGTACATATCGCCGCAATTCCCGTCGGAATTTGCGCTACGGCGATATCTTTGCCTTGTCTCCAAAATTGGTACTTTCTCCCCAAAAATGGTTATCTTTTCCAAAATTAGCAGCTTTCTAAATGCTGCGGGAGTTCTCTCCAACATGTATTTGTGTAACTTTAGCATCATGTCAAGGATGTCCTTGATTTCTTTCCAACCCTTATTTTCTCCATCCTTCCCACTTTACTCCTACTGAGTTTTATCTCAATCATTTTTAAATGAATGAAAATTTGAGGATGAGAATTTGAATTTATCATCTGAGTTGTAGACATTAATATAGGAGGGTGGTGAGATAGGTAGGTTACACATGCCTTCAATATGTTGTCCTTGCATTTAGCATAGTTTCCTAATGATAGTTAATTCTTTTTATTTTGTTTCCATGCAGCCGAGTCATCCTTATTCCTCATCAAGGTGTGATCATTAGCCTTAGCACTTGTGAGTGTGTGGTTTAAAAATATAGTGAGAGAGAAAGAAATAGATTTTATATTAACATCCAAAGATGACGAAATGGGGTCAATTAGAATTCCAATTGCATCATCATTAAGTGAAAAGACTAGTAATCAAAGTTCCAATTGGAATGCATGAGAAAGTAGCCCAAAAAAATCACACAAATATGTTTTGCATTTTTATGTTTGTATTAGCCAAATCATCTTCTATATTTATTTTATATTGTGAAATTTCCTATTTGGATACATAAGTTCTTGGATTGTAGTGATGATTGATTTTTATTATTGTAACATTTATGTATCTATAAAATTTGAAGGTTTATGGTTTTGGGTTTATCAGAAGCCAACTAGTAAGTGAAGAAGGATTCCTCACTCTTGGTCAAGATGGAAATATTTAGCTGGGAGATAGAAAATCATTAGTCTGGATGGATGAGACCATAGTATTGTTTGTTGAGTTAGGGGAGATGAAATATTCAAGCAATTTTTCTCTCTACAACTTTGACTCAAACATTGTTTGGCAAAGTTTTGCATCTACAATGGACACACTACTACTAGGACAAGAATTGACACAATCTTTAAACCTAACCAACTGTGAACCCAAGAGTTTAAGTGTGGTTGAAGAGGCTTAGGAGGTGATCAGTGTTTCAACCAATGAATGACTAAGGCCCCTTATGGAGCTCAAATGGATAGATCTAGTACCATGAAAATACACAAGTGGGGCCCACTCCTTAAAAAGTAGAAAATGGTCCAAATGGGGCCCACTTGGTCAAATTAGGGGTGAGATGGCACTAAGTGTATGCAATGATGTAGATATATGGATCTACGATGAAATAGAGAACACCCACATATGGGATCTAGGAAAAGGCCACTAACCCGAGGAGTGCGAATTGCCCAAGGGAGACTAGTGCCTTGAGATGAAGGGGCAAATAGAGTCCAAATTATGCCAAAATGTAGATCAGGGTAGTTTAGGCAATTATCAAGGTGGGTTTAATATGGCATGCCCCAATATGAGCTAGATCTCCATAGATCTAAGATGGAAAATGCATCACCAAGTGACCCAAGTGGGGCTCAATCCCTCAAAAAGAGGAATGGGGCCCACAAGGTGAAAATCAACAAGGTGAAGCACTAGGGATAGGTAATCAAGGTGGATCTCTGAAAATAAAGTGGGATCTCACCTACCCAAGTCAAGGAACTAGCCCAACTAGCCTTCCTCAAGGAGTGCGAATTGCCTCAAGGAGGGCTAGGTGCTTTGGGAAATGTGTCAAATGGAGGCCAATCACCACCAAACTATAGATCCAAATTGCCATGGATGCTATATGGGTTATTTAAATCATCCCCAAAGCCAAGCTATATCCAAGTAGATCTGGAAAAATGTGAAAACAAGGGTTTTGATTTTAATGGTTTTTGTGACCAATAGGATGGATAACAAGTAAAATAGATACGTACCTTGTAGATATTACCTCAAAGCTTGCAGCCTCTTAGCATATGGATGTTTCTTTCCCTAGTTACAATTCCAATCTTGATCCAAGTGTCTTCAACCCAAATCGTCCAATCCCTAGGAGGAGAGATGTCCCATGCAACCTAGAAATCAAACTACATCAAGTTAGATTTGATCCACAAATCAATGAGATATAAGCATGTCATGTCAAAGAAGTAATCAATGGACAAAGCACAATTGAAAAACTCCCTCAAGATAAAGACGTCTTTCCCATGGGGGATGTGAGCAACCCCTAAAATCTTCCCATCAAGCAAAAACGTGCCCTAGCTCCAAGCAATTCGGCCTCCTTCAGTAAAAGTTGATTTCACCTGAAAAGAAAACAATGTCTAGAAGCAAGAGATGAAAGAACATATACAAGAGTAAACCAATCAAATCCAAGAATTATATCTACAAAATATTATTTTCATTCCAATTTTTCCAGAGCCCAAAGGTGCTTTTACAATGGGGGGTCTCCTCCTTATATAGCATAATAAAGACCAAAACCCTAAACCACAAAACCACTTTTTGAAATGAGTGGTTGAGATCAAAAGATCTAATATAATAATCAATGGATAAGATGAGCCTAACAATATATCACATGGATCACTCAAAAGGAGGGTGACATCATCACTCAAAAGTCTCTAAGGAGGGTGATGGCATCCCTCAAAAGTCTCTAAGGAGGGTGACATCATCCCTCAAAGGGGGCTATATAACATGGGCCCACCATAATATGACATGGACATAACTCAAAGACACATGGTGGGGATAGGAGGTATCAATCCTTCACTAGCTCGTCCCCATGGAACAATAATATAAAATAATAGGACTATGACATGTCCAAATAACACAAATGATCAAAATACTGTCTCCAAAACTGAGAGAGACATGCAATTAAAGGCCTCTTGTGGCCACTGTGGACCCCACTGACTGATGCCAACTAATCTGGAGGATGGGGGGTTCACCCTAAAGATCTCTAAGAATACCAAGTGCCAAAACCTTGCCTCAATTTCCCAAATTGAATTCCTCAGTTACCCTTTTATTCCATTTTTAATCCTCCTCAAAAACCCTGAAACTGCCCAAATTGCCACCTAGGGTGCCTGCGCTATCAAACTGAGGGCACTAGGCTATCTGGAAGTGGGAATAATGGTAAAAAAAAGTGACTGGACCACCCCCTTCCTACACAGCTCCCTAGGAAACGAATGACCTCCAAGCCTATGTTGGACAGGCTGGATTAGCATGCCCAAAACTGGTCAACAGGTGGATAACTGTAACTATCATCGTCAGAAGTGATCGAAACTGAAAGACAAGTGTCTCAATGGATCTAGAAGACCCAAATACACTAGAGATGAGTACTCATACACCTCATGATAACCTGTGGGGCCATCAGCATGGCCCACGATACCCGGACAATGTAAAATATGATGATCTGGAAATAATAATAAACTGATCAACTGCATCAATCATCATCTGAAGCATGTGTCCAACACATGGAACCATCAATAAGTGTATGTGGGACCAGAAATCATCACCCATAAGCATAAGTGGTCCAGCTCATCACGGATCCCAAGAATGACCATGGTCAAACTATGATGGACTAGGTCAAGATATAACCAAGGACAAGATTATAACAATAGACTAAGAAATTTTCCTTTAGTCACACTCACAACTTAAATTAAAGTATAAACATCATTCCGTGGCAGTTAATACATATATATATTTCAACCCTCCTAAGGGAGAGGCCTTCCCGATAAATTGGTGTATAACCGTGTCAACAAATAATATGGGATTTTTTGGGTACCCTAAAAGTCAACCACTATGTCTGAGATGTAAATAATTGAGGGGTGTTATTGGAACACCTATCCCCTCAATCTGTCACATACCCACCCATCCTACCAGCATGGGAGAGAACATGAATCTGATTCAGGGACATCTAGTATACAAACATGCATATAGAGAGAAGATGGAAATATGGAAATACATAAGTATTTGAAAACACAACATAATTAAGTTCCATTACACATCCATCATACATACAAGATACTCAAGTCATTCATCAATTAAGACAATACAGAATTAGCACATGAGAGTACTTATCTTGAAACAGAGTAGTCCCTAAGCAACCAGCTACGCAACTGCAACGTTCCTCCCAACCATAGGCCAGTTGTGCTTATCAATCTCTTGATGCAACTGCCACCCCCAAGATGGGCATGATTTCTATAAGGAACCAGGGAACATCAGACTTACACATAGCCCAACATACACCAACATGAGCCAAGCCAATCTACAATTGGGTTTATCAGGCTGCTAGGAAATGGAAAGGAAGAATTGCTAGGCTAGTGAGCTCAAACATAGAGCCATGGATACCTCTACAAGATCTATCTAGCTTGGCACCCAAAATGCCTACACACCCCACTCAAGGAAGTATTCCCTTCACCAATGCACAGTCCCTCAGGCCATACCTTCCAATCTAGAGTGTCCAAAGTGTGCATAGAAGAGTAGCCAGCCCTCTTGATCTTCTTGAGAGGTTATTCCCCCCCACTAGGTTTATCAAGCCAATTCTGTCCACTACCACTCCAAATATCTTGCTCACAGGTTCAAACCAAAACAGAAATGAACAAAAAAACAAAACCACAATTGCTGGGCATGAAGAAAAATGTTTCCTTAGTGGGATGTCCAAAACTGGGGTTTCTACCAGCCCAGAAAAACGTGGGAAGACCCAAAAACGAAATGGAAATTGGGGTTCAACCCTGGAGAGAAAAAACCATTTTCAGAAAAATGCCCATGGTATTTTTGGGCAAAAATGACTTCCCTCACAGTACAAATCGTGGCCCTCCTCTCCCAGCTGCTATACAATGGAAAAACGAGCTCCCAGGCATGGAAAATGCAGGAAAAATGGTGAAAATGTGATGGGGAAAGCCCAGCTAGCTCAGATTGTGTGAGAGGGAAAAAGCTATGGGTTCAGAATGGATTTGGGCACCATTTCGTGGGTGTTTTCTTGCCCAAGAAGCAAAAATACGATTTTCCAGATTGATGGCTTTCCCATACACAAAAATTGACTACCATGTCTCTCCATTCCCAAGGCATTAACTGCCTCAACCAACTCCTGGAAGAATTAATTGATTGGGTGCATGAGACAAAATGGGCGGTTGGTGGTTTATGGGTTTTCTCATTGACACATGGATTAACACCATTGGCTCAAGGGTTTGAATAATTTCCCTCCCTATTCCTTGTGAAATCATGCCCCCATCTCTTTGTTGCATTGCATAGCTAGTTGTGGGTATTTCATTAAAAATTTGTATTTACATGATGTCTTCATTTACATTGTGCCTATCTAGCACAAGAGCCATATGCACAGATTTTAATTGCCGATACATAGAACGATAAATCAATGGCGGGGCCTTGGCCTCGAGCTCCTCACCATGATTAAATAACAATATTTACATCATTTACAATTTTAATGCCACATGGTCAAAATTGGGATGTGACATTCCCCTCCCCTTACATTAGCACTGTCCTTAGTGCTCATCAAAATTGAACAAAAATGGATATGCCACTCTCATGGCATCCTCCAGCTCCCATGTAGCCTCATCGGGACCGTAGTGCTTCCATTGCACCTTTACCTGTTCGATGGCTCAGTTCTGGAGCAATGTTACCCTCTTGTCTAGGATGCGCAATGGATCGGTTTGGAACTCTCCCTCGGGTTCCACCTGGATCACATCCCAATTAATCACATGGTTATGATCATGTACATATTTCTTAAGCAAAGAGACATGAAAAACATTATGAGCTCTAGTGCTAGCAGGCAATGCAAGTCTATATGCAACTGGTCCTATTCTTTCAAGCACTTCAAATGGCCCACAATATCTAGGTGATAGTTTGGCACAACCCCCAAGCTTCAAGGAACTCTTCCTTGGTCTCACTCTAAGATACACATGATCCCCAACACTGAATTCTCTATGCACTCTATGCTTATCTACATAGCTTTTGTGTCTATCCTAGGCTGCTTTTAAATTCTGCCTGATCTTTACAACCTCTTGCTCCATTTCCTTAAGCAATTCTAGCCCAAGTACAATTCTGTTCACTGGATTGCCCCAAGTCACTGGTGTCCTACACCTTCTGCCATATAGAACCTCATATGGACTCATTCCCAATGATTCTTGATGCCCATTGTTATATGCAAACTCTACCAAGTGTAGATAATCCTCCCACTTGGATGGTTTGTCCATTACATACATACGGAGCATGTCCTTAAGAACCTGATTTACTCTTTCCGTTTGCCCATCTGTTTGAGGATGGTATGCGGTACTAAAGTTCAACTGTGTACCCAAATCTGCAAAGAGACTTTTCCAAAAATTAGAAGTGAACTTGGTATCCCTGTCAGAAATTATTGCCTTAGGCAACCCATGTAATCTGAAAATTTCCTTCATGAAAATATTTGCAATGGCATCGACTTTGTGCGTGGACTTAACCGGTATAAAATGTGCTGCCTTTGTTAACTTTTCCACCACAACCATGATGGAATCATGTTGTCTCATAGTCATTGGCAATCTTGTAATAAAATCCATGGAAATTACTTCCCATTTCCATTCTGGAATTGGCACTGGGTGCAATAAACCTGCTGGGTGTTGGTGTTCAACCTTCACCTGCTGACATGTCATGCACTTAGAAATGTATTCAGCAACATCCTTCTTCATTCCTGGACAGAAATAATATTTTCTCGCTGTAGTAATTGTTTTCGGATACCCTAGGTGACCAAAGTATGGAGCTTTATGGATTTCATCCATAACAATCCTCCTCAAATATGCCACATGTGGAATATAGGCTCTATTCTTATAAGTAAGAAGTACGTCTTCTTCCAAATGGTATCCTTCATACTTATTTTCAAGGTCTTGCTGCTGCAACTTGCCCTTTATCTGCACATACACTGCATCTTCAAGCACATGGTTAACAATCTGCTGCCTCAAATCTGGTTAGCAAGTGCTAAGCGCTGCCACATGCATTTCCTGTACTTTCCTGCTGAGTGCATCAATTACCTTGTTTTCTTTCCCTTTTATGTGTTTGATTTCGAAGTCAAATTCACAAAAAAATTCCAACCATCTAGCTTGCCTGGCATTCAAATTTGGCTGATCAAATAAGTACTTCAAACCACAATGGTCTGTCCTCAGCTCAAATTTCCTTCCCATTAAGTAATGCCTCCACATATTTAAAGCATGTACTATGGCTGCAAGTTCTAAATCATGAGTAGCATAGTTTTTCTCGTGATCCTTCAGCTTTCTCGACTCATAGCATACCACGTGGTTGTCTTGCATAAGAACTCCTCCGAGTCCTTGATTGCATGCATCGGTACACACCACAAAGTCTTTTTCTGGGTCTACAATTTTCAAAATTGGTGCACTCGTAAGAAGGTGCTTCAACCGTTGGAAACTTTCCTCACATCTTGGTGACCATTCAAACTTTATTCCCTTCCTTTGCAAAGAAGTGATCGGGTTTGCGACCTTGGAGAATCCTTCAATGAACCTCCTGTAGTAACCAGCAAGGCCCATAAAAGATCTCACATCTGTCACATTTCTTGGAGTTGGCCAATTCATAATGGCTTCAATCTTCTCAGGGTCCACAGATATTCCTTCATCTGAGATAATGTGACCCAAATAATGAATTCTATCTTTATAAAAGTCACATTTTCTCAACTTTGCATACAACTTATGCTCCCTTAGCAATTGCAATGTCATTCTCAAGTGTTCCTCATGCTCTTCTTCATTCTTAGAATAGATGAGAATGTCGTCTAGAAAAACAAGAACAAACTTGTCCAAATACTTGCTAAAAACACTATTCATGAGACACATGAATGTAGCTGGTGCATTTGTGAGACCAAATGGTACTATTACAAACTCATAGTGTCCATACCTTGTTCTAAAGGCTGTCTTATAAATATCTTCCTATTTGATTCTTACCTGGTGGTACCCTGACCTTAAGTCAATCTTTGAAAATACCTTTGCTCCTTTCATTTGATAAAAAAGGTCATCAATTTGGGGCAATGGGTATTTGTTCTTCACAGTGACCTTGTTCAACTACCTGTAGTCAATACATAATCTGAGTGTTCCATCTTTCTTTTTCACAAATAGAACAGGTGCTCCCCACGGGGACACACTTGGCCTGATACATTTCTTTTCCAACAACTCTTGTAATTGCATTTTCAATTCTAGCAATTCCGGTGTACTCATCCTGTATGGTGTCTTAGACACTGGTGCAGCCCCTGGTACAAGTTCAATTGTAAAATCAATGTCTCTCTTTGGAGGAAGTCCTGGAATCTCATCAGGAAAAACATCCCTGAATTCCTGCAATACAGGATAGTCCTCTAAAATAGGAGTTTCATTCTCCGTTGCCTCCAAAACATGGGTTGCATACAATTGACAACCTTTCCTATAGAACTTCTTCAGCTGCTTGGCTGAAACTTGCCTAATAGAAATCACCTTTGGAATGCCTTTTACAACCCTTGGGTTTCCTTCTTCGTCCATGCATTCAAAAGTTTTATTGTAGCAGTCAAGTTTAACCCTGTGTGCCTCTAACCAATCCATCCTAATGAGAATATCATAGGAACCAAGTGGCAAAATATTCAGATCTGCATAAGTGAATAGCCCATCCATCTCTAATGGACATTTCTCTACTATTTCACTAACTTTTCTCTTGGTTCCAGTGGCTAGTTGAACTAACCATGATTTACTATGCTTTAATTTCTTAAAAGCACAAATCTCAACAATTCTAGGAGTGACATAACTGTGAGTAGATCCAGGATCAATCAAAATAGAAACAGATTGCTTATCAATCTTACCGTCAACTTCAACTACAGTTGACTGATGATCTGCCTAGTGGTCATCTAGTGCTGCATAGATTCTAAGGATTGTTCTCGCCACTTGACCTACAGTTCCAGCTCCTTGGATGTTGTGAACTTGATTTGCATTCCCATTCCGGAGCGGATAGTTCCTAATCATGTGGTCTCCTCCACAACCCCAACATTGAAGTCGTTCTCTTGGCTCCTTTGGGTCTCTTGGCTTGTCTCCCATCATCCTAGTTGGCTTATTCACAACCTGTGATGGCTGCCTTTGCTGATTTCTGATATGAGGAGGTTTGAAGCCTTTCTTCCTTTGGTCAAACTTCTCATTCTTCTTGTCCTTCCATGCCTTATGGAAATCAGGTTTGCTTTTGTTTTGATCATAGCAATATTTGGCCTTCCTTATTGCCTCTTCTAGGGTTCGAGGTTCATCAAATTCAATCTTGTCTTTATATGACTGAGGTAGCCCACTTAGAAAATGCTGAATTTTCACCTTATCATCTCGAATATAGCTGACATACCTTAGCAGCTCCAAGAACTTGTTCACATATTCTTCCATGGTCAATTGTCCCAATCTCAGCTCATGGAACTCCTTGATCTTGTCATCAGAGTACCTGTCAGAGAGGTACTTCTGCTTGAAATATTTCTTTCATTGATCTTCTTCACTTGCCTGATGTGTTCCCACCATATAGATGCTCGTCCATTCAAGTTGAAGATGGCAACCCTTGCCTTCATATTTCCAGAGTAGTCTTGGACTTGGAAATACTTTCTCATCCCAAGAAGCCAAGCTTCAGCTTCTTGACCAGACTTTATGTTGAGATATTGTAACTTCTAAGAATATTATATTTTTACTTTATTATTCCGGAGATGTTTCATTCCTCCGTGAAGATATTATTGTATATCCGGAGATGTTTATTCCTCCGTTGGAATGTGGTAACTTGGGTTATTAGACTTCCCTAGTGGGGGTCGGCCCTGTATGTGTTATGTGGGTCAAAGGGTTGTTAGACCACACTAGTGGGGTCGGCCCAGTCAGTTGTAATGGGGTGTTTAACCCAGTGGTAAAGTTGGGGCCGACCTAGTTAATATAAAGTACAAGTCAGAGATGTGTATATATATAGAGGAGGTGTGTTCCTCATTTGACACACTTCCCTCACTCAGAATGTAGCACACTTGTGGAGGAGAGGTCTGATATGGTGGAGGAGGAGATCATGTCTTTGGTTTGCATCTTTGTATATTGCTGGTCATCTATATTGAGGAAGCTTTGCTGGGTTTTCTACCCCATGAGGGTTTCCCAGGATAAATCTGTGTCTCTTGTGTTTATGCTGTGCTTGTTGTTTCTTTAGTGATCCTGTATATGCTATTATTGTGAAATGGAATGTAATGTTGCTATTTTATGTCTTAGCATATTAAATCTTAACATGGTATCAGAGCTAACCTGAAGGAAGGCAATGTATGGCACTTACGACACTTGCTTCTCTTGCGACAATTTGAAGGTTAGGGTTTTATATAGCAAAAATCAGTCATCGTGGAACTTTCGCTATAAATCCATTTTGGAGAAGGTTCAGGATCTAAAAAGTTTACAGGTCATAGATAACATCCCCATGTACCTTGTTTCCAAAGGGAACCCTCAGATTCGTTGTACTTTGTGAGTTATGATCAGTACAATTTAGGGTTTCGGCCTCTTCCAGATCTCCGTTAAAATTAGGTGACCTAGGGAAAAAGGTCATAACTTGGGATAGGAAGCTCCAAATGAAATTTCATAAAAAGTGATAGGTAGTTCTCATACTGTAATATCTCAAGAAACATTTTTTAGAGGCCGAAGTTGAACCAAGACACGTGGCATGCCGTACAAGGTCGCTCTCCTGTTTTATCCCATAAACAGGTCATGTTACGACACTTGGAATAACTCTCTTAAAAAATCCAATTGAGGTCAGACCTGTCGAGATGGAAAGATGACAGGTTTGGAGTTACAACAGAAACAATCAGGTACATATGTCTGTCAAAACAGAATTATTTTTGGAGCACCTTCATTCATGGCTTCCGGAATTTAGGTTTTCCGAGAAAGTTAGAATTTTTGGAATCGAAGTCCACGGCTGAATGCTACTCAGGAAAATTGAAATTTAGAGACCAAGATCGAATTTTTTGGATGGGTAGAAGACCGGGCTTGATCAAACCCCAGTTTGGAATTTTGATTGGAAAGATGGAAAATTAGGGCTTCAGCAAAAGTTGGAATTTTTGAAGTCTGTGACCACGGCTGGAAGATCTTCAGAAAAATAAGAGTTTAGAGCCTTGGATCGAACCTTTTGATTGGGAAGAAGGGTGGGCTTCATCAAACCCTAGTTCGAGATCCTGTCCAGAAGACCCAGAAGTTTCGAAGGCAATTTTGAGGGGTCAAATTTTGGAGATTTCAAAATTGAAGTATGCTAGTTTGTTCAGCTCAGCAAGACACATCCTTCCATCCATTCAGAAGTGTGAAAGTCAAAGTTTGAATTTTTAGGGTTTCTCTGAAAAACCCTAATCGAGGTCTAGATCCAGTTTCAGGGGGATATGAGGCTAAGGCCTTACATAAGAAGACTATAAGAAGTCTCGACAGGTATGACTTAAGGAGGTTCAGGTATGTCTTGAAATCTGATTCCTGATTAAGTTCATAATATGTTTGTCTTCATATTATTTATTAGTACAATCTTGATTAATGTTAGAATTATCTTATCACCCTAGTAAAAGTATGTGAATGATAAAAGACATTCATTGATTAGGGCTATATGATTGTACTAATGCACTGTGGTGTTGTATGAGGTTGATGTTGTCTGCTAACAAGATACAGGTACATCACGAAAGACAAATCAAGTTCCATGACCATGACAACATGAAGACAAAGACTCCTCCATAATATTTGATCACATAGAAGTTCTACTTATGAGGTATGTATGACTTTGTTCTATTATGCTTAACCTATGAGATATGTAGGTTCCAGCACAGGATCTCTAAATCATTGAAGAGAACAAAGAAGATATTGATTAGGTATGTTAAACAGATATACTAATCCAGGTATGTTTCCTATGAATCTTACCTTGTGTTAGGATCCCTTATATAAGTATACTTGGTATGATTAGATATGCTTATTCATAAAGTTAGTAATCAAGGGTTTATGCATATTATGTCTCTTATCCTGATTGATGATTTAACTAACCAGATCAAACTAGATATCCATGAGTAAAAGAAGACTTCCCTAAAACCTTGAATAATAATGTTTATTATCTATGATCATGGCTATACATATTCAAGATCATAAAATACTAATGAATGTATGTTTGTGTATGAGATTATGAGGATGACACTAGTGCACACTTGAGCATGCACAATGGTACATAATGAATAGAATTTCAAAAGACATATAGAAGATCAAGCGAGAGACAACCACACAAACATAAAAGATAAGTATTTGAATTGTTATTTGAAATAGTAAATGATATTGCTTGTAATAGTTGTATGCATATTTGTATTCCTAGAATATATCATGCCGAGTGTAAACATTCATAGAGCATTGAACAGTATACTACTAATATGCATATGATTGGTAAGTTGGACAAACATTCGATTGTTGCTTTTCTAGAATGAAACCTCTTTGTTGACATGCTGAGAGCTATGCACACTCTCGATAGTATGTTCTACTAGAGATGGAAGGCATCTAGATAGCCACTCTATGCATACAGGATATGGGAAAGTGTTGTGCTAAAGTATTGGTCAAAATAATTGCATAACTATGTAAATGATATCTGTATGCATAATAGGTTATCATATCAATATGATTTGATGATTATGAAGTATTACTAATCATGTACTTAATCTTGATTTGTACGAAAGATCATGATGAACGATGAACACTGAAAAAGCGATGGATGTTCAACAAAAGGATTTACAAATCAAACACACTATAGAAGGCTCATGGCTAGAAGATTCTCTTAGAAAGAGGAAGAGAATCATGATGAGATGTTTGCTCCAAGTGGCTAGATAAGACCATTATCTTAATAATTTAATTGAATAAAGCTCTGTTCGGGTACCCAGGATCGATAGTGATCACCATGGGTGATGTGTATCTCAACCTTTGCTACAAGGTTGAATATGGTTTCTATACACAGATGACATGGATGCAAGAAGGAACTGACCACAAAGTTTGAATGATGTTGAGGCTTATATCAGTAGACCCATCTGATGAGAGATGGCACAGATAGATGGATACAGAAATGAAAATGAAAGATCTCATATTGATGCATTACTTCCTAGGTCTGGAAGTATGGCAAGGCTCAGAAGGAATCTTTCTCAACCAGGGAAAGTATGTCGAGAAATATTAAAAGGACTTGAGGTGTTGGAATGGCCACTCTCATGGATTCCAACTTGAAGCTGCTAGGGGATGACTCATCAGAGTTAGTGGATATAAATCTATACAGTCAAATTATTGGGTCATTGATGTATCTAACAAATACTAGGTCAGATATATGATTTACTGTGAAGACCTTGAGTCAGTATCTAGTGGAAACTAGATGTGTTCACCTGATAGTTGCAAAGCATGTGATGAGGTACCTAAAGGATACGATAGAATTTGATCTATGCTATCTTGGAGATCATGACTTCAGATGGCTACACAGATGTTGATTGAGCAGAAAGTGTATCAGACAGGTAGAGCACATCGAGAGGATGTTATTGTTTGGGATCAGCCATGATCTTGTGGTTTAGCAGGAAGCAGTCCAGTATGGCTCTAAGCACAAGCAGAATATATGGCTGCTTGCTTTGCTAGTTGTGAAGAAGTATGGCTTCTGGATTGTTTGACTTAGAGATAGACCCAACTGTGATCCTATGTGACAAACAAAGTTGTATCAAGATGGCAAAGAATCCAGTGTTCCATGATATGGCGTAGAAAGGAACTATAAAGTTTGAATTTGTAACAAGTTGCCGATGTACTAACCAAACCTATACCTCAAAGTGAACAAGTTATCGATGTATTAACCTAACCCCTACCTCAAGTAAAGTTTGAGTATTTTCCGAGACAAGCTTGGTAGGACCCTCCTCGAGAGGGGGAGTGATGTGGTCACTTATGATAAGATTTCCTGCATCGACAGTGAGGTCGATGATGTGGATACCTATATTGGTGATGCCAACAGAGAGGTTGGTGGATGGTCCTTAGACAAGGTCTAAGTTGACAAGGGGATTGCATCATCCTTGAACACATGTTCTAAAAGGATCTGTAGACATATGTCTCCGAGAAAGAAGAGGGATTGCATCATCCTTGAACACATGTTCTAAATTGATCCATAGACAGATGTCTTCGAGAATGAAGTCCTTGGTGGACATGTGAGGATTGGATCATCCTTGGACTTCAGTCCTAAAGAGAGCCGTAGACGTATGTCTTCGAGAATGAAGTCCTTGGTGGACATGTGAGGATTGGATCATCCTTGGACTTCAGTCCTAAAGAGAGCCGTAGATGTATGTCTTCGAGAATGAAGTCCTCAGTGGCCATAAGAGGATTGGATCATCCTTGGACTTCAGTCCTAAAGAGAACCGCAGACGTATGTCTTTGAGAATGAAGTCCTTAGTGGACATGAGAGGATTAAGTCATCCTTGGACATGGTCCTAAATGTACGGTTGAGGATTAAGTCATCCTTGGACATGGTCCTAAATGTACGGTTGAAGATTAAGTCATCCTTGGACATGGTCCTAAACGTATGGTTGAGGATTATGTCATCCTTGGACATAGTCCTAAATGTACGGTGGGGATTGGATCGTCCCTGGACTTTGGTCCCTTGAATTGAGCCGTAGACAAGATGTCTCCAAGAATGGGGATTGGATCGTCCCCAGACCTCGGTCCCTTGAATTGAGCCGTAGACAAGATGTCTCCGAGAATGGGGATTGGATCATCCCTGGACTTCGGTCCCTTGAATTGAGCCGTAGACAAGATGTCTCTGAGAATGGGGATTGGATCGTCCCCAGACTTCGGTCCCTTGAATTGAGCCGTAGACAAGATGTCTCCAAGAATGGGGATTGGATCGTCCCCGGACTTCGGTCCCTTGAATTGAGCCATAGAAAGAGGTCTCCGAGAATTGAATGATACGACTGGATCATCCCTGGACCTCGGTTCAAAAGGTACATGATAGGATTGGATCGTCCCTGGACCTCGGTTCAAAAGGTACATGATAGGATTGTATCATCCTTGGACCTATGTCCTAAAGAGAGTGTGATTGATCATCCTGTAATATGGTCATGTGTGTTGCAAGGTATGATGCTATTGTGTATACTTGATTGATGTATTGATACTTGTATTGATGAGGATACTTGTATTGATGTATTGATACTTGTATTGTATTGATGATATGTATACTTGTATTGATGAGGATACTTGTATTGATGATGTGTATACTTGTATTGGTGTGGATACTAATACTGATGATCTAGATGACGATGTTGTTAATCGTGTTGATTTAGATGATGATGTTACTGATCATGTAGATCGAGATGATCCAGATGCTGTAGAACGTGATGATCCAGATGCTGTAGATCGAGATGATGACGATGCTGATGATCGTGTGATGACGATGTTGATGATCGTGTGATGACGATGCTGATGATCGTGTGATGATGATGCTGATGATCGTGTGATGACGATGCTGATGATTGTGTGATGACGATGCTGATGATCGTGTGATGACGATACTGATGATCATATGATGGCGATACTGATGATCGTATGATGGCAATACTAATGATCGTATGATGGTGATGCTGATGATCATATGATGACGATGCTGATGATCGTATGATGACGATGCTGATGATCGTGTGATGACGATACTGATGATCGTGTGATGACGATTCTAATGAACGTGTGATGACAATGCTGCTGAACGTGATGGTCTAGATGACGATGCTGATGATCATGTGATAACAATGCTGATGATCATGAGGACCCAGATGTTGATGTTGCTGTAGCTGTTTGAGTGCTACAAAAGATAAAGACTCAGTACTAAAGATGTTGATGTTCCAGTATTAAAGATGTTCCAGTAACTGGTTGAGTTACTGATGATGTTGAGAAAGCTTCCAATGATTTATAGATGTATCATGTTGATGACTCCTTGCTCCTGCAGATGTTGTTATAATATCCTTCTCATTAAGGGGGAGTGTTGAGATATTGTAACTTCTAAGAATATTATATTTGTACTTTATTATTCCGGAGATGTTTCATTCCTCTGTGAAGATCTTATTGTATATCTGGAGATGTTTATTCCTCCGTCGGAATGTGGTAACTTGGGTTATTAGACTTCCCTAGTGGGGGTCGGCCCTGTATGTGTTATGTGGGTCAAAGGGTTGTTAGAACACCCTAGTGGGGTCGGCCCAGTCAGTTGTAATGGGGTGTTTAACCCAGTCATAAAGTTGGGGCCGACCTAGTTAATATAAAGTACAAGTCGGAAATGTGTATATATAGAGGAGGTGTGTTCCTCATTTGACACACTTCCCTCACTCAGAATGTAGCGCACTTGTGGAGGAGAGGTCTGCTATGGTGGAGGAGGAGATCATGTCTTTGGTTTGCATCTTTGTATATTGCTGGTCATCTATATTGAGGAAGCTTTGCTGGGTTTTCTACCCCATGAGGGTTTCCTAGGATAAATCTGTGTCTCTTGTGTTTATGTTGTGCTTGTTGTTTCTTCAGTGATCCTGTATATGCTATTATTGTGAAATAGAATGTAATGCTGCTATTTTCTGTCTTAGCATATTAAATCTTAACACTTTACTCTCCATCAAATGTAGGAGGTTTTTCCTTCTTAAATTCCCCGTGTGAATTTTTCTTGTAATGCCTCTTCCTCTTATTCTTGCGAGATGAAGAGCTTGAACCCTCAATGGATCCTTTGGAGTCACATGATCCACTAGAAGATATTTCTGGAGTATAGGTTCTGTCTCTAGAAACTATTCTTGAGCTATTGGACCTCTTGCGGGAATTTCTCCTTGAACTACTCCCACTCCTTTCTGGATTTGATGTCTGATGCCCAGAGTTTATTTGCCTTTGGATGTCTGTCAAACTCTGCAACATGGCTGCATTCAACTGATTCTTCTCTTCTTGCATTCAACTGATTCTTCTCTTCTTGAGCTTTAATCATCCTTTCATTATCTTCTCTACAACTCTGTAAATCCACCCTTAGGCTCCTCATGGTGGCTGCAATATCTGGGGGAGTCTCTCGATCTCTTCTTCCATTGGATTCTATTTCAGCATTCTCAACATGTATGCTTTCCCCATGGCATCTATCTCAAGCTCATAGGGATCCTGTGCATCATCCATGATGTTTATATTCTTGGCCCAACCAAGACAAAAACTTTCCACTTGCACTAATTGGAATGCTGTCTTTGATGTGACTATTATTTTGCAAAATGTGTTTATGAACACAATTGTTAGCTGCATTATAATATCATAATTTATTTGCATGCATATGGGAAAATCCTATATTGACAACTTTGTCCAATCATAGACTTTCTCACAATCAACAACGGTCATAGGGGGACTACGGGGGTCAAGGGGGCTTGCCCCCTTGGACTCATTTTTTTCTTTTTTTTCTTTTGTAATTCCTTGATTTCGCGCAATCTGGCGCATAACGTTCATGGTGATTTTTCCATTTTGACACCTAAGAATCTCAAAGAAAAGCTGCTGCATTTTCCCGTTTGGTGCATATGTTGAGGTTAAAATTGCCGCGGGTGGCGCAGGTCTTACCATTAACTTGGCCGCCATTGGCGCGGGTCTTACCATGAGAATTGCCGCTAGTGCCACACAAAACTTACAATTTAAACTTTCCGCCAGCGCCGCACAAAACTTAATGCTAACTCTGCCGCTATCACTGTGCAAAAATTAGCACTAACTCTGCCGCCAACGCCGCGCAAAAATTAATGCTAACTCTGTCGCCAGGGCCGCGCAAAACTTAACGCTAACTCTACCACCAGTGTAGCACAAAACTTAACGCTAACTCTGCCGCCAGCGCCGTGCAAAAATTAACGCTAACTCTACCGCTAGCACTGCGGAAAACTTAACACTAACTCTACTGCCGGCGCTGCGCAAAACTTAACGCTAACTCTGCCGCCATCGCCACCTAAAAATTAACGCTAACTCTCTTCCCTTTCAGCGCAGCATTTATGCTAATTTTGGCACCGTAAGCGCAGAGTTGTGCTTAACTTTTTCGCTGCGCTCGTGGTGCAGAAGTTAACATTAATTCTGCCATCGCGCGCACAGAACTTAATGCTAAAATTGCCGCCAGAGCCTTTAGCATAACTCATAAATACTTAGAAAATTTTTGCAAATTTTCACAACAGTTAGAAGTTTTTTTTTCTGGAAATGTGTCTTTTGTTTCTTCACAGAGGTAAGCCACTTACTTATAGATCATACTCTCATAGAACAAAATAGTAAAGTATTTAAAAAAAAATGCACCTCTTCCATGTCAAGAATAAAACAACGAAACAACAAAATAATATAGGATGGCAAGCATTCAACTTGAAAACAAACAACTACAAAACTGAATGCTACTGCATTGGAAACAATGTGAAGTAAGCATCCAACTTGAAAAGGGATTTTCTTCCTCCCTCCTCACTTCATAGCATGAAATCAATGCAAGCAAGTTTGAAATAATTCCCAAAACAGTCATGAAAGTGTTTCCCATCTTAATCAAATAGAAGCTATGATATATTCAGATTTCTCTAATTCATTTTAAGTTCAAATACTACATATATAAACACACACAATGATTTATATCTCTATGAAAGGCCCAACAGCCGCAGTGTTGAATCATAAGCTCTGCAAACTATTCAAACTTAGTTTGTTTAGGCCCAACATGGTAATCTTTGGTGTTTAGAAAGGGATATTCCCTTGTAACTGTGATCATACTTGGCCCATAGAGGCCTAATGCTGTAGCCTATGGCTCTGATACCATTCTGTCACATACCCACCCATCATACCAGCATGGGGGGAACATGAATCTGATTCAGGGACATCTAGTATACAAACATGCATATAGAAAGAAGATGGAAATAGGAAATACATAAGTATTTGAAAACACAACATAATTAACTTCCATTACACATCCATCATACATACAAGATACTCAAGTCATTCATCAATTAAGACAATACAGAATTAGTACATGAGAGTATGTCATATCCCAAATTTGGTATTGGGTCAAAATGGCCTAATCACATTGGCCCTATTCATTATATTTTGTCAAATTGATGCTAAAGGTCAAATAATTGCCAAGGAGGAAAATTACTAGTTTCCTAGGTTTGGGGTGGAAGCTTTGGGATTTGGAATAATGGGGATAATAAATGATGTTTGAACATTAGAATGGCATAAATATTTAATAAAGGAGATAAATAAATATATACAAGTGAAAATCAAAGTGGCATTTCATCATGAAGACACATGGAGGAAGTGGGACCCACATATGGCTAGATTTCCCCACTACACTTGGCATCATTCTCTCACCAATTCGAATTCAAGGTGAATGGTAACATACTTGGGGGAGTCCAAAAGGTATTATTCATTGCATTACTCATCCAAGGTCGAAATATAGAGGAAGAGTAACTCCCATGGAAGAGGAAGAGGCAATTTGGAGCTAGCGAGACACTTGGGCTAGATTCCCTAGCTCTATGACAACAATGATGAAGATGCTATGACACCTATGACACAAATCAGACCTGAAGGCTGACATATGACATATATGACATGTCAGGGCTAAAAATAGACTCCAAGAGGGCGCTCAAGGGTGTTAGGGCAGCTAAGATGCTTCCACATGTGATTTGGTGGAAGTGGGAGACTAGGAATTGTTGTACAAGTGGCGTTCTTTGGAATCTCTTCCCAACTTGAGTTGGCATGAGTCTCTTGGAAGGAATTCGACCCATGGAGGACATTAGAAGTTTATAAATGTCAATAACAAAGAATGAAACCAGCTTTTGATCATTTGTAGAATTTGCAATTGCATTTGTGAAGAGGGAGAGCTAGTGGATGACTAGTTTCTTGCCTTAGCCAATTTCGAGGGTGAAAGATTCCCATCCAAGTTGGTAATTGGAAAGGCCATTCAGACCTTTCATTTGGAGCTTTAATGGAGTCTTTATTTGCAGGTGTAAGCTACAGGGCAGCTCATGTTTTCTTCTATTGCAGCTCACTCCTTCAACCATTTCCAGTTTTGATGGCATATTCTTGATCCTTGAGGGAGGGCGTTTTTGGTGAGCTATTGTACTCTTTGGGGAAGCTCTTAATGCTCCATTTATTTTGTAATATGAAGTAAATACTCTGTTCTGCATGTCCAAGAAGTTTCAGGTCGAAATTCCAAGTATAAATGTATAAATCTCATTTTTAATGGAAGAACAATGCCATTTCCCCACTACCTTGTTGTGAGCCAATGTATTGATGATGATTTCGAATGAATGGATGATTCTATGATATATTTGTGATAAATATACTGCCATGGATGTCTTCTACAAGTTTCATGTACTGTACTTGAGCATTTGAAGCATTTTTACTCAGTTTAATTGCATTGGGAGAAGAAATAGTGCCATTTCCCCAAGGGTCGAATTGGTGATTTTTGCAGTTGAATGGGAGAGGGTGAGAAAAGTTTTAATAAACCATTAATGGTGCATATGAGACCTTAATAAAATAATTAACACATTACATACCTCTGTTCATAAATTTGAGTGGGTTTGGAGGCATTTGGGAAGCCATTTTCAGTACTTACCTTAGGGGGATTTGAACCCCAAATTACTAGTAAAATTGCATACTTGGTCCAGAATCTTAAGAGAGTTTGCAGAGGTCTTTTGGTGGCTATATGTTATCCCTGAACACCATATTCAATCCCTAATATCATTCATAAACCTTCATTGAATATTTGAAGGCATTTGGAGTCAATTTGAGACCTAGAGACCAATACTAGTCAAAGGGAAATCACTAGTAAAGTTACCTACATTGACCAGAATTGAAAGAGTATTTGCAGAAGTGTTTTAAAGGTACAAAGGAATCCCTGAAACACATATTTATGTTCTAATATCATTCATATACCTTCTCAGAAGATTTGGGATCATTTGGGGCAAATTTGGGACCTAGAGATCGAAACTAGTCAAAGGTCGAATTAAGGAAAAAAGTGGAAAATTGCAATTTTAATAAAATTCCTAACAAGGGACATTACAGTGGTATCAGAGCATGATCTTGGCACCTTATGTGGTCTAATATTCATGAGGAATATAATTCAGGTACCACCATTAGATATTGAAACCAAAAGTGCTTTTGTTGAAGAGGAAAAAAAAAAGTAGGAGAAGAAGAGCAAATTTTTTGAGGAAACTATGACTAGGGATGAAAAGGGAGCCTCATATGATGGTGAGGAGCATATAAAAATTATGAAAACAATATTTGAAGATATGACCAAGCAACTTAAGGAAGGATTTGAATTGTTTTCTATCGAACTTGTGGAAAAAATTATTGATTTTAAGGAAAACAAGGGGCAAAATGCATCAGCTTGCTTTAAGGAGCAAAAGGAAGAGACATCACAAGAGCATGAAGAAGATTCTATTGAAAATATGGAAGATCATTTTGAGACACCTTCTAGCTTAGACATGAACCAAAGAGCATCTACTGATGGATGCTTAAACTATGAAGGAGTACCTACTGATGGGTGCTCACACCTCTATGTTGGTGACATAGAGATCACTTTTGAAAGTGTTTCTACAAGTACAAGTTTCATTAAGCATGATAATGAATACCTTGTAGCAGTTGAAGAAGAACCAAGATCAACTTCCCCATCACCACTTGAGCTTCATGAAGTTGGTCCAAGCAAAATTGAAGAATATGAGGAGGTTCATTTGCAAGAGCCTCATTTTCTTGAAGGGTCCTTAAAGATGAATGAAAATAAGATCCAAGAGTCCCTCAGCATTCTCCATGACACTCAAGCATTGGTGTCAAATTCTTGTTGGAGAGCTACTTCATTGGAGGAAACATCCTTCCTTGAAGACATGGAGAAGATTCAAAGAGCAATGTGCCACATCAAAGGTAATTTCATGTCTTTGCTTTTTGATAGAAACCATTTGTTTGAGCTTAATGAATTGTTACATGATGCATACTTGAAGAATAATGAGGATATTCATAAGCTCACAATTCAAAATGAGCAACTTCTTGAAAAGTTGCAAGATACTTGTTTTTCCTCCTATGTTTTAGATTGTCAAATGGTAGATTGTTTGGAGGATTCTCATGACATGGTGGATCATGAGAAATGTGAAAATTTGAATGTTATTGATGTGTTTGGAGATGAACTTGAAGAGATCCAAACACTTGATGTGGTGGAAGAAGAATTTGAATTGCCTATTGATGAAGGTTGTGCAATTTTTAAAGAAGAGCATGATTCATCTACATTGGAACCAAACTATGACAAAGAGTTCACACTTTTGAAGGAGCTGCATGATACTACCCATATGGATCCTCCCCATGATGAAACTTCTGTACTTTTTTATCATTTGGGTGATTTGGTTCATTCTCCTACATCCTACAATTCCATGTTTTGCAACATTAGTCTCAATGAAGTATGGGTGAAAGGGTTCTTTTTGATGGTGCCACATGAGGAGTATGATATGGTTGGAGCACATTCTTATTCACATTTGCAGCAGCATACTTTATTACTTTATGATGATGCACATCTACATGGATGCACCTATGATATGCATTTGAGTCACTTGAAGACTCATGGTTTTTCTTGCTCAACACTTGATTCATTTGATGTTGGAGGAACTTCATCCAACACTTGGGTGAATAGATTTATGATTGGAGAACATTTTTGTTGGAAGCCACATACTTTGTTATATCTTTATGATGATCAGATTCAGGGATGTATGGGTGAGACTTCTTTGAGTCATTTGAAGTCTCCTTGTTTTTTCTGCTCATTATTTGGTTCAGATTTTAGTGGAGATTCTTCATTCACTTCTTGGATGAAAGAATACATGGCTGAATATTTTGATGCATCTCACATCCTTTTGGAGCAGCTTTATAGGACATGGGATCCTCACCTATGTCATTGGAGCAGATTTGATTGGTCACTTGAAGCTTGTATGCACTTGGAAAACGGTGGTCTACTTGCTTGGAGGTATAAGCACTTTCATGATTCTTTGATGAAGCACCTCCTTGATATTAATTTTCATTATGTAGTTATGTACTTTGATGATATATATTTTGTACTCATGATGTTTGGAAGAATGCATACAAGAATATGGGATCCAGGAATCCTCTTATATGATGGTATGGGTTGGAGAGCACTCTTAATTGTTCGGGTGCAATACAAGCAATGGGACCCTGGAATAATTTTTATCTCATTGGTTTCAAATTTTTTGGGGAAACAAACAGTATGGGAGATGGATTTCCCCACTTAATAAAGCGATTTTTATCAGAGTAGTGCAGCATCAAGCATGTTGGTTCCTCTCTAAAATCTTCATGGAAACTCAAAGACTCAAGGTTGGGCAATTCAATGGCAACTTCAAAGAATTATACAGAAAGCAGGTTCTTCAACACCCATGTTTAAAATTGCTTGAGGACAAGCAATATTGGGAAGGGAGGATTTGTCATATCCCAAATTTGGTATTGGGTCAAAATGGCCTAATCACATTGGCCCTATTCATTATATTTTGTCAAATTGATGCTAAAGGTCAAATAATTGCCAAGGAGGAAAATTACTAGTTTCCTAGGTTTGGGGTGGAAGCTTTGGGATTTGGAATAATGGGGATAATAAATGATGTTTGAACATTAGAATGGCATAAATATTTAATAAAGGAGATAAATAAATATATACAAGTGAAAATCAAAGTGGCATTTCATCATGAAGACACATGGAGGAAGTGGGACCCACATATGGCTAGATTTCCCCACTACACTTGGCATCATTCTCTCACCAATTCGAATTCAAGGTGAATGGTAACATACTTGGGGGAGTCCAAAAGGTATTATTCATTGCATTACTCATCCAAGGTCGAAATATAGAGGAAGAGTAACTCCCATGGAAGAGGAAGAGGCAATTTGGAGCTAGCGAGACACTTGGGCTAGATTCCCTAGCTCTATGACAACAATGATGAAGATGCTATGACACCTATGACACAAATCAGACCTGAAGGCTGACATATGACATATATGACATGTCAGGGCTAAAAATAGACTCCAAGAGGGCGCTCAAGGGTGTTAGGGCAGCTAAGATGCTTCCACATGTGATTTGGTGGAAGTGGGAGACTAGGAATTGTTGTACAAGTGGCGTTCTTTGGAATCTCTTCCCAACTTGAGTTGGCATGAGTCTCTTGGAAGGAATTCGACCCATGGAGGACATTAGAAGTTTATAAATGTCAATAACAAAGAATGAAACCAGCTTTTGATCATTTGTAGAATTTGCAATTGCATTTGTGAAGAGGGAGAGCTAGTGGATGACTAGTTTCTTGCCTTAGCCAATTTCGAGGGTGAAAGATTCCCATCCAAGTTGGTAATTGGAAAGGCCATTCAGACCTTTCATTTGGAGCTTTAATGGAGTCTTTATTTGCAGGTGTAAGCTACAGGGCAGCTCATGTTTTCTTCTATTGCAGCTCACTCCTTCAACCATTTCCAGTTTTGATGGCATATTCTTGATCCTTGAGGGAGGGCGTTTTTGGTGAGCTATTGTACTCTTTGGGGAAGCTCTTAATGCTCCATTTATTTTGTAATATGAAGTAAATACTCTGTTCTGCATGTCCAAGAAGTTTCAGGTCGAAATTCCAAGTATAAATGTATAAATCTCATTTTTAATGGAAGAACAATGCCATTTCCCCACTACCTTGTTGTGAGCCAATGTATTGATGATGATTTCGAATGAATGGATGATTCTATGATATATTTGTGATAAATATACTGCCATGGATGTCTTCTACAAGTTTCATGTACTGTACTTGAGCATTTGAAGCATTTTTACTCAGTTTAATTGCATTGGGAGAAGAAATAGTGCCATTTCCCCAAGGGTCGAATTGGTGATTTTTGCAGTTGAATGGGAGAGGGTGAGAAAAGTTTTAATAAACCATTAATGGTGCATATGAGACCTTAATAAAATACTTAACACATTACATACCTCTGTTCATAAATTTGAGTGGGTTTGGAGGCATTTGGGAAGCCATTTTCAGTACTTACCTTAGGGGGATTTGAACCCCAAATTACTAGTAAAATTGCATACTTGGTCCAGAATCTTAAGAGAGTTTGCAGAGGTCTTTTGGTGGCTATATGTTATCCCTGAACACCATATTCAATCCCTAATATCATTCATAAACCTTCATTGAATATTTGAAGGCATTTGGAGTCAATTTGAGACCTAGAGACCAATACTAGTCAAAGGGAAATCACTAGTAAAGTTACCTACATTGACCAGAATTGAAAGAGTATTTGCAGAAGTGTTTTAAAGGTACAAAGGAATCCCTGAAACACATATTTATGTTCTAATATCATTCATATACCTTCTCAGAAGATTTGGGATCATTTGGGGCAAATTTGGGACCTAGAGATCGAAACTAGTCAAAGGTCGAATTAAGGAAAAAAGTGGAAAATTGCAATTTTAATAAAATTCCTAACAAGGGACATTACAGAGTACTTATCTTGAAACAGAGTAGTCCCTAAGCAACCAGCTATGCAATTGCAACATTCCTCCCAACCATAGGCCAGTTGTGCTTATCAATCTCTTGATGCAACTGCCACCCCCCGAGCTAGGCATGATTTCTACAAGGAACCAGGGAACAACAGACTGACACATAGCCCAACATACACCAACATGAGCCAAGCCAATCTACAATTGGGTTTATCAGGCTGCTAGGAAATGGAAAGGAAGAATTGCTAGGCTAGTGAGCTCAAACATAGAGCCATGGATACCTCTACAAGATCTATCTAGCGTGGCACCCACAATGCCTAGACACCCCACTCAAGGAAGTATTCCCTTCACCAATGCACAGTCCCTCAGGCCATACCTTCCAATCTAGAGTGTCCAAAGTGTGCATAGAAGAGTAACCAGCCCTCTTGATCTTCTTGAGAGGCTATTTTCCCCCACTAGGTTTATCAAGCCAATTCTGTCCACTACCACTCCAAATCTCTTGCTCACAGGTTCAAACCAAAACAAAAATGAAGAAAAAAACAAAACCACAATTGCTGGGAATGAATAAAAATGTTTCCTCAGTGGGATGTCCAAAAATGGGGTTTCTACCAGCCCAGAAAAACGTGGGAAGACCCAAAAACGAAATGGAAATTGGGGTTCAACCCTGGAGAGAAAAAACTTTTTTCAGAAAAATGCCCATGGGTATTTTTGGGCAAAAACGACTTCCCTCATAGTCCAAATCGTGGCTCTCCTCTCCTAGCTGCTGTACAATGCAAAAACGATCTCCCAAGCATGGAAAATGCAGGAAAAATGGTGAAAAACGTGATGGGGAAAGCCCCGCTAGCTCAGACTGCGTGAGAGGGAAAATGCTATGGGTTCAGAATGGCTTTGGGCACCATTTCGTGGGTGTTTTCTTGCCCAAGAAGAAAAAATACGATTTCCCAGATTGATGGCTTGCCCATACACGAAAATTGACTGCCATGCCTCTCCATTCCCAAGGCATTAACTGCCTCAACCAACTCTTGGAAGAATTAATTGATTGGGTGCATGAGACAAAATGGGTAGTTGGTGGTTTATGGGTTTTCTCATTGACACATGGATTAACACCATTGGCTCAAGGGTTTGAATAATTTACCTCCCTATTCCTTGTGAAATCATTCCCCCATCTCTTTGTTGCATTGCATAGCTAGTTGTGGGTATTTCATTAAAAATTTGTATTTACATGATGTCTTCATTTACATTGTGCCTATCTAGCACAAGAGCCATATGCACAGATTTTAATTGCCAATACATAGAATGATAAATCAATGGCGGGGCCTTGGGCTTGAGCTCCTCACCATGATTAAATAACAATATTTACATCATTTACAATTTTAAAGCCACATGGTCAAAATGGGGACGTGAAATTCCCCTCCCCTTACATTAGCACTGTCCTTAGTGCTCATCAAAATTGAACAAAAATGGATATGCCACTCTCATGGCATCCTCTAGCTCCCATGTAGCCTCATTGGGACCGTAGTGCTTCCATTGCACCTTTACTGTTTGATGGCTCGGTTCCGGAGCAATGTTACCCTCTTGTCTAGGATGCGCAATGGATCGGTTTGGAACTCTCCCTTGTGTTCCACCTGGATCACATCCCAATTAATCACATGGTTAGGATCATGTATATATTTCTTGAGCAAAGAGACATGAAAAACATTATGAGCTCTAGTGCTAACAGGCAATGCAAGTCTATATGCAATTGGTCCTATTCTTTCAAGCATTTCAAATGGCCCACAATACCTAGGTGATAGCTTGCCACTGCATCTACTGGTGCCTTTGGAAAAACCATGTCATACACAGAGTCCACACGAGCAGTGAGCGCGTGGAATCCTTTGTTTTTCGCCCTTGTCATCTTCTGAGCTGCTGCGGTGGATGCATCAGTGGTTGCTTTTATAAGTCAACCCAAGTGTGCTTCCGCCGACAGGGGCAGCCCACTGTTTGTCGGTGGGTCCTGGTGCCCTTTTCTTCTGTGCTCTTCCAAGGCGTGGTCACTGTCATCATCCGTCAGTGTTTTAATTGAATCTTGATCAGAATCATGATGGCTGTGTGGGTCCTGTGCTGATAGATGATCGTCTGGACCCTTTGCCGGCCTGCTAGCCTCAATATCGATCAATGCCACAGGTTCGCGCTATTCTGGTGGCCAATCATTCCTGATAGCATCCAATCCTTCCATCATTACTTTGTAAGGGGTCAGCAGCCATTGCTGACCAGGGTCACGCCTTTACTGTACATAAATGGCATGCAACTGAATCGCAAACTCCATGATCGGCTTAAACCTTGCCGTAGTGTCTTCGGATATCCATGGTACCTTTGTCGCTGCATCACAAAGCATATCCCATTAGAGCCAGAATAGAAATTGGGAATCCAGGAGTCCCTCTGACTCCCGTACATACCATAAGTTCTGATAGCATGCACCTCGTCGTTCTTTGGTAGCCTCAACATCCATGCCCTGGTACGTGTCGGGCTCCTTCCAAGACATGAATGCAATCAAGAGCAACAACCAGCTATATGTAAACGAGCCCTTACCGGCCTAAACTTCCGCAGCATCCTCTGCTAATTGATTCAACAGAAACAAGGACCAGTTCATTTGAATGCCCTCTACGCATTGTACAACACATGCGACAATTCCTGAGTTGCACTGGTTAGGACAAACACCCCTGACCACCTTGCAGGATAAAATCTTGGTGCCGGTGAGTATTGCCTGATCATTGATACTGCCGGTGCGATACCCACGGCTATTCGTCTCCAGGCCATATTTCTTCACCAGCTGTCCTGCCTGCTTTTTGTTGTTTTCCTTCCCTTGGAAGTACTGCGACGGGTCGAATCCATCTTTAGGAAACTCGGTAATATGGGAGATCAAATCAATAGTAACTGGAATTTCTCTATCCAGCCACAACGAACCACCATGGAAGCAAGCAAGCAGTTGCTTCACACACGTGTTAACTTTTGCCATCCGTCCAAAATGTGACATGTTAATGAGCCCTAATAAACTAACCTGTTTCAATCCTCGTGCCCAGTCCTGTACAATCAGCGTCACGGTAAGGCGTGACCTGGGCACATATGGGGCCGCCGCAATGTCTGGGTGGGCCACCATATCATGATCATTATAGGAGAGGCGCATCAACACCGAACCAATATCAACAGAGCACTCCATTCTGGCAGGGAGTGCGGGCATCTTCACGCCATAATTCTGCTTCGGGTTTAGCTTGCGTGGGGTTGCATTCGGCCGACTGGGAGGGATATACCCAGGGATGTCAACAACCGACAGTCCCTCCCATGGGGCAGATTCATCAACGCGGCGAATGGGCTGCCCGACCTACACCTGAGCTTCTCCTACCACCCCGGTGGATGATCTCAGTTGCCTCTTGCTCTGCTGGGACTCAGAATGCTGACCCCCTCGATGCTTCTTAACGGTGACTGATGCTCCCACCGACATGTTTGCGACTTTTGCCTCAAGATTGACGTCTCCCGCAGACGCAACTTCTTCCTCAACTACAATCCCAGTGAAAGGAGACTCAACCTTGCTACTAATCTCAACCATTTCTAGCTCACGTGGCATACCTTACCCAGCGCTCACAACTGATAGCTTCTTCGTCCTAACAACACTTTGCAAGTGCAACTGAACTTTTCCCAATGCACAACTACACTCACCAAGCTATAAGAATACACGTCAGCTCTGCACATGCACTTAATAACTAAAATCTCAGTGCCTTCCAACCAACATCTACCCATTTTTATAGCCACCAACCGAATCTGTTGTAATCATCATGAAATCCTGCATTAATTCAACTGAAATCCTGTATTAATGACGCAAATCTGCCGTCGATCCTGTCACCTGATCGACCGGATCCACCACTAATACCCATCATTCGAACAAGCGCCGTTTATTAACTGTTTTAACTTTTGGAATTTATTGCTGATTTGACCTGGTCGCGACCCTGCCACCTGTCACGGACCGCTCCTAACTTGCAGCAGAAGCCTCCCTGCTTCCGCATTCCATTCCTATTGGTGCGCCACCCTGCCACCAATCAATCTACAGTTTTTTTTTTTTGATGTGACTCAGGCATCGCGCTGTTTCGAATCCAATCGATAAGGCTTCAACCTGCTACCATTAATCAGTTTTGGGAGCATCGCTCCATCCAACTGCTATAACTATACCGCTCCTCCTGAAGTGATGCTATTGATGCGATACAGACCAAGCCAATGCATCTAAAATTTTCCTGGATGTTTCATAAACTTGTTATCATACAACAACACCAAATCACCTTGTTGAAACTGTTTGTTCTTGATGTGGCGATCATGCCAAGACTTCTGGAAATCCTTCTCCACACCCTGATGGAAACTAGCGATAAAGTGATCTTCCCCCAGCTGCACTAACTGCACTAGACATTCCTCTAATGCTGCCGCAGAATCCATGCCTGTCATTGCTGCGATGCGCAGACTTGGAACGATGTACTCCATGGGCATGATTGCTTTTTGTTCATATACCAACTTAAATGGTGTCTGACCCATCAACCTTTTACATGTGGTGCGATAGGCCCACAATACTGCTAGGATTTTGAGATCCCAGTCATCGCGGTTCGCATTGCACACCTTTGTCAGTGCATGTTCCAATATATTATTGAAAGCTTCCACCGTGCCATTTTCATGTGGATGATATGGCGTGCTTTTCTTATGCTGAATCTGCAGCTCCTCCATCAGTGCGCTAATGGTGCGATTGAGAAAGTGGCTGCCTTGATCACTCAACAATATCTTGGGGCAGCCGAAACGAGTGATAATGTTATCAAACAAAAACTGCGCAGCCGTGGCTGTGGAACAATCAACAACTGGTGCAGCTTCTGCACATCTGGTCAAATAGCCTGTTGTAGTGATGATATATTTGGCACTAGTGTGCTTACCTGTTGGATTGATTGGTCCCACAAAATCCACTGCCCATTTGTCAAGCGACTGTAGTGTTAACTGAAGCATCAGCGGCATCTCATCCCTCCTGGATGGCTTCCCAGTTCTCTAACAGACATCGCAGGACCGCACATAGTCGGTCGCATCACTATGGAGCGTGGGCCACCAGAGCCCTGCACGAAGCACCTTCCTGGCAGTTTCTCGACCATCGTAGTGTTCTCCAGCCACTCCTCCATGTGCTTCTACCAATATCTGCGCTTGTTCATGTGGCAAGACACACCGTCGTAATACCTCGTCTGCACCCATCTTATATAACTCTCCTGCGATGAGCTGGAAGTCTACAGCTTTAACCACCAATTGCTTCTTCTGACTAGTGGTGAGCTCTTCTGGTGCGGTACCTGTTGCCAGAAACTGAATGATTTATTCAAAATAACCATCTACTACTTCAACCCTAAATAGTTGCGCATTAGGAAACCTGCTCCTGTGCCAATATGCGATAAGTGATCTGGACCAAAGTTCAACTACCTTGGTTTCACAATTACTTCAAAGTCGAACTCCTGAAAGAGAAGTGACCAGCGGGATATCTTCCCTCCCAACACAGGATTATTGACCAGGTACTTCAAGGAAGAATGGTCTGTGAACATTTTGAAATGTCCGCCCAATAAGTAGTGTCGAAACTTTTGTAGTGCATAGATCATCGCCAATCCTTCCCGCTCGTTAGTGATGTAGTTCCTTTCTGCGGATGACAGCTTTCGACTGGAAAAAGCAATAGGGTGATCAAGATCCCCCTCTCCTGGTTGCACTAGCACCACCACAAGTGCAATTGACGATGCATCAACATGGACATGGAATTGTTTACTCTAGTCCGGGAATACTAGGATTGGTGTTGAAGCCATCTTAGCCTTCAGCTGCTCGAAACTATCCTGACATTCAGTGCTCCATTGAAATAATGCATCTTTCTTTAATAGCTTCTCCATAGCGGCAGTGATCGCTGCATATCCCCTGATGAACTTGCGGTAATACCCAGTGTGTCGTAAAGTCGCCCTCAGCTGCTTCACAGTGGTCGGCAGTGTCAAACTCAAAATAAGCGCAATCTTCGCGGGATCGACCAGCAACCCTTTTTTGCATACGATGTGGCCCAGCAATATCACAAACAGGGCACAAAAAATGCACTTCTTCAAATTCAGCGAAATCTATTGTTGGCGACAGCATTCCAGCATCAACCGCAGATTAGCCAGATGATTGCGGATCAAACCATAAACCGTCCAATCATCCATATATGCCTGCAAGAACTTCTGGATAAAATCCTTGAATGCGGCAAAAACAACCCGCGAAAATTTGCAAGGGCATTCTTCAATCCAAACGGCATCACGGTATACTGAAAACATCCCCATTCGGTCACAATAGTCGTCTTGTGGTGGTCTTCTTTGGAAATATGGATTTGATGATAGCCTGAGAACCCATCCATGAAAGAATACATCTCCTGGCCACCTAATCCCTCGAGTACTTGATCAGTGGTGGTTGTTGTACGGTACGTTGGTCATCCTTTACATAGAATGCATCGTATGTTCTCTCATGAAGCAACCCATATGCCCGGTAATCTTTGTCATCATGCCCCACTGATTTGCAGAACGTGCAATATAGATTCATAAGCTTGGTGACCATCTTCTACATATATGGACATTCTTCATGGAGGTTCCCAAAGACTTGACAAACGCGACAATACGGCATGCCAACACCATTCAACGGGTTTGGCGCTCCTGAAACCAAATAGTTGCGGAAGTCTGGGCAATTGTCCTTCGTATGCCCTTCTCCTCGACATCGCATACACCATACTTCTTCACGCTTCTCCTTTCCCTTCTTCAAATATTGCAGCTGTATGGTCAAGTTATCCAGCTGTGTCTGTATCTGCGACATCCCAGCTGCATTTTCTCTAATTGGCGATGCCTCCAATCGCATTGAAATCTCCAGAGACTCACTAGGCATTGATATGTTTTGTTGCATCAATGGTAGCCGAATATGTGGTAGTAGTGCCGCGATGAACCACTCTTTATGTTGGACAACGCTCATATTGAAACTAACCCTCACCATCAACGTCTTGAACCGCTAGTCGAAATCCCACACCGTCTCATTGGGATACTACTTAATTTCTTTAAATTCCGTAATATATTGAGCCTCAGACTTGGGATTTCTGAATTCTGCAATCAACCCATCCCGGATCTCATCTAGTGACTTCTCTGGGGCTCCTGTAGGGACTAGAACAAACTTCATAAACCAATCTAATGCATAACCTCGTAGAGTTGTCGCTAACTGTCCTTTCTTAGCGGCATCATCAGTGATCTGTTTTACGGTCCAGACCACTTCACACAAAAACCAATATTGTTCTAGGTTGTTTGTCCCACTCCCATGGAACAACGGTAACTTAGCATCATTGCCCGCTATCCTGGGCTTCCTTCCTGCAGGTACTGAACTACTATCGATCAAGTTTTGTTGAGTTGTTGGGGTCGTAGTGGTGTTTCTTATTGGTTGAAAGATAGTGAGCAGAGGTGTGGGTATGTTGCTGCTGGGGTTAGGTCCTGACTCTATCCTGGGCGTAGCTTATGCGTCCTTGTCCAGACTGTGAGGTTGCTTCGTCCTATGTGGTCTTCATTCGTGAACTCGCGGTTCGATCACAGCAGGACCTTCTCCTATCCTCTGCCTCTTTTCCTGTCGAAACCTCGCTCCTCCCCTTGTAAGACCACTCTCTTCCTCGGCTTCACTCATAGTGTCGTCATGACCCCCATTCATCTACCCTTGAAAATTCCATGCATCACCCCCCTGCTTTCGTGATACCCATAGCCTCTGCCCACTAGGTCGCTTACTGATCTATATGCATCTTCAATATACCCTTTTCGCAAATAAGCATCTTAATGGACAGTTGGAGCGACAATAAGAACCTTCCCCAGGGTTCGCAGAAAAAATATCTCTCGGCCTCGCTATAGGACTTTTGTGTATCGACCACGAATTTAGTAATATAACCCTCCAAGATGCTATCAAGCCACACTTCGATAGCCCGTGATGCTTTATTATCGACCTCCTGTAGTTCTTGGATCAACTCTGGGGTCCAGGTCGTTGGCTCACCACCCTGGAAGTTCCTCTTCTGAAAGGTCAACTTCGCCAACCACTTGAACTACAGGACCGAGAACTCACAGAAGAACCATTCATGCAGACCGTCGTGAATGTATCTATCTACCCATTGATCTACTGTTAGTCGAGTGTTCTAGCTTTCTTCTTTAGCTAATTCCTGTAGCTTTTGATCAAACCATTCCTGGATCTCGGGTTTCGTCGGGTGCCACAACATATCCTCCTTTCACTTCGCACATGGTCCCGACAATGGAACCATTTGTTGACTCAAACCTAGTCGATAGGGGTTCCCATCACTGTCAACACCAACCCACTGTGATCTCCCTGAGCACCAGCCCAGACGAGTTTTAGCCTCCCCAGCAACACTTGCATAGCAGATGAGGTCTCACCCGAGGCGATCAAGGGAGAATGGACGGAACCATGTTTTCTCCGAATGAAGGATGATGATTGCGGCAACAATTACTCAACTTATTGCAGCATCCAAAACATATCTAGGAATTCAAGATTAACATCATTTGTATTCATAGCATTATTTAATGGAGTCATTCATCGCAACAAACGAATATAACATTAAAAGGTTAACTGTAGCAAGAAATCATCACAATAAGCGTTAACACGGAAGGTACACAGGGAATTCCACCAAAACAGTTCTGTCATGTCATATTACTTCAAAAAACCCTGATACAAGACCTTTGAAAAACTAGATCTCCATAGTATCTCTTGATCTCAGAACATACGCAAAAACTGCATCTCCAAGATATCCTACGACCTACAACTTTCTATCTATAAATAGGCTTCCGCCCTTATAACGCTTGTCCACTTACTAACAACTTCCTAATCGACTTGTGGACAAATGACCCAAAATCTAATTGACATGGTCCAAATGACCCAAAAACCTGCCTACTGCAGTATAATTAGCTCCAAATTACATCTCATATGGTCCAATGACCCAAAAACCCGCATCCTGTGGTGCAAATGACTCAAAAAATACATAAACTAATACAACCTTCTTCCTTTCGCGACCTCTTCTGACGTGTTGTAGCATCGGAGATGCTGCGATTCTTCCTTACCAAACCGCCTGCCAACAGGTTACTCAGAACCATGGTTGTAATTTCCATCACCAAAAACTATAAGAAGGTGATAGAGGCTACCCATTTTTCATCCACATTCTTCCATATCCTTATGTTGCCAATTTCCATCTTGAGCTTTGCCCATCCTCTTGAGCTTTTCCCAACCATTGGAGCACCATTGGAGAAGAGAGAGTCCATTGGAGAGCTGGAGCTCTACTCCTGTACTGCTGCAACAATTCCAACAACCTCGACATTTGAGGTATAATATCGCAAGCCATTGCTTGCCCTTTAATATTTTTTTTTTTAAATTTTTTTATTTCTCATGTCTCTCATGGATCTTTTTGCTTACAATTTTTAGTTTTAATTTCCATTTTATTGCACATGCTAGATTAATATTTACTATTTTACTTTAGTTTTTTACTTTTACTTTGAGACTGCTTGTAATACCCCAATTTTGACCCTTATAAAATATTGGCTTCTAATGTAAATATTGTATACACATGTTGTATGTTTCCCTAGCGTGGAGCTCAAGGCCAAGGCCCCGCTAGTTTATGCTCAGATTTTATTTAAACTAGACACGCTTTGATATTGTGTTACCCACGTGCTATTAAGCCATGGGATATTGTAAATTGATGTAAATATTTAATATTGAAATAAAATACCAAAACTGGCCATGGGAGCAACGAATGAGAAGGGGTCATGTGTATCCACTAGGGAGTGGTGAGGGGGTTGTGGGATTGAACCATAGGCTGCCATATGTCACCTTGAGAACCCATTTGACTTACCTTACTGACATTTATTTATATTGTAAGGAGTGGTTGAGTAATTCAGTCCATGGCTTCAATGGAGCATGGGCAGCCCAGAAATTCGTATGGCAGAGTATGGGCTCTATTTTCTTGTACCACAAGCCACTCTACTTCATGGGAGTTGCTTCTTCCTCATCCCCATTCCATTGTGAAACTTACTAGCACCATTTTCCATCCAAAAAAACGAATTGCCAGCAGAGAGAAAAATTAGAAATCGCAACTTTGAAAGAACCCATGTTTTGAAGAGCCAAAAACGCCCAAATTTGGCATTGGACAGTGAAATCCAATGGGGGATCCATTGGTATGAACCTTGGGGCGAATTTGGGAGCATTAGCTATCTCGAAATCCATAGAAATACGCAGTTTTTGTAGCCCAGAAAACCAGTGACGGATTTGAGTTATTTGGTGAGCAGAATGGTGAGAAATCAAGTGGGGAATGACTATGCAGAGGTTGGGTGTGCTTGATAAACCCAGTGAAGGCTAGGATCTCAAGGATTAGCAGCTGGACCTTTCTATGCCCATCCTGAAGAGCACTGGAGGGAAGAGTTGCCTGAGGGACTGTGTAATAGAGAAGGGGATCTTCCTTGTGTTGGATGTGGTAGGTAATGTGGGTGCCTGACTGTTGAGTTCACTTGAGATGCCTGTAGCTTTGTAGTTGAGCTCACTGGCTTAGCGTTACCCTCCTCTATCTTCTTGAATGCTTGATAAACCCAACGGTGTGTTGGCTTAGCAAAGCTGATGACCGAAACCATGGCTGTGAGTGAGCCCAGCTAGTTCTTCCTTAGTGGATACACAACCCAGCTTGGGGGTGATCTCTCAGCTGAAAGAATATAGGCTGGATAGAGATCTTTGGTTGGGTGGAACGTTGCCCTCCCGTAGCCAGTCGTTGGACATTTACATTTCAAGATAAGTATTCTTGTGAATTAATTTATATACATTCTGTGTTATGCAATGTGTTCAATCTGAATGTTAAATATTCATGGTAATCAAATTGAGATGGAATCTGTGAATAGCATGAGAATGAGATTGAATCTCTGCATATGGAATCACCTTTTTGCTTGAGATAAACATGTTGATGCATTCCATTCTGTTTGTGTATTATTATTATGTTTAATTCCGCTGTGTTTATATTGAGTTGATTCTGCACACATAAGTTTTTAATTGTTATGAATTTATGAGTAAAAGAAAGTAATATTGGGGCTAAGTCTGCCAAAAGCCCCATATGATTGGTCATGTTCTCTCCCCTGCATTTGGAAGGCAGGAGGGGGCGTTACAGAGTGGTATCAGAGCCCAGCTTGCAACACTGGGGCTGCTTGGGCCAAATTCTGAGTTACAGGCAGGTAACAGAATGGTTTAATGTAATATTGGGAAGTTGGGGGAGGAACTTTGATTGGAAAAAATTATAGGGTCAGACTTCTCAGACAAAGAATAAGATCACATAGGTGCATAGAATTCTCCAAGATCTTTTCAACGGTACCAAACTTGCCTTATTTGGTTAAGGGACGAGGGAGATATGACCCCCGCAAGCACGCAGGTCGCGCACAGATTGCGCGTGGATTGCGCGCAGGTCGCGCACGGGTTGCGCGCAGATTGCGTGCGGGTTGCGCGCGGATTGCGCACAGGTCACGCGCAGATTGCGTGCGGGTTGCACGTGGATTGCACGCAGGTCACGCACAGATTGCGCGCAGATTACGTGCGGGTTGTGCACGGATTGTGCTCAGGTCACGCAAGGGTTGCGTGCAGATTGCGTGCGGGTTACACGTGGATTACGCGCAGGTCGTGCACGGGTTGCGCGCAGATTGCATGCAGGTCGTGCACAGGTTGCGCATGGATTGCACGCAAGTCACGCACAGATTGGGAGCAGATTGCGTGCGGGTTGCGCGCGGGTCGCGCACAGATTGTGCGCAGATTGCATGCGGGTTGCGCACAGATTGCGCGTGGGTCGCACACGGGTTGCGCGCAGATTGTGTGCGGGTTGCGCGCGGATTGTGCACAGGTCGCGCACGGGTTGCGCACAGATTGCGTGTGGGTTGCGCGTGGATTACGCGCAGGTCACGCACAGATTGCGCGTAGATTGCGTGCGGATTGTGCGTGGGTCGCACACAGATTGCGCGCAGATTGCGTGCGGGTTGTGCGCGGATTGCACGCAGATTGCGTGTGGGTTGCACGCGGATTGCACGCAGGTCATGCACAGATTGTGCGCGGATTGAGTGCAGGTTGTGCATGGATAGTACGCGGATTGCACGCAGGTGGCACACAGGTGGAGCACAGGTTGCAAAGGGAGTTAAAAAGGAAAAGTAGTTAAACCCAAAATTTTATAAAAGATGAATGGTGCATCGAAATTGAGATCCGCGAATTGCTGAGTGTTTCTTGTTATATGGAATAACTTTGCTCGATATAAAAGTTTTTGTGATTCTTCATAGATTTTCTTCCACAGGTGGCTTAAGTTGGCATTCTGGACCAAAATACAACTGTGTAAAATGTGCAGAATTATTGGTAAGAGTTGTCATTTTTGAAACAACGCTGTTTCCACAACCGATGTCGGAATGGAGCATGGGGATAGGCATTGGAAAGCTTGTCTAGTAGGGAATAATGGTGTATGACAAGAATTGGAATGAAGTTATCATACCCCACAAATAATTAGAGCATAAATGTACCAGCAACTGTTTGGACAAATTATTGATAAATATGGGCAATTTCCAGAATTGCTTGAATGGGCAAGGGAAAGGAATGCATAGCAACTGTGTGAATTATTCCATGAGTTATATTATGTAAATATTGATTGTGTATATTTCTATATGCATTCTTATGATGTTTGACAAATATTCTCATAATGCACAGTGCTTGCAGCTTATAAAATTTATAATTGTAGCAGAGGTAGCATACAGGAAAGATGGTGACCATAAATGATGCTCAAGATCCTTATGAACACGAAGAAGATGTTCTAGGAGAAAATGTGCATGAAGGGAATGCGGAGACTGAATCCAATGGGAGAAGGGAGCAGGTGACTCCTTAGAATTTGGTTGAAACCATGGTGAGCTTCAATGAAAGATTGATGAATGCTCAAGAAGAACAACACCAGCTCAATGCTACTATTTTGAAAAGCCTCACTGATATGCAGCATAAGATAAACCTTGGGTCCAACCCAAGCAATATGGGTGAAGAAGGAAGAGATGCAAGGAGTCATTCTAGAGGTCGCTTGAAGAGGAGGACTCCAAGCCCAAGGAAGAGTTCGGTGAGCAGAAAGCATAAAACATCTTCATCAAGGTCTTCTTCCAGCAGGTCGTGTGACTCCAAATGTTCTAGAAGAAGTCCAAGACGTGCACCTAAGAGATTGGAGGGAAGAAAGAAGTTCAAGGGCATCCCACAGGGAGAATTCAGGAAGGCAAGACCTCCCACATTTGATGGGGAAGGCAAGACTGGCCAAGAAGCAGAAGCATGGCTTCTTGGAATGAAGAAATACTTCAGAATTCAAGACTACTCAGGAAATGAGAAAGCCAGAATTGCCATTTACAACCTAAATGGTAGAGCTTCCATTTGGTGGGACAATCTCTTGCAAGTGAAAAGAATTAATGAGAGAAAGATCAGTTGGGAAAGATTTAAGAGGTACTTCAAGGAGAAATACCTTTCTGCTAGGTATTATGACGGTAAGAGAAAAGAGTTTAATGAACTCAGGTTGGGACTAAAGTCTATGGAAGAGCATGTCCACAAATTCTTGGAATTACTGAGGTATGTTGAATACATTAAGGATGAGAGAGTAAAAATCCAATGCTTCCTTGGAGGTCTATCTCAAAGCTTCAAGGATCGTATAGAGTTTGTTAATCCACCAAGTTTGGATGAAGCCATTAGGATGGCAATGCATTGCTATGAGCAAAGTAAAGAAAAAATAGAGGCCAACCCGACATGGAAAGGAAAGCCAAGAGGGAAGTTTGATCAAAAGAAGAATGGCTTCAAGCCACCATTCAGAGGTCAGCCTACAACCTTTCCACAGGGACAGCAAGCAAGGAGTGGATTCAAATCGGCAGTGGCAGCAGACAAAGCATCAAAAGGACCACTTAAGTGTTGGGGATGTGGAGAAAACCACATGTTGAAGGATTGTCCACATCGAAAAGACAATTCTCGAAAATTGAACAACTTGAAGGGAGTAGCTACGGTGGGGGACTTGGCAAGGAAAGCACCTCAAATTTATGCAGCATTGGATAATCATCAAGCAGACCATCAATCATCAGTGGTGGAAGTCGAAGGTAAGATTGCTACGCAATCTATTTATGTTTTGATTGATCCAGGATCTACTCATAGTTATGTTTCTCGAAAAGTGGTTGAAGGTTGTTCTCTTAGAAAAATGAAGCATAATAAGTCTTGGCTAGTGCAATTAGCCACGAGAACCAAGAGAAAAGTAAGTGAGGTAGTGATGGAGTGTCCCGTAAAATTGAATGGACTCCACACATATGCTGAATTGAATGTGTTACCATTAGGATCCTATGATGCATTAATTGGCATGGATTGGTTAGAAAAACATAGAGCCAAATTGGACTGTTATGAGAAAGCACTTGAGTGCATTGATGAAAAGGGAAGGCCAACATTGGTAAAAGGGATTCCCAAGCAAGTTTCAGTAAGGCAGATTTCAGCCTTGCAGTTGAAAAAGTTTTATAAGAAGGGTTGTCAATTATATGCAGTCCATATGCCAGATTCATTAGAGGACAAAGGGCCAAGACTAGAAGACTTCAGGATATTGCAAGAGTTCCAAGATGTGTTTCCGGATGAGGTACCAGGGTTGCCACCGACAAGAAATATTGATTTTGTTATAGCTTGAAATGACACCTCTCCGTCCGTGACGACACTTGCTTCCCTTGGTCGCATGACGACACTTCTTGAGATCAAGTTCAGTCACACAACAGGACATTTGTGGATTGAGGAGTCATTTGGGACACTAAAAATGGTTGAAATTACCTCATTCTTGACCCATTTGATGTATATGACCCTTAGGAACATTTTTCCAGACCAAACCATCTCCTGAAAATGAGCAGAAAAGCCTGTTTTTGGCCATTTTTCAATATGAGCGCGACTCTACTGTTATAATAGTAGCGTGTGTACGCGACTTTACCTCATTCATAGTAGCGCCCATTGCCATATGTACGCGACTTTGTATACTGTAGAGTAGGGTACACTCTTGTTTTGGTCAAAATCTCGAAATTCGAGTAAGTTAAGTTGGTTGGGAAACCTCTTGAGTGGTTATAACTTCTTTTCTTCTTCCTCATTGATTATATAAGGAGGGTAGAAGGGTCATGTGAAGGGAGCAAGCCTAATTGCAAAGTTATGCTGGAGGAATGGAGACCCTCATCCCCCTCTCTTGTGCTTCAGTTTTGGTAAACCCTAGTATAATTGCTTAGAGGCTGGGATCCTTGGAGAACGGAAGCAGGAGACCTTGAATCTAGGTTTCGTGAAGTGCCAAGCTTGAAGGAAGGTATAATTGTATGTACTTGCTTTCATTCATTAATAAAGATCAGACGTTCTTCTCTTTCCAAATATGACCTATTAATGTGTCTTCAGATTTGATCACTGTTTGATTATAGTTTGATGTCTCTTTCCATTATAGATATCAGTATTATATATGTAGTCAAATGTATTTGAGAAAGGTATCAAGTTGTTTTGCAGGTCTGGGCATTGCGACACTGGATAAGCATTGAAGAGCGAGGGAGGAAAAGCTAGGATCAACCTTCTGAATAAGGTGCCTACATCTCCAAACCCTAATCTCTTCATTTATTTGTTGTACTTGCAGAATGCTTGTAAGTCTATCTTTATCACCGTAAGTTGGTAGTTTCTCCCCTGAACTATAGGTGCATTTTCCCCACAACAGAATGGCGACTCCGCTGGGGAATAAGCCTAACTGCTTAGGGGTATCCAAGGTCATTTCTTCAGTCTTGTTTGATGGTCTTTGTTCATTTTCTTGATTAGGATCAGTTAGTAGGCTCTGTTTGACCCTCCTGGGCTTTTTACAGACCCTTCCCAACCCTTGCAAACCTTTGTGGACCCAGTTTGGGGGTTTTAACCCCGTTTTTTAGACTTTTTTTCTTGTACGCTACTGTTTGTACCACACAGTAGCGCCCATACTGCTATGAGCGCTAGTTTCCTTCATACACAGTAGCGCCCATACTGCTATGAGCGCTAGTTTCCTTCATATACAGTAGCGCTCAAAATCTGGGTTTGAAATTTTTGAGTTTTTGGGTTGTGGACCCAAATCTGGGGGCTGTGGCTGCATTTTTGGGGGTCCCTGATGACCTTAGGTCTGTGTTAAACCCCTGTAGGTGGTCTCCCATCCTTGTATTGATCCTACATTCATGATTTGAACCTCTTTTGATCAATTTGGGTTTGTTTGGAAAGTTTTGGGGTTTGTTGACTTAAGTTGGGGGGTTGTGGACCTGTTTGGTGTTTTGTACCCTAATTTGAGTCTGATTGAACTTGCTTGCCCCATTTCCACTGGATTTGAAACCTCTTGAGTCTTTTTGACCCTGTTTGTATCTATTTGAGTGAAATTTCTCTTTTAGGTTGGTTTCTTGTCCTCCCTTATGCTTTTAGTTTTTCTTTTGTAGTGAAAGCTCAAGTGTTTTGGATGTTGTTCAAGACCTTGTTTGCATTGTTTACGTGCAGACCTGACTTTACCAAACCATACTTCTTCATAGGTCATTTGCTTCGTTTGGGTCTAAAAGTAGTTTTCGTACTCTTTTCCCAATGTTTGGCATGCTTACATCAATAAGAATTTGAAAGTCATATTTGGTAGCTTTTACTGTTTCATAAAGAGAACCTGAAAGTTTCTTTGCTTTGCTTTGATAGTAGGTTAGTTTCAGTTTTTGTTTCTTACCTTTGAAAAGCATAAAGAATTTTGATTCATTTTCTAAATAGAGTACCTTGCAAGTGGCTTAAAAGATTTTAGAGTGCTTTGCATCAAAAAGAACAAGTTTTCTTTTGCATACCTAGTTGCTTGAGTAGCTGCATTCTTAGGTTTTGAGTTTAATTTTTTACATTTAGACTTTATTTTTACCTTTTTTGCATTCAAAAGATTAAAAAATTGCATTTGCACATGCATTCTAGATCAGAATTTTAAGACTTGCATTGAAAAGAAAAAGATTTGTTTGGTGGTAAATATTTCATTTTCAGTACTCTATTTCTATTATAACCACTCTCACACACCCACTACCTTTTTGAGTAATCAAGTAACCTTTAAAATGAACTCTAATAAAATGAATTAGCAACATTTTCTTTTCTAGGTTACACTACACCAACTAGTTTTGGTTAGGATCTTGGGTTTAAAACACCTTAAACCACCCAAGATCACACATTGCGCAAAAATCGTAGTGAGACTATCATTAGGCAAACCCACCTCACTCAAAATTTTCCTGGGAGCATATGCAGTAGGTCAATGTGAGATCAGTTTGTGGGAATACCCCTCCTACTTTCTGTTCGAGCATATGCCAGGATCGGATTGCGTATTGGGGACTCTTTCGAGTTTCGGGCTTAGCTACCCTGCCCACGCTTTCTGATTCGACCGGTGACTGTTCCCCCAGGAATTTTCGGTGTTGTGGTATCCTTAGTATCAGACTCTAGGTTCATACACAGGTGACAGCGGAGGGTATATCTGCTGTACCTAGGACAGACGTGGGAGGAAATCCCTTGCAGGTCTTTGGGAGGGCGGTTGGGTGATTCCAGCGCTTGCACACTTAGTCATTGTATTGTGGACCCCGGGTAACTGTCCTTCATCCTTCGTTGATTTGTTCTGGGCCCTCATCATCCCAGACTCTTCTCCGGAAGGCATCTGTTTGCTTGTTTTGATTTACTTAGGACCTTTTTTTTAGTGGTGTGCTCTTTGTGCTACTTTTTTTTTAGTTTGCCTTAGAGAACTTCTTGTTCATTTGAGCAGGAAACTATGTCTAGCATTCCGGCGAGTGCCAATCAAGGTACCCCTGTTCCGAGGGATCCTTGTGCTGTTCCATTCATTGGAAACATTGGTGCTCCCTTAATGGCTACTCTGAATCTTCCTGGATTCACTATTGGGCTGCCGGTTTGGTTGTTTTCCACTCCGAATTCCTTGCATGCTCCTGACGCTTCTTTTGTGAGCACCTCAAATCAAGAGCATCAAAACCCTGTGCCTCCTTTGCCAGTAACATCTTCTCCTCCTCCTTCTACCTCATGTGGTGAAAGTAGCAATACTAGTAACCAGCAGTCTAAAAGGAATAGACGGGGGAAGAATAGGAAGAAGATGCCAAAACAAGGGGGCAAGCACCCTGCCTCTGCAAATCATGCAGGGGGCACCCACCCAGCCTCTGGAGGTCATGCTGGGAGAAAAATTTTAGTCACTGAAAATCACACTGAAAGTTTGTCTTCAACCACTGTCAGTCATGTTGAGGACACGTCATTGATCACTGCTAGTCATATTAATGACAAGTCACCAGTTCCTGTGAGTCATACTGGAGACACCAGATCAGCCACTGCAAGTCATGCTGAGGGAGTTGACATTGTCGACAAACCCAACAAACAGAAGCTTAAGTTCCCTTGTAAGTTTTGCGAGGGAGACCACCTTACTTACTTGTGCCCTGTACTTCCAGAAGTGCAAAAAGTGTGGTCCTTAGTTCAAAAGTCTTCTGCTTCTGAGCAACCAGCCTCTGTGATTCATGCTGGGGGCAAGCTGTCAGCCAATGTTAGTCATGCTGAGAGTACTGACGTTGTAAAGGAGTCTAAACCTATAGGACGAAAACCAAAGTTCCCTTGTAAACTTTGTAAGGGAGATCACCTTACTCACCGATGTCCTGCCATTCCAGAGGCACGAAGAGTGTGGTCCATGTCTGAAGGAACCTCTATTCCTGAGTTGTCTATAGATTCCCTGCAGTTAGATCAACCTTTGGTTGATAAAGTGGTTGAACCAATGCAATCTTTGGTCAACCCCACTCTTCCTTCGGAGAGTGAAGTGATTGAATCGATGCAATCTTCGACCAATCCCATCAGTCCTTCAGAGATTGATGCACCTACTACTGAAGTCTTCTGCATTTCCAGTTTGGATGTTCCTGAAAAAGGGGGCATTTCATCTGTGCCATGTGAACCCCTACCAAGCCCTAGGATTGTTTCCTTTGATTGGAATAGTCTAGCCGAGCCTCGTCTTCCTTCTTCGACACCTTTTCAGATAAAGGTTGATATCTGGAACCATACGGTTGATCGATGTATTGTTGATGAAGGTGCTTCTGTTAGTATCTTATCCGCTTATGCTTGGAGAGATTTGGGATTCCCTAATGTTTTTCCAGCTGCTAATTGGCCGTTGACCTTTGATAGAAGACCTAGTGAACCGATCGGATTCCTCCGTCAGGCACCTATTACCTTGGGTGGAAAAACAGTATTAGTTGATTTTATGGTTCTAAAGGACCCTATGGACTTTGATATGATCCTCGGGCGTGATTACGTTTATGCTATGCATGCTGTGGTGTCTACGCTTTTTCGTGTGATGCATTTCCCTCATAACGAAAACATTGTCACCATCGACCAGCTTGCATTCATTGATCCTCCTTATTACCCAACTGTAGACCAGTCTGATCCCTCGTCATTAGGCACTACTATATCACATGCGCCTCATGTGGCATATTGTTCGTTGAGTTCAACTGCTACTGAGAAGAAGTCTCTGAGTTCATGCTTACCTTCTCGGGACTTGGTCCCAGCTTTTGACCAAGTGACATCTCCATCTGAATGTTTAGATATGTATTCTATCTGGGATGATATACTTCCTTCCGATGAAGTTTTCCTAGAGTCTATGGTACAGTCTGCCATTCACTTGGATGTTGATCCAGTCACAGTTATGTCCAGCCAAGGTTTGACCTTAAAGTCTGATCTTCCTACTGTTAAGTCTTTGGACTCTCCTATAGATCAGCAAATCGGTGTTACTGCTGAGTTTGATTCTGCTTCTAGATTTTTCAACTCCCGTGATGATAAATTTGTTTCTGCAGATTCCATCATGACCTTCAACTTTGATCTTCATCCTGAATTTGATCTTGTTGATTGTAAGTCCTCGGGCTTGGGTACCATAGAGTCTTCATTTGAAAACTCTGCCTTGTTTATGCCTGCTGTTGATGATAGTGAAGTTGAAAGTATTTCTACCACAGTGACTTGTATCGGGTCTTCCTTTACATATGTTTTAGATATGATCCCGGTACTAATGTTTCTTGGAGACAGGATTCTTAGCTGGATGTATACTTGCTTACTGGTCCTTTTCAACACCTTGTGCGACCATGTCAGGTATATTCGGAACCTTGCATATAGGTTTAGGCTTCCCCGCTGTTATGTTGCATTTGAACCTTTTGCCATCCGAATTCGCCATAGGGTCGAACCTGTTGGATATTGGTGTGATAGCCATCTCTTTATGCATTGTGCACCAGTCTGACAGCAGAACCTACCTAACATGGGTCATCCTAGTCAGCACCCTTATGCCATTCTGGTGCCCATGCTGAGTTTTTCTCATAGGATCGGGAGCCTTTTTAGATTTACCATGACTTTGAGAAGAAGCCTCATATCTTTCTTCCTCACATATTTCTGGCCATCCCTGATAAGGCTCCCATCTTTGTGTTCAAATTGCATATGCATCTATTATGATCCCGCTTGCGCTAATGAGCCCGAAGCCGGCTTCCACGTTTTTAGCCCGTTGTATAAGCCTCCATCTCTGATCTCATTTCCGCTAAGCCCTGTATCATTTTTCCTTTTCAATTTGACACCTTTTACCTGGAGGAGACACACCCTGAGTGTCCTTATCTTTCCCATGTTCCTTGCATTAGGCATAGCTTTGTTCCATGCGCTTGGAGCTAGTTTTGCATGTCCCTGACACTCGTCTCTTCCCACATCGAGCATTCTTCTGCCTTCACTTCGAGCTCGTTAAAAACAGTAAGTAGGTTACGAGCAGTCTTCCACCTTTCCTTCGAGCTCGTTAAAAACAGTAAGGAGGCTTCGAGCATTCTTCTTTTACTTCGAGCTCGTTAAAAACAGTAAGTAGGTTACGAGCATTTCTTCCACCTTTCCTTTGAGCTCGTTAAAAACAGTAAGGAGGCTACGAGCATTTCTTTCACCTTCCCTTCGAGCTCGTTAAAAACAATAAGGAAGTTATGAGCATTTTCCTATCTCCTTTGAGCTCGTTAAAAACAGTAAGGAGGTCATGAATTTACTTTTCCAGACTCGTTAAACCTTTATGGAAAAGATCCCTATGGAGTTCTTTTAAGCCCTTTTCAGACTCCTTAAATAGGAAAAGTTTGCCGAGCATAGTTGTCTTTTCGGGCTCGTTAAAATAACTGAACCGACATCCACTTAGGTATAGAATTACCCCTTTTCCGGGCCTTGGTGGATAATTTACGGAAAAGGTATACTCTAGGTATACTCTTGTATGCGCTAGAAGAGTTCTTCTTCCATTATTTTACACTTTTTCGGGGAAGGAGACTAACTTTACGAAAAAGGACCTTTGGAGTCGTCTTTAGGGTTTTCAGACTCTCGAAATGAGAAAACACCAAGCGAGCACACACCAATCCGGGCTCGATATAAAATCCACGGATAGGTGTATAGAGGACTGTTTAAGTTTTTCAACTCTATAAGCAAGAAAACACCGCCGAGCATAGACCAATCCGGGCTCGATATAAAATCCACGGATAGGTGTATGGAGTTTTCTTCTAGGTTTTTCAGACTCCTTAAATATGAAAATACCGTCGAGCATGCTTTAGTTCTTTGTCAAGCTCGTTAAAAAATGAAAAAGGAAAGGGAAGGGAAGAATGTTACAATATCTTTCAATATGATGGCAGCGAGTCAACTATCTCCTTGAACAAAGCACCTGTTTTGAGTCTATCAAACAAGTTGGGTTCTAGTGTTGGCCTTAGGGTAAACCTGATCTCAGAGTTCCTACTCCTCCGTTTGGTTAGTCTTCCAATCATTTGGAGAATCTGTTAATGTCTCCTACATTGCAGATATGTATCGTGGTCTCTTTGTGTTCAAAGCTGCCTAAGTCACTCTTGTGTCGTGCTCACTGTTCAAGGATACAGCCTGTGTTGGCCATTCTGCAGTTGCCTTGACCTCATGTGTCGGCCATTCCTTGGTGTCAGTATGTTTCATCATGTGTTCCGTCCTACTCCAAATAAGCTCATACCTTTTGAGTGTCCCTCATGTTGGATGATGGAGGATGCATTAAGGCCTCCCTTCCAACGGACTTCTTCCCATCGACTTCAACTCATTGTGCTCTGGGAATGAAGTTTAGAGTTTCGGTTAGTACCTTGGGGATTGCAGTCATTAGTGGCAGTTTCCCTCGCTATTGGATAGATGGGAATACATCAATGTCTCCTATCCGATGGATTCTTCAAGTGTTCGACGGCAAGACCATCTATTCGCACTTGCTTGAATGTACTAGGTACCTTGGGTTCCATTTTCATTATTGGTGGACACCCTCGCGTTTGTTAACGGTATACATCAATGACCGGTAATCAAACGATACCTCCCATGTTCGACAACAGCTCATTTATTCGCATGGATAGGTTTGTACCTTGGGTTGTTTTTGGATGAAGACCTTGGGATCCTCGATAGCATCACCTCATTTATGTTATCGCCCAAGTTGCGCAAGACTGAGCCCCACTCCTTTTGGCTCTTCATGAGACATAGATCCAGCTTGTTCTCTATGGCTATGTTCTCCAGTTTTGACATAGATCCACCTTGTATTTATGTGGCTATGTTTCGACTTATGTTCCTCATGGATCCACGCTTGTATTTTAGTGGCCATGATATATGCATCAGTATTTTGGACCATTGTTGTATCCTCTTGGAGATCATGTTCCACCATTTGAACATGGATAGTTACCCCATGGATAAGTTGGTCTAACTTTGCCTTTGCTTTCAGGTACTTCATTTGAGCCTATGATTCTTGGTTTCTCCGTTCCTCCACGATTCAACTCTTTTTTATTTATAATGTATTTCGGCCATCGTTTCCCATACTCCCTCTGACCTCATACATTAGGGGGCATCTGTTATAGCTTGAAATGACACCTCTCCGTCCGTGACGACACTTGCTTCCCTTGGTCGCATGACGACACTTCTTGAGATCAAGTTCAGTCACACAACAGGACATTTGTGGATTGAGGAGTCATTTGGGACACTAAAAATGGTTGAAATTACCTCATTCTTGACCCATTTGATGTATATGACCCTTAGGAACATTTTTCCAGACCAAACCATCTCCTGAAAATGAGCAGAAAAGCCTGTTTTTGGCCATTTTTCAATATGAGCGCGACTCTACTGTTATAATAGTAGCGTGTGTACGCGACTTTACCTCATTCATAGTAGCGCCCATTGCCATATGTACGCGACTTTGTATACTGTAGAGTAGGGTACACTCTTGTTTTGGTCAAAATCTCGAAATTCGAGTAAGTTAAGTTGGTTGGGAAACCTCTTGAGTGGTTATAACTTCTTTTCTTCTTCCTCATTGATTATATAAGGAGGGTAGAAGGGTCATGTGAAGGGAGCAAGCCTAATTGCAAAGTTATGCTGGAGGAATGGAGACCCTCACCCCCCTCTCTTGTGCTTCAGTTTTGGTAAACCCTGGTACAATTGCTTAGAGGCTGGGATCCTTGGAGAACGGAAGCAGGAGACCTTGAATCTAGGTTTCGTGAAGTGCCAAGCTTGAAGGAAGGTATAATTGTATGTACTTGCTTTCATTCATTAATAAAGATCAGACGTTCTTCTCTTTCCAAATATGACCTATTAATGTGTCTTCAGATTTGATCACTGTTTGATTATAGTTTGATGTCTCTTTCCATTATAGATATCAGTATTATATATGTAGTCAAATGTATTTGAGAAAGGTATCAAGTTGTTTTGCAGGTCTGGGCATTGCGACACTGGATAAGCATTGAAGAGCGAGGGAGGAAAAGCTAGGATCAACCTTCTAAATAAGGTGCCTACATCTCTAAACCCTAATATCTTCATTTATTTGTTGTACTTGCAGAATGCTTGTAAGTCTATCTTTATCACCGTAAGTTGGTAGTTTCTCCCCTGAACTATAGGTGCATTTTCCCCACAACAGATTTTACCATCGATATTGTTCCAGGGGCAGCGCTGAATTCCAAAGCTCCTTATAGAATGAGTACACCGGAGTTGGTGGAATTGAAGATGCAGCTGCAAGAATTAATGGATAAAAGGTATATCAGGCCTAGTGTGTCTCCTTGGAGAGCACCGGTGTTATTTGTCAAGAAGAAAGATGGGACTTTAAGGCTGTGTATTGATTACAGGCAGCTCAATAAAGTGACAATAAGAACAAGTATCCATTACCAAGAATTGATGACTTGTTTGATCAAATGAAGGAAGCCAAATTATTTTCAAAGATTGACTTGAGGTCTGGCTACCATCAAGTGAGGATTAAAGAAGAAGACATTCACAAGACAACTTTTAGAACTAGATATGGTCATTATGAGTTCACTGTGGTTCCATTTGGCCTTACCAATGCACTTGCCACATTCATGTGTCTCATGAATAGTGTATTCAACAAATATTTGGATAAGTTTGTGATTGTGTTTTTAGATGACATTCTTGTCTATTCAAGAAATGAAGAAGAACATGAGGAGCATCTAAGAATGGTGTTGCAAGTTCTTAGAGAACATCAACTGTATGCCAAGCTAAGCAAGTGTGAATTCTATCAAAAGAGGATTCAATATTTGGGTCACGTCATTTCAGAAGAAGGAATTGCAGTGGATCCGGAGAAGATTAATTCCATCATGGATTGGCCAACTCCAAGAAATGTTTCAGATGTTAGATCTTTTATGGGCCTTGCTGGTTACTACAGAAGGTTTATTAAAGGATTCTCCAGGATAGCTCATCCGATCACTTCATTGCAAAGGAAGAACATCAGATTTGTATGGTCTGAAAATTGTGAGAAAAGTTTTCAGAAGTTGAAGGAGTTACTTACCAGCGCTCCTGTTTTGAAGATAGCAGATCCAATGAAGTATTTTGTATTGTGCACAGATGCTTGCATTGAAGGATTGGGTGGGGTTCTCATGCAAGAAGGAATTGTGATTTGCTATGAATCCAGGAAATTAAAAGAACATGAAAATAATTATGCCACACATGATTTAGAATTAGCAGCCATAGTGCATGCTCTTAAGATGTGGATGCATTACTTGATGGGAAGAATATTTGAGCTTAGAACAGACCACATGAGCTTGAAGTATTTGTTTGATCATCAAAATTTGAATGCTAGGCAAGCTAGATGGATGGAATTTCTTTGTGAATTTGATTTTGAAATTAAACATGTAAAAGGGAAGGAGAATAAGGTTGCAGATGCTCTTAGCAGAAAATTTCATGTTTCAGCAGTAAGTATGTGCAAATCAGATTTGAAGACAAGAGTTCTTGAAGCCCAAAACGGTGACGAAACTTGCCTTCAAATTAAAGAGAAGTTGCGGCATGGTAAGGTAGATGAAAAGTGTATAGGATATCAGCTGGGTGAAGACAGTATCCTCATCTACAAAGATAGGTTGTACATTCCAAATAATACAGATTTGAAGAAACTAGTGATGGATGAAATACACCAAATGCCGTACTTTGGACACCCAAGATATCAGAAGACTATAAAAGCAGCAAGAAAGCAATACTTTTGGAATGGCATGAAGAAGGACATAGCTGAGTACATTGCTAGGTGTCAGAAGTGCCAACAAGTCAAAGCAGAACACCAACATCCAGCAGGGTTATTGCAGCCCTTACCCATTCCGAAATGAAAGTGGGAAGTGATCTCCATGGATTTTATAACAGGTCTGCCCATGACAGTGAAGAAGCATGATTCAATCCTGGTTGTGGTGGATAATCTATCGAAGGTAGCTCATTTTATTCCAGTGAAGTCCACTCATAGGGCTAGTGACATTGTGAACATCTTCATGAGAGAGATATTCAGATTGCATGGATTTCCTAAGGCAATAATTGCTGATCGTGATACAAAGTTCACCTTTAATTTCTGGAAGAGATTATTTTAGGAATTGGGAACTAAATTGAATTTTAGTACAGCTTACCATCCTCAAACGGACGGCCAAACTGAGAGGGTGAATCAGGTTCTTGAAGACATGCTGAGAATGTATGTGATGGACAAACCATCCAAGTGGGAAGATTATTTACAGTTGGTTGAATTTGCGTACAATAATGGACACCATGCATCCTTGGGAATGAGTCCATTTGAAGCATTGTATGGCAAGGGATGCAGGATGCTAGTGAATTGGGATGGCCCAGTGAACAGGGTAGTGCTTGGACCAGAGATGATCAAGGAAATGGAACAGGAAATTGTTAAGATCAGGCAGAATTTAAAGGCGGCCCAGGACAGGCAGAAGAGTTATGCAGATTTGAAAAGAGCACATAAGGAATTTTAGATCGGGGATCATGTTTACTTGAAAGTGAAACCAAGGAAGAGTTCCCTCAAGTTGGGGAATTGTGCCAAGTTGTCACCAAGATATTGTGGGTCATTTGAAGTCCTTGATAGGATAGGGCCAGTTGCATATAGAATTGCATTGCCTGCTAACATAAGAACTCATAATGTTTTCCATGTATCTTTGCTTAAGAAGTATATACATGATCCTAATCATATGATTGATTGGAATGTGATACAGGTGGAACCCGAGGGAGAGTTCCAAGTAGGACCTATGCGCATCCTCGACAAGAAAGTCACATTGCTCCGGAATAGGGCCATCGGGTAGGTAAAGGTCCAATGGGAGCACCTTAGTCCTGATAAGGTTACATGGGAGCTAGAGGATGCCATGAGGGAGGCATTCCCATTTTTGTTCAGTTTTGAGAACACCGAGGATGGTGTTGTTCAAGGGGGAGGGGAATGTAATACTCCAATTTTGACCCTTATGAAATATTGGCTTCTAATGTAAATATTGTATACACATGTTGTATGTTTCCCTATCGTGGAGCTCAAGGCCAAGGCCCTGCTAGTTTATGCTCAGATTTTATTTAAATTAGACATGCTTTGGTATTATGTTACCCACGTGCTATTAAGCCATGGGATATTGTAAATTGATGTAAATATTTAATATTGAAATAAAATACCAAAACTGGCTATGGGAGCAACGAATGAGAAGGGGCCATGTGTATCCACTAGGGAGTGGTGAGGGGGTTGTGGGATTGAACCATAGGCTGCCATATGTCACCTTGAGAACCCATTTGACTTACCTTGGTGACATTTATTTATGTTGTAAGGAAGTGGTTGAGGAATTCAGTCTATGGCTTCAATGGAGCATGGGCAACCCAGAAATTCATATGGCAGAGTATGGGCTCTATTTTCTTGTACCACAAGCCACTCTACCTCATGGGAGTTGCTTCTTCCTCATCCCCATTCCATTGTGAAACTTACCAGCACCATTTTTCATCCAAAAAAATGAATTGCCAGCAGAGAGAAAAACTAGAAATCGCGACTTTGAAAGAACCCACGTTTTGAAGAGCCAAAAACGCCCAGATTTGGCATTGGACAGTGAAATCCAATGGGGGATCCATTGGTATGAACCTTGGGGCAAATTTGGGAGCATTAGCTATCCCGAAATCCATAGGAATACCCAGTTTTTGCAGCCCAGAAAACCAGTGACGGATTTGAGTTATTTGGTGAGCAGAATGGTGAGAAATCAAGTGGGGAATGACTATGCAGAGGTTGGGTGTGCTTGATAAACCCAGTGAAGTCTAGGATCTCAAGGATTAGTAGCTGGACCTTTCTATGCCCATCCTGAAGAGCACTGGAGGGAAGAGTTGCCTGAGGGACTGTGTAACAGAGAAGGGGATCTTCCTTGTGTTGGATGTGGTAGGTAATGTGGGTGCCTGACTGTTGAGTTCACTTGAGATGCCTGTAGCTTTGTGGTTGAGCTCACTGGCTTAGCGTTACCCTCCTCTATCTTCTTGAGTGCTTGATAAACCCAACGGTGTGTTGGCTTAGCACAGCTGATGACCGAAACCATGGCTGTGGGTGAGCCCAGCTAGTTCTTCCTTAGTGGATACACAACCCAGCTCGGGGGTGATCTCTTAGCTGAAAGAATATAGGCTAGATAGAGATCTATGGTTGGGTGGAACATTGCCCTCCCGTAGCCAGTCGTTGGACATTTACATTTCAAGATAAGTATTCTTGTGAATTAATTTATATACATTCTGTGTTATGCAATGTGTTCAATCTGAATGTTAAATATTCATGGTAATCAAATTGAGATGGAATCTGTGAATAGCATGAGAATGAGATTGAATCTCTGCATATGGAATCACCTTTTTGCTTGAGATAAACATGTTGATGCATTCCATTCTGTTTGTGTATTATTATTATGTTTAATTCTGCTGTGTTTATATTGAGTTGATTCTACACACAGAAGTTTTAAATTGTTATGAATTTATGAGTAAAAGAATGTAATATTGGGGCTAAGTCTGCCAAAAGCCCCATATGATTGGTCATGTTCTCTGCCCTGCATTTGGAAGGCGGGAGGGGACGTTACACTGCTGCTACAAGTTAGTAGGTGCACCTTTAGCACAAGCTTGGGAGAAATCCCAAGCAACATTTTTTGGCGACTCTGCTTCGTTTCGAATATTTGAATCTTTGATTTAGATCTATATTTATTCATTTTTTAGTTGTTATTTCCATTTATTGTTGTACATCTGGCCTACTACTCAACCCATTGCTTTCTACCATAGCCATTGGCCCTTTCTACAGCCCAACAGGCCCAAAATTTCAATTTTTGGGTTCGTCTTTTGATGACTTTTTCCGTCCATCCCATTGCGGCTTTTAGCACCCACAGCCGCGATTCACATCGCTGGTTTCCGCCTGTTTTCCGCGATCCACATCGCAGGTTTGTAGCTATAAAGCCACGATTCACATCTCGTTTTTCAGCCCCAGAGCCACGATTCATATCATGGGTTTGCAGCTATAAAGCCGCGATCCAGATCGCGACTTTCGTCTCAGACATCCGCGATATCGCCTGCTTCGTCTGATTCGTTTTTCTGAGTTTTGCTAATTTCGGCCCACATTTTCCAGCCATCTCCCCTGCAATTTTTGGATAGCCTACTATCTTATTTTTGCAACATTAAAGATTAACTTATTTTTATGTTAATTGCTTTACCTCAAACATTTTAAATAATTTTCATATATTTTTTGAAAGGTTATTAAAGCATTTACATTTAATTTTTTTTTGTCATATTTACAAGTTGAAATCGTTATTTTAATTTGTGAGTTTTCTCCCAAACGAGGCACCCTTATTTTAGTACATAACCACACATGCACATAATCTGTCACCAATAAATCAAAGTGAGCCTTAAAATCCTCTTAACTCAACCAACATTCTAACCCCATTTGGGGAACACTAAAAGAATTTTTGTAGCTAGGTAGGACTGAGGGAATAAGAATCCAAATAACACCCCCCACTCACTTTCATTTTGAGACATAGTGGTTGTCTTTAGGGTACCGAAAATCTCCTAGTACTTATTGGCACGGTAAACACCACTTTTTCGGAAAAGCCTCTCCGTTAGGAGGGTTTAAGTGGCAAGATTGGTTCCGGAGGCCTATTTGGAATACCAAAATCCATTTAGTCACCAAAGGATACCTACTCGTTGTTCTCGGTATATTGCTCGTATGGGGGTATAGCGGCGATAGAACAGGAGCTACGGATTTACTTTTCTGGATGTGTCATGAACGGGGTATCTTAGTGGCCACTCTTCTAGGATTGTCTACCCGGTGTCCCTCCCGGTTGGGGGATATCATAACCTTTAGTTCGACGTTGCGTTATTGTCTGACTTGGATTTCATCACCGTGCGGAGGATACGTGAGGTATCGAGCCATAATACAACATTAGTTAGGTGTTTGCATGCCCTCCTACCACCCTTTGGTTTAGTGAGTACACCTTTTTTATTTTTAGGAGCCATTTGTCTGTTGGTATTTTGACCACCCTTCTTGATTACTCCACTTATAGTAACATAGCTGTTACCATAAGTGTTTTGAGTTTGTTTGTTGGCCTGAGTGCCGCATTTTTTGCACTCTTCTTTTGCACACACAGTTGCACTAGAGTTTTTTAAGCTTCACACTCACAACAACACATTGATCTTACCACCTGGTTGACATCATTGAGTCCCTGAGACGTTCTCGGCATTTTTGGGGTGAATCCCCACATCACGGTTCACTTGAAACCTCTCATCACAGAAGTAGAGCCTCATCCCTTGACACCACTCGTCATCGACACAGAGCCTTGTCACCTAACTTGGATGCTCCCTACACCACATTAGACACTGAGACAGAATCAGAGCAACCTATATACACAACACCATCCAGCCTCATGGCCGAGATTCATTCTAACCCTTTCAATGTAGGGACTATTGGTGGGTCATCCACCACCAACCAGGCTACCACGATAGATACCACTACCACGATTACTCTAGGTATGCCCTCCATGGAACCTACACCTACCTTGGGTATGCCCTTGACAGGAACCACTTCCACCATACCAGACACAATGCCGATCCCATTGGCCACTGGACTTAATACTATAACCCATTAGTAACCCATGTTGCACTCGGAGGTGCTGGAACCTCCAACACGATCCCAACAACTTTGGCTGGAGGTCACATCCCAGCCACTGCTCACATCCCCATTCCTCAATATGGGGGTAGTAGCCTCAACACCCATATTCCATACATACCAATGGCTACACCACTTCCTGTCGACAGTTCTACATTTATGGATAGCCTCAATCTTCCTAACCTAACCAGGTTAACAAACGACCTGATCAGACATGATCCTACTTGGATGCACATGCCAACCAAACTCCCTTCAGACATCTCTAAGTTCGAAGGGAAGGCCGGGGAAGATCCCCAAAACCACATTGTGTCCTTTCTTTTATGGTGTTCCTCTAACTCCATAAGCGATGACTCCATCCATCTTCGTCTATTACAAAGGACGTTCATTTGCTCATTAGCCAAGTGGTACATAGAACAACCCCTTGTGAGCCATCCACCTTTACATCCCTCGCTTCAACCTTCATACAGTTCTTTCAGCTATCCGTCCGCTATTATGTGCGAGTAGAAATCCTACTGTCTTGCAGACAGAACACGGCTACCCACATCACTGACCATATTCATGAGTGGCATAAACGCCATAACCTCTGCAAAATTAAGCTGAATGATCAAATTTTCTTGGATTGGTTTATCAAATCCCTCCTCCCAGCCATAGCCAAAGATGTGGCATCTGAACGTCCCCAGTCAGAAGAGGAGGCAATTCTCAAAGCCCAACAATTTGACTTAATCTATGCATAGCCTGGATACCTATATACAATTCTTCCTGATGCCCCCCGCGGTGATTCCTCTCGGAATGACGTGCCAAGGGAATCACATGCTGCCGACGGCATCATTGGAACTGTAGATTCCAAAAACAAACCCTATTCCATGATGCCCAATACTACTTCAGGCCTCGATCTTTCGAAGGTCACATCTCAATCTGGAGCTACAAGTTCATATGCTCCTATGCAACAAACCCACCATACTCATGGACCTTCATGTCCACCATAATGTTATGGTCACGCACTTCCTACGTATCCACCTCCAGTTGCTCCCCGTACATATTATCATCAGCCGGCTACAAATGCTCCTCCACAAGTCCCATCGACTTATTATCAACCATAGGAAGCGCCTGCTCCCCCAACACTTCCAATAGATCAAGCTTATTAGCAACCTCAGCAAGCACCTGGACCACCTCCAAACCAGAATGCTTACTATCCACTGCAGCCTGCTCAAGCACCTGTGCAACCACAAAATCCTCCTACTTCCCAAGGGCAAGTGTATGCTTAGCATAACCAACCACAACAACAGAACGCCCAATGGAATCAACAAAACCACGGAAGATGACACAACCGTGGAAATAACCAAACCCAAAATCAAGGTGGTCAAACACCTAACCCTCCCAATAACAACAATGCTGCACCTGCTAACTGAAACCCTGATCGACCACAAAAATAGGGTAAGGACCCAAACTTAAGAACAAACCATCCTTGTTCCTTTTGCGGGGTTTATGGCCATTACAAACATAACTGCCCGCATTTGGAGAGAGCTTGCCAACTTTGGAATGATGACTCCCAACACCAAGGGCAAGCAGCACAACAACTGCCCCCACCTCAACCTCAACCCATGGTATTACAAAATCCTTTACCAACATAAGGAGTTTTGAATACATGCCCAATGAATCCCCCTCAAGGAAATACAACGCCATAACAGCAAATCACCTATGCTGCGGCTGATCCCCAACCCATGGATACAGGTACTCATCATCTATTAATGATTTCATCAAATGATATCCATCTTCAAACACGCAGAAACCAGTATGGCCCTACCCTAGAAGCCACGCCTGCTGATAACACCACCAATGCTCTTCCCACAGATAAACCATTGCGTATACCCACTATACCATTAGATAGTGGCCTAAAATCCCCTCACTTCCCACTACGCCGGATTAACAATAATCCTAACGCTCGTGCCACCTCGAACTACAGTACTGTAGATGACCTAGCCCAGTCCCCCGCTACTATGTCGGCTCTAGAAGTTTTGAAAACTTGCCATGCACAGTGCAAAACATTGTTATCCGCCATTGGTGCGATAGAACCCAACAACTCTCAAATGATGGCATTCGACTTGGACTAGGTCGAGCCAAGATTGCCTTCCACACTAGCATTTCAAGTTTCTGTATCCGTACAGAACCTTGTGATTCATCGGTGCATCATCGATGAAGGTGCGTCCACCTGTGTGATGTCAACATACGTTTGGCATAAACTTGGCTCTCCCACACTGCATCCATCAACAACTATGTTAAGAGCTTATGACGGTTGGTCAGCTCAACCCCAAGGCCTCTTGGCCAATGTTCCCATTCAACTTGGGGGAAAAATTGTCTTAATCGATATACAAGTTATCAACGCCCAACTTGATTACAAACTTCTACTTGGTCGTAGTTACATGTATCCCATGAAGGCTGTTGCTTCATCAGTTTTCTGCATCATGATGTTCCCCCATGAGGGACATGTGGTCAAAATTGACCAAATAACTTACTACGATCCCAACGCAAATGCAACTCCTAAGAATGTTCTTCCCATGATTGAACAACCTATTCAGAATGCTCCTACATTATTCGTCTCCTCGGTCAGACCTGGAATATATTTGGAACCTCCCATGACCTCCACATTTCAATCCATTCCACCGCTCATGCGAATAACCAAAGTATCTGATTTGTGCACCATTTCGCACAATACACAGACACCCAACCAACAACCCCCCCACTACCGCAACCCCCTTTGGTTCCCAGTCATGTTGGAGCTACACCAATTCATACCATCCCATTCCTATTTCCTCCTTCATGAGTCATTAGCACCCCAGTGATGGAGACACTTAATCTACCTGGATTGACATTAGGACTACCTATGTGGTACCTACCTACCCCAACCCCTCCCCCAACACCAACTATTGTTTTACAACCGGTGCAACCCATTAACATGTCTAACTGCCCACCACTCGGCGTGGCGAACATTCCAAATCGCCCACCTCCAATATTGACAACTGTGTTGACCTACAATTGCGCTCCCCCTCCTTTGTGTCATACTGGGAACAGAGGCCCACAAAATTACTCCACCCATCTACACCAAAGGTAGTGAGAATCCCCCAACATTTTGTGCTCCCCCCAAGTGTGCTTTGTGTGATGACATAGGCCATGCTACTCACAAATGTCCACAACTACCAGGTCTCTAGGAACACATGCAAATGTTGGATGATGATGCCACCATCCTGAGTATCAAACTTGAACTGCCCCCCCAGGCTCTCGATAAATCACTGTGTACCAATCACCATTGTGCAATATGTGGTATTTATGGTCATTATTCACATCACTACCCTGATCTCCCATATTACAGAGCAGCCCTCTACGAACTGAATAACGCTGACTTAGAGATATCCCCCACCACTATCGAAGAGATTCACCCCCCGGAATCCCCTCCTTCAGGAGAAATCAATACCATCTACATGATTTCTTCCACCAGTGAACCTCCAAAAACCGACTTGACAACTCCTTGTTCCCATAGGGCCGAAAAAGTCATCAACATCTTGACCACACAAGGGAAACATGAACTTATCTCTTTAGGCACATCATGCACTGAAGAGGAAGTTCCAGACTATAAGATGCTTTTTCAAGAATTTCGCGATATCTTTGCTTGGCCTTACACCAATACGCCTGGCCTTGACCCATAACATCTTTTGGACACCTTAGTCCAGTTTGTACAGTTGTCATTCCCTTTTTCAAAACAAACTTACAAAAACCTTACATTTTGTTTCCTTGCATGACCACAGATCAATCCTATCCCACTTTACTTTGTCGACTTTGCCGACAGTGCAAGTCGTTGGTCTCCCAATATCGCCTCTGCAGCCTGGGTCCTTTATTCCCCCTCAGAGGAGTTGATTCACCTCGACGGTGCGTGCATAGGCGGCGCTACCAATAACCAAGCTGAGTACGATGTTGTGTCCAATCTCTTAACCGCTACCCTCCAAATGAGCATAAGTCACCTCCACGTCTACCTCGAATCCTAGCTTCTTGTTTCCCAGCTCAACAACTGTTACCAGGTACACGATCCTTGCCTATTTATAAAATTCCTACGAACTAAACAAATGATAAGACAGTTTGAATCCATTTCATTCACTCATGTCCCATAAAATCTAAATAGTGTAGCGGACCAAATGGCCAACAATATTCTAGATTGGCATAACAATCAAACCCTGTAGGACATCAAACATGCATAATAACATAATATTGCATCCACGTGCATAATATGTGCCTCCACAGGCATATACAAACATAATATTGCATCCACATGCATAATATGTGCCTCCACGGGAATATACAAACATAATATTGCATCCATGTGCATAATATGTGCCTCCACGGGCATATACAAACATAATATTGCATCCACATGCATAACATGTGCCTCCACGAGCATACGAAAACACAAAATGCATCAACGTACATAGATATATATATACCACATAGTCAAAATATCAACAAAGTCTAAAAGTGCCCTCAGCATCCCAAAATATACAGAAAATACATAAACTGTACATCATGTGTATGAACAAAAAATCCCCATATGCTCATAAACATTTGGGGGTAGACAGTAGATGGCCTAATCAATGTCATCATTGCTTGCAACCCCCTCTTGCTCCTCCTTCTCCGGCTCCTCCTGATCCTCTGGATCGTATTGATCCCTGGCCCTCCTCTCAGCTGCCAACACAGCTACCCGTCGTAGAATCGATCTCCACTCACGTGGAGCATCGTAACAACGATCTAACACATGCTGGTCCAAAACTCTCCAACCATCATCTGGCACACCATGCAACAACTCGTTGAAGATCTCACATACACCCTCTGCATCATCATATTGATGACGTACTACTCCTCGTGCAGGAAGTCGCGGTGCCACCACAGGTGGAAGTAACACCACCACCACACGACCCATGCGACCCTGATGACCTGGAGGTGGCTGCGGACCCACATCTGCGACTACCAACAATAGAAACGTCAAACATCATGTAAAAATCTCTAGCTATCATCATAAACATACAAACATGATATGATAGAAAACAAAAAACAAAGATGTACCATCAATCCCCCAAGCCTGCCCCTGAGCTCGAGGCATCTCAATATCCCCAGGGAAATCCACAGTCTAGTATGGATAGTCATCGAATACAACGGGCATTTGCTCCCACTGCTCGTATAAATCCATCATGAATAACTGTTGAATAGGACCGCCAGCACTCCGAGGCATCATCTCGCCCCATCGCACCATTCGTGGCTCGCTGATCAAACCATTCTGAATCGGCACACGAGGCCGCAGTGTAGGTACCCTCTCAAAAAAGAAGCAGCACAGGAATGAAGCATAACTAAAATCTCCTCCCTGCAACCTCACCTTGTTCAGCTCATGTAGCTAGGGTTTTACCCCTAGCTTGTGCAAATGAGCACCTACTAAGGAGAAGGGACTCCTTAGTAGCAGTTCAGTAAATGGAAATAATTAAGCTAAAACAGAAATAGAAACTACTCTAAACATGTGCATGAAACATAAACAACAAAATGTAAATAATGGTTTTTTGTATTGATATTACCTCCAATGTGAAGGTTGATGAAGCTCTTTGCAATGTCCAAGAGGGTTGCTCCAAGCTCCAATGTGCTCCTTCTCTTTCTCCAATGGTGGAAATGGGCCAAAAGGGGCTCTCAAGGTGAAAGTAGTTCAATGGTGAACTAGGGTTTCGAGAGAGATTTTGGCAGAGTAAGGGTATACTTGATTGTGGATGTGGAATAAGGGATCTCCATCACCTATTTATAGTTTTTTGGTGGTGGAGTGCTGACCCATGGTTTTGGGAACCATATGGTTTAGGGCAGCTATATAGGGTTTTTTCCTCCTTTTCCTCATTATTTTATATTTTTTCTTCCCTTTTTAGGGGGTTTTTGCTATTTTTAGAGGAATTTCGGATATTTTTGGAGGAAAAAGGGGTTTTTTAGCCTTTTTGAGGCTATTTTGATGGTTTTGTGGCCTTTTGGAGGCATTTTAGTGGGATTTTTTGGGTTTTTAAGGGAAATATGGTAGGAAAATGGACAAATGAGCCATATAATGTGGTATATGAGGTAGTGAACACTTTTTGGGTGTTAATAGCTCACGCTGAACATAGGAAAGGAACATCTGTACCCAAGCATAATAGGTCCCAATCATGACCCTATGCACCATCAAAACCTGCCCCCTCGACAAACGGTGGGGAGCTTGTGCTCCAAGCACCCGAAGTACACTAGCCTCTACTGCCTGCATCCTCGGATCCCACAGATCCGCAACATGGAGAGCACTGGCATGCACCCCATCCCCACGATGACAAAATCTCTCAAGGAGATCCTCTATACCAACACCAGCTGGTATCCTGGGCTGCGTGTCTCCTATCTCGCCCAAACGTGGTAGACCAGTCAAGAAATAAACATCAGTCAAGGTGAGATCAAGCCTCTCACCTTGAACCATAAAAACCTCGATCTCTGGGTCCCAGAAATCAATCAACTTGTTCAACAACAATTTTGTTGAACGCATAAGAGGAATCTGAACGAACTTCAACAGTCCACCCAAAGCCAAAGACGTCTGAGCATGATTTTTCCACTGAATGACCTCCATAAGATCCTCAGTAATCTCTCTCTCTCTCTCTCTCTCTCTCTCTCTAGGATGCTCTTAGCCGCCTAAGCATCCTACCAAGTAAACAAAAAATTATCAAAAGATAGAAAAATATCATAAACATTTCCCCAATCAAATGATCCATATCGCAGGTTTGGGGTTCCACAGCCGCGATCCACATTGCGACTGTGGATGCCCATAGCCGCGATGCACATCTTGACTATGGAATCCCATAGCTGCGATCCACATCGCGACTGTGGAATCCCACATTTGCGATGAACGTCGCGACTGTGGAATCCCACAGCCGTGATGAGCGTCGCGATTGTGGAAGCCCACAGCCGTGATGAGCGTCGCGACTGTGGAAGCCCACAGCTGCGATGCACATCACGACTGTGGATTCCCACAGCCGCGATGCACATCGTGACTGTGGAAGCCCACAACTGTGATACACATTGAGCCTATGGATGCCCATAGCCACGATGCACATCGAGACTGTGGATGCCTACAACCGCGATCCACATCACGCAAAAAGGCTCCAGAGCCACGATATTCCACGTTGGTCACCCAACATGGCTTATATGCCACCCCTGAGATCCTTTTCCCTCCCAAAAAGGAAATAAAAGTAAATATTAAGATTAATAAGCTTACTTCGAACTCACGGAACCGAAAACTGACGGTCGAATCTCCCACAAAAGACGAAAGTGCTCTAGCCAACTCAACTCTCCTGTCAAACTCAACATTGAAAATAACACGTGTCACTATGGGTCCACTTGATATTTATAGACATTTCGCCCATTACGGAGCCATATGAAGTCCATTTTCCAAACTGTTGATACCATTGGAATTAGTGCAACGAAACCTTTGCCACAATACAGTCACTTTCTCGTTTTCATTGACACCGTTTTTGGGCATTTTTTCCATGCTCCTCATCGCCTCAGTTTGCGTGCCACATCGACCGTCACCCATTTTCAACAATCTTATATCGTCAGATTCAGTTTTCTGCGCTCGTGATGATGCTTGAGATCATTTCTCGCTCTCACCTCCATTTTTTTGACATTTTTTCCAAATGCCCCTTGTCGCCTCGATTTGCGTGCCATCTATTTTCGACATTCTTTATATCGCCAGATTCAGTTTTCCACACTGGTGATGATGCTTGAGATCATTTCTCACTCTCACCCAAAAACATTAGAACAAAATTTTCCCTTATACCTTGTCGTCTCGATTTGCATGCCACATTGGCCACTCTCGAATTTTTTACCAATTTGTACATCACAAACTATCCATGAGCCATCCACTCCATCCATACTGCATTGGTTATGTTGTTTTGATTCCATTCACCAACCCCCAAGGAGGCCCCATCAATGTTCACACCCTAGAAATACCCTTGGTTCCTAGATTTGTTCCTTAACTGAACACTTCCTCCTTGCATGCTAATACTTTTGTTCGGTATACTTTTACCCCTTTTTTCAGACCGAACAATTCCTTTACGAAAAAGGTACTTAGGGAGTTTCTGTTAAGCTCTTTTCCGACTCCTAAAACAATGAAAAGATCATTGAGCAAACTTGCTTCCTTTCATGATCGCTAAAAGTATCTGAAAGGGAGTCTACCTGGGATAAGTTTAACCCTTTTCCGGACCTTGTAGACTAATTACGAAAAAAGAATACTCTAGCCACATCGGCTAGAAGAGTTATTCATTGCATTATTTTATGATTTTTCAGGCATTGAAGACTAACAAAAAAGAACCCCATCAGAGTCTACTTACTGCTTTCAAACTCTAAAAAATTGAAAGCAACCACGAGCAATCACTATCTTGGGCTCGTATAAATCCACACGACGGTACCACTTCACCACTCCTTAAAATTGAAAGCACTCACGATCATGAACGGTCCTGGGCTCGCACAAATCCACAGGACAGTACCATTTTGAGCACACTTTTATCCCTTCTTGAAGCTCTTTAAACCATGAAGAAGGCTCCAACGGTGCCTCTCAACGCCACAACAGATCCATCTAGTCAAACTATTATGGAAGCTTCCCCATTTATGGTCGCCTTAGTTCAGAGTATTCTGCGATGTGTCACCCTGAGAATCTCCTGATATCAGCCATCAATTTGTCCCCCAGAGTCACTCCAGATTATAGTCATTACCCTTGGCCCATCAAGCTATAATCCCCAATTACTACAGATAGTTTCATATGCTTCCAGGTCAATCACGTTATCATACTCTGAACAAAGGAAGTTTGAGTCTCCCTGCCCACTTATGCGACCTCAATTTTTCCCCACCCCCACAGTATGTCTGTCAGTCCCACCTTTAGTACGATCACCTTTCGGTTGTACACCTCGATATCCTATCAAGGAAACATCATTGCCTTGATAGTTGTAGGTCTCCCTCCGTTGACAACAACCAATCTACTCCAGAGGATAGACTCAGAGGTCCCTGTTCCTTGGACTCATCACCATCAATGGTGAGTGCCTATGGACCATTTTGAGAGGAGTACTTAGTCCCTCTACAATGGTTGTTTCTCACATGCTCGACTCCAGCACCTTGATCGCACCGTTGAGATTCGTGTAGGGCATTGATCCCTTTAGTTATTTGTCGAAGACCCAGGATGTCCCTCGACTCTAGCACACTAGAGAGTTTATATGGAACCTCCCAAGTTATCATTTCTCCTTTGACATTCGGGTTGCGCATTGGTGACAGTATTTAGAAGTACCCCAAATTTATACTTCCTTGGTTTTCTAGTGTATCAGTTCTTCAGATCAGTCATGGTATGACCATGAGTATGCCCCAGCTTTGTGTCCCCTTTGGACCATCATGATGTACACAGAAGTTCTACATGTATTGTTTAGGTCCCCTTTTGGACCTCATTGTTATTTATATGTCATGATATGAGCATGGGTATTCCCACCTCATCATTATATTATGCTTATCCCTCATTCATTATTGAGGCCATGTATTTTCACTTTTTACAGTTTGTAAGGGATCGTTGCTCCAGTCTCCAATCGCTCTCTTCTATTCTCCAAACCCCAGGAAAAAGACAAAGAAACTATGATGTCTATCGACCATATGATGAGCTCCTGCCCTCACACATCAGGGGGCAATCTGTTAACACCCAAAAAGTGCTCACAAGCTCATTTTCCTATTCATTTGACCCATTTGTCCACTTTTCCCACCATTAAGCCTCTAAAGCCCTCAAAAGGTCACCAAAAAGACCAAAAACCACCTTTTTCCACTCAAAATATTCATTTTTCCTCAAAAAACACAAAAACCCTCAAAAGGGTCAAAATTCCCCAAAAATCAATTAAAAGGGAATAATATTCAAAAAGTATTCAAAAAAGGAAAAAGGAGGGAAAAAGAAACCCTAAACCACTTTAGGGATACCATTGGTTACTCAAAACCATGGTTGTATTTTCTATCACCAAAAACTATAAGAAGGTGATAGAGGCTACCCATTTTTCATCCACATTCTTCCATCTCCTTCTGCTACCAATTTCCATCTTGAGCTTTTCCCATCCTCTTGAGCTTTGCCCAACCATTGGAGCACCATTGAAGAAGAGAGAGTCCATTCGAGAGCTGAAGTGCTACTCCCGTATTGCTGCAACAATTCCAACAACCTCGACATTTGAGGTATAATATCACAAGCCATTGCTTGCCCTTTAATAATTTTTTTTTTTTTATATTATTTCTCATGTCTCTCATGGATCTTTTTGCTTACAATTTTTAGTTTTAATTTCCATTTTATTGCACATGCTAGATTAATATTTACTGTTTTAATTTAGTTTTTTACTTTTACTTTGAGACTACTGCTACAAGTTACCAAGTGCACCTTTAGCACAAGCTTGGGATAAATCCCAAGCAACAGATACCATTACAAGCTTTTACATGTGGAAAGATAAACCAAGCTGAACTATGATATCCAACTTCTCTTCTAAGATTTAGGTACGCTTCAGGTTGATTCACATTATCAACTAATGCATGGACATCATTGGTACCAAAACTTAAGACTGTATGCCATGGACAGATAGAAGTAAAAAACAAATTTAGACAACAACACATCATGATACACACAACATGAGACAACAACGTTAGACAACAAGATACTAATATAGATAACATCGATATAGATCACATAACTGAAAATCCATGTACATCAAGGCTACAAAACGCATCCAAACATATACAATTTCTGGCAAATAGTGGAATATGGTTCCCAATGTACATACAATGGCAACTCGTGCCCTATAGAAAATGCAACAACTCATGCTGTAGATCCAAAATACATGGCAACTCATGCCGTCGATACAAAGTACATGGAAACTGGTGCACAAAAGTGCCACATCATGGCTGTTAACACCCAAAAAGTGCTCACTACCTCATCTACCCATAACATGACTCATTTGTCCATATTTACTACCATATTTACCTTCAGAACCCTAAAATCCCATTAAAAAAGCCCCCAAAAGGCCTAAAACGCCTCCAAAAGGCCACAAAACCATCAAAAAGGGCTAAAAAACCCCTTTTTTTCCCCCAAAATTCCTCCAAAATAGCAAAAACCCTCTAAAAAGGGAATAAAAAATATAAAAAATGAGGAAAAAGGAGGAAAAAACCATATACAGCTGACCTAAACCATATGGTTCCCAAAACCATGGGCCAGCACTCCACCACCAAAAACCTATAAATAGGTGATGGAGACCCCTCATTTCATATCCACAATCAAGTATACCCTTACTCTACCAAAATCTCTCTTGAAACCCTAGCTCACCCTTGAGCTACTTTCACCATTGAGAGCCCCTTTTGGCCTATTTCCACCATTGGAGAAAGAGAAGGAGCAAAGTTGGAGTTTGGAGCAACCCTCTTGGATCATTGCAAGAACTTCACCAACCTCTACACTTGAGGTAAAATTTCAATACAAAAGAAAACCATTTATTATTTCTTGTCTCTTATGTTTCATGCACATGTCTAGAATAATTTCCATTTCAATGTATTGTCTTTTCATTTACTGTTTATTGAACTGCTACTAAGGAGGCCCTTCTCCTTAGTAGGTGCTCATTTGCACAAGCTAGGGTGAAAACCCTAGCTACAGTTTTGGTGACTCCCCTTGGTTTGAATTTTTGGTTACAATTTTAAAATATTTTTCTGTTCGGCTGTCCCTTTCGGTTGCTGTAAACCACATCTTTTGCCCCCTACAGTTGCGTTCCGACTGCATCTTTTAGGCACTTACCTATGATCCGACCGCGGCTTTCAGACTGTTTTCGGTGACCTACCGGCGGTTTTCAGTCTGTTACCTACGATCCGACCGCGGCTATTAGCCTGTTTCTGATGGTCTGACTGCGGCTGTTAACCCTTTTCCTGCGTCCCGCTTGCGGCTTTCAGCCAATTTCCCGCAACCCGCCGGCGCCTTTCGGCGTTTTTTCTGCATCCCGCCTGTGGCTTTCAGCCTTTTTCCTGCAACCCGATTGCGGATTTTTACTTGTTTCCTATGGTCCGACTGCATCTGTCAGCCAAAAATCTGTAATCTGTCCGCGATTGTTTCTCTGTTTCCCGCGGTCCGACCGCCAATATTTGCCAAAAACCCGCGGTCTGTTTTTTGCATTTTTCCCTGTTTTGAACCCAACACTTTGCTGCACTATTTTCTGCACCAGCACAACCATCTGTTCTCCCTGCAGCCATACTTCCCTACAGCCTTTTCTGCAGTTTTAGTTCTGTTCCATTCACAGAATCGTTTTTTTTAAATTTCAGCATTTTACTTGAAAAAGAGAAAATTTTGCATCACAAAGTTTAATTTTTGTATTGTTAGAAAGTTTCCCCCCTTGTGGCACTTTTATTTGGGTTCATCACCTCACACGCACACACTCTGTCACCTAATTCAAGTGAGCCTTAAAAAACTACTTAACTCAACTAACATTCTAACCCCACTTGGGGAACACATAAGAATTTTTGTAGTTAGGTAGGATCGGGGGGATAGGCATCCAAATAACACCCCTTGATTGCTTACACTTGAGACATAGTTGTTGTCCATTAGGGAACCAAAATCCCCTAGTATTTTTTGGCACGGTCACGACCAGTTTATCAGAGGGCCTCTCCCCTAGGAGGGTTGAAATCGCCAGACTGGTTCCAGAGGCCTGAGTGGAATACCGCACTCCATTCAGTAACCGAAGGGCTACCTTTCGTAGTTCTCGGAGTATCCCTGTATGGGGGTACTGCGGTAAAAGGACCAAACGGCAGATTCACCTTTCTGGACATGTCATGAACGGGGTATCTTAGTTTCCTTTCTTCTAGGATTGACTACCTGGTGTCCCTCCCGGTAGGGGGATATCTTTAGCCACTTGGCTCTCCTATCCATATTGTCTGACTTGGATTTCATCACCTTGTAGAGGATATGTCTAGTTGAGTCCGAATACTATTTAGCTAGGTGTTTGCATGCTCCCTTACCTCCTTTTGGTCTAGTGAGTCCACCATTTTTATTTTTTAGGAAACCTGCTGCTTGTTGGTATTCTGACCATTTTTGTTGATACTCCACTTATTGTAGCACAGCTATTACAGTAAGTGTTTTGAGTTGGTTGTTGGCCTGAGTGCCATATTTTTTGAGCTCTCCTTTTGCACAATCGGTTGCATTAGGATTTTCGAGTTGTTTTTTCACTCGACACAACCCCCCAGATATTTGACACCATCTATCACCATTGAGTCCCCGAGACATTCTCGGCGCCTCAGGGGTGAGCCCCCATAGCACGGTTCAGTTGACACCGCTCGTCATAGACATAGATCTTCATCACTTGATACCACTCATCATAGATCTCGAGCTTTGTCCCTTGAATCTACTCATCAACGACATAGAACTCCGTCACCCGATTAGACGCCCCTTACTTTACCTCTGATTCTGATGCAGAGTCTGAGAACCCCATTTACACTACACCAACCAGCTCCATGGCTGGCGTGACTTCCACCCCTTTCCTTGTAGGGACCATTGGTGGAACATCCACCACCACACCAGTTACCACACCTGCTTTGGGTATGCCCTCGATGGGGCCCACTTCTACCATTCCGATCACTGCACCCATCCCAGTAGCTGGAATACCTATTCCCACTCCATCAGTGACTCACACTACTCTTGGCGGTGCAGGACCGTCCCATACCACGTTCGTCCCTACACTTGGGGGCATTGGCCCCACCATGGCCCAACCCATTAGTATGTCACATCCTTCTACTAGTTTGCCATTCATGTCTAGCCTCAACCTTCCTGACCTAGCTAGACTGACTAACGATCCCATTAGGCATGACCCTGCGTGGCCTCACATGCCCACCAAGCTCCCCTCTGACATCCCTAAGTTTGAGGGAAAGGCAGGTGAGGACCCCCAGAACCATATTATGTCCTTCCATCTATAGTGTTCCTCCAACTCCATAGTGGATGACTCTGTTTGCCTCCGTCTGTTACAGCGCACCTTCACTGGCTCTGCAGCTAAGTGGTACATTGAGCAGCCCCATGGGACCCATGATACCTTTACCTCCCTTTCCTCCACTTTCTTGCAGTTCTTTCAGTTACCTGTCTGCTATGATGCGGGAGTTGAGATCCTACTGTCTTGCAGAAAGAATACGACTACCCACATCACTGACCACATTCATGAGTGGCGTCGACGCCGAAGCCTCTGCAAAATCAAGTTAGACGACCGTATCTTCTTAGATTGGTTTCCAAAATCCCTCCTCCCTGTCATTGCCAAGGATGTGGCATCCAAACGACCCCAATCTGAAGAAGAGGCCATCCTCAAAGCTCAGCAATTTGACCTCATTTACGCCTAGTCGGGTTATCTGTATACCATCATACCTGACGCCCCTCGCAGTGATACTTCCCAGCATGATGCGCTGGGGGCATCCCATGCCGCAGACGGTATCATCGGCCGTGTTTCCTCGCATCCCCAACCCTTTTCCATTGCACGTTCTAGCTCCGGCCCCGACCTTTCGCAGGCTACATCACAGTCTGGGGCGACCAATTCATATGATCCCATGACACATCACCACCATTCTCACGGACCCTCATGCCCACCTCAGTGCTTTGGACATGCATCCCCCACTTATGCTCCCCCAGTCGCACCTCAGCCCTATTACCATCCACAGGCTGCACCAGCTCCTGTGTCCTCTCAAGCCCAACCTGCTTATTACTCGCCACAGGCAGCCCCTGCGGCCAACCCACAACCTGCTCCACAGACATATCAGCAACCCCCACAAGGTTCAGCACTTGCACAGCCTCCACCTACATATTATCCTCCGCAGCCTGCTCCCACACCTGCACAACCCAGAACCCCCCTGCTACCCAAGGGCAAGTCTATGCCCAACAAAATCCACAGCAGAACCAAAACAACCAGCGCCAATAGGGCCAACAGAATCGTGGCAAAGGCCGTAACCGTGGGAACAACCCCCCTCCTGACCAAGGTGGTCAACCTCCTAATCCCCCAGACAACAATAACGCGGCACCTGCCAACCAGATCCCCAATCGGCCCCAAGCAGGCCAAAAACCCTAACTTGCGAACTAACCATCCTTGTTCTATTTGTGGGGTCTATGGACACTACACACATGCTTGCCCACATTTGGAGCGAGCTCGGCAACTCTGGGTTGATGATGCCCATCGCCAAGGGCATGCAGCTTCTCAAGCGTCGCCTAACCCCCCACCCCCTCAGCAGCCACCTTTGGTACTGCAAAACCCCTTACCAACTAAGGGCATAGTGAACACTTAGCCATTGGCTCCCCCTCAAGGCAACGCGCCACCACGACAACAGATCACGTATGCCGCTCCTGATCAACCCATGTTTGATTCAGGTACCCACCACTTGTTGATGATGTCATCCGCCGATGTCAATCTCCAAACCCGTCGGAACCAATATGGCTCCACCCCTGAAGCCCCTCCCTCCGACAAAAAAACTAACGCTCATCCCACCGATCAGACGTTATGTATACCTCCGGCTCCCCTCGATGGCACCTCCAAGGCACCTCACTTTCCACTCTGTCGTCTTAACAATAACCCCAATGCTCGTGCTGCGTCAAATTACAACATTGTAGATGACTTAGCCCAATCCCCCGTGGCCATGTCCATGTTAGAAGTCTTAAAAAACTGTCCTTCATAGCGCAATACTTTGCTCTCCGCCATTGGTGCTATTGAACCCAATGATTCACAACTGATGGCATTCAATTTGGACCAATCCGAACCACGCCTACCTTCCACTTTAGCATTCCAAGTTTCTGTTTCCGTTCGAAACCTTGTCATCCATCGTTGCATCATCGATGAGGGTGCCTCTACATGCATTATGCCCACATTCGTTTGGCAGAAGTTGGGATCCCCTACTCTCCAGCAATCCACCACTACGTTGCGAGCCTACGATGACCGTTCGGCTCAACCCCAAGGCCTATTAGCTAATATCCCCGTCCAGCTGGCTGGTAAAACCGTTCTCATTGACATAGAGGTCATCAATGCCCAACTTGATTATAACCTCTTGCTTGGCCGCAGCTACATGTATGCTATGCGGGCGGTTGCCTCTTCCATTTTTCGTACCATGATGTTCCCCCATGACGGTCGCGTGGTCAAGGTTGACCAAGTCACCTACTACGATCCAAATGCCCCCGCTGCACCTGAAAATGTTCTCCCCATGGTTGAACAATCTATTACTGGTGCCGCTACCTCGTTTGTTTCCTCCTTGGGACCTAGAGTTTACTCAGATCCACCGATGACATCAACCTTCCAATCCATTCCTCCCCCATCATCTGCACCCGAAGTATCTGACCTATGTACCCTTTCCCACAATACACAAACACCTACCAATCAACTGCCCTTGCTGCCCAAAACACCATTAGTACCTAGCCACATTGGTGTTACACGCATCCACACAATCCCCTTCCTAGTCCCTCCCTCGGGAGTAGTAAGCACCCCAATTATGGATATCCTTAGCCTCCCTGGGTTACCTTGGGATTACCCTAACGGTATCTTTCGCCTCCCGTTCCCCCGCTGACACCAACCGTCATCCTACAACTGGTGCAACCCATGGCTACTACTAGTCAACCACCTCCCGGTGTCACTACCCCTTCGTCCTCTATGAATGCCCCCCCTCTTATCAATCATGTTGGGGGTAGAGGCCCACAACCATACACTGCTGTACCTCCTCCCAAGACAGTTAAACCCCCTCCTGTTTTTCGTGCTCCCCCCAAATGCTCATTGTGCGATGAGTTAGGCCATCCGACTCACCAATTTCCACAGTTACCTGCATTACAGGAACACATGCAGATGCTTGACGATGAACCCAACATCTCGATTATCGAACTCGACCCAACCCCCAAGCCTCGTGATAAATCGCTGCGCACCAACCACCCTTGTGCCATATGCGGTATTTATGGCCACTACTCACATCACTGTCTTGATCTCCCAGATTACTGAGCAGCTCTCTACGAGATGAATAATTTGGACCTTGAGACGGCGCCCCCCACAATTGAGGAGATCCACCCCCCGGTCTCATCCCCATCCGACGAGATTAATACCATTTATATGATCTCCTCCACCACCACTCCCTCATCAACCGACTTGACAACTCAAACTTTCCGCAATGATGAGGAGATTCTTGAGGCTCTTACTGCCCCGGATTATCCCTGGGACGACATGCACCATCGTTCGTATTTCCTCCCAGAAGATTCCTCCTCCACCATAACTACCTAATTTGCGGTTGAGTCCAAAGATTTCCTTCCCACCAGAGTCGACTGGTTTAAGGATCCTATTCCTGCTCCGGAGGCCTTTGAGGAAGGTAACATGGTTAATATGTCACTCGTCATCCACATCGATATCTATGACCCACCTGGTGCTCTTGAAATCATTACCTTAGGAGCCTCCTGCAGTGAGCATGAGATTGGAGAATACAATAAACTTTTCCAAGAATTTTGTGATGTCTTTGCCTGGTCCTATACCGAAATGCCTGGTCTTGACCCCACTATCATAGCGCACCACATTGCCACCTCTGAGTTAGGGGGCATAATAGATTACCTCGACCCTGGGATAGGGGGCATGATCAACCATTTTGAACCTTCCCCATCACATCTATCTCAGCACGTCCATGACCCCCTTGTTCAAACCAACACATATGTGATCCACAATCACAAACCCTATGCACATAGCATGGGGGTAGGTCATTAACTCTGCTCACTTTTTCATATTTGTGATCTCAACCATTTTTGAGGTCACATGTCACTTGTCATATTGGCCCCACTCACTATTTATAGTCCATTGACTTTTTCTTGTTTCGGCCGTTCTGAACCCATACGGAGTCCGTTTTTCGAACCGTTTCTACCACTGGGATCAGCACAACGAGACCATCATGATGGTCACCTCGTTTTCTTATTTTTTCCACATCATTTTTTGCACATTTTTTAGATGCCACTAGTCGCCTCGGTTTGCATGCCACTTCGGCTGCTCTCCATTTTTAGCATATTTTATATCATCGGATTCATTTTTTCGAGCCGGTGATGATGCTTGAGATCATTTCTCGCTCTCACCCCTAGATTTTTTGGGTCTTTTTTCCAAAAACACCCCCCGTCGCCTTGGTTTGCGTGGCACATCGGTCGTTATCCATTTTTGACACTCTTTATATCGCCGGATTCATTTTTCCGAGCTCGTGATGATGCTTGAGATCATTTCTTGCTCTCACTTGGTACAATTTCAACATTGTGTCCTGACACCTTGCTGCCTCGATTTGCGCACCACATCGACCGCCATCGAATTGTTCCACATTTTTACATGAGCCATTCACTCCTGTCATACTGCAATTATTTCGTTCTTTTGCCACCATTCATTATCCCGCAAGGAGGCCCATCAGTGTCCCCCCCCACCCTCGTTCTTGGTCATCATTAATGTTCCTTGATTGAGCACTTCCTCCTTGCCTGGCCATTCCTTTTGTTCGGTATAATTTTATCTCTTTTTCGGGCTGGACAAGTCCTTTATGAAAAAGGCACTTAGGGAGTTTCTGTTAAGCTCTTTTCTGAATCCTAAAACAATGAAAAGATTGCCGAGCAATCTTACTTCCTTTCATGCTCGTTAAAGTACCTGAAAGGGCGTCTATCTGGTATAAGTTTAACTCTTTTCTGGACCTGGTATACTAATTACGAAAAAGGTATACTCTAGTCACACCGGCTAGAAGAGTTCTTCATTGCATCCTTTTATGCTTCTTTGGGCCTTGAAGACTAACACATGAAAAAACAACCCCCTGGAGTCTTCTTATCGCTTCTAGACTCTCTAAAATTGAAAGCAACCACGAGCATGAACTGTCCTGGGCTCGTACAAATCCACACGACAGTACCATTCCATTATTTCAGAGTCTTCTTATCGCTTTTAGACTCCTTAAAATTGAAAGCAATCACGAGCATGAACTGTCCTTGGCTCGTATAAATCCACACGACAGTATCATTTTACACACACTTCTTCTAGTTCCTTAACCCATGAAGAAGTCCCCCCATGCCTCCTGGCACTATGATCGATCATCTTGGCAACACCCCCAATCAGGTCGCCTTTGTTTAGAGTAGTCTGCAGTCTCCTACCATTTTACCCCAGCTTGAGTCTCACTCATCCCAGTCGCTATCCTCGATCCGTTACAGCTATGATCCCTTTCCCACCAGTCAGTTTCATATGCTGCCCGATCATCGCCCGCCATCATACTCTGAACAAAGGAAGTTTGAGTCCACCCACTCTGCTTTCCCAGTTATCCCCCACAGTATGTCAGTCCTACCATCAGTACTCTCACACTTCGGTTCTCCACCTCATGCTCCTATCAAGGAAACATCATTGCCTTGCTAGTTGTAGGTCTCCCTCTGTCGACGACAGCCCCTCTATTCTAGAGGATAGAACCAGAGGTCCCTGCGCCTTGGACCCATCACTATCAGTGGTGAGTGCCTATGAACCATTTTGAGAGGAGTCATCATTGCCTCTTCGAGTGGTTGTTTCTCACATGATCGACTTCAGCACCTTGATCGCATCATTGAGAATCGCGCAGGGTTTATGTCCCTTCAGTTATTGGTCGAAGACCCTGGATCTCCCCCGACTCTAGCGAATTGGTGAGTCACTTCGGAACACCCAGTTATATGTTCCCGTGGATGTCTGGGTTGCATTGGCGATTGTATTCAGAATCCATCCAGTTATATGCTTCCTTGAGTACCCAGTTCAGTGTACCATTGAGAGTATGACCCCTTGTCACTATGACCCAGCAGCTCATCAGTTCTTCTGGTACCACACTCAGTAGCATTGTTGTTATGCCAGTGTATCAGTTCTTCAGCTCATACATGGTCAGCCCAGCAGTATGTCCCAGATTTGTGTTCCCTCTGGACCCTTATGATGTACACAGTGGTTCTCTATGTATCCTATAGGTACCCCTTTTCGGGCCTCCCAGTTATTTTTTATGTATCTTGATACGAGCATGGGTATGCCCGCCTCGTCCATATATTGAGATTCTTCCTCATTCATTATTTGAGGCTATGTATATGTCAGGTCCCCATATTTTGGACCCCATTGTTATTATTGTTCTATATCTTGATACGAGCATGGGAATGCCCGCCTCGTCCATATGATCAGATTATTCCTCATCCATTATTGAGGTTATGTACTTTTAGTTTTTGCAGTTATTCGGGATCGTTGTTCCGGGCTCCAGTTTGTTTCTTCTCTTCTCCACATCCCAGGAACACCATACAGGACTTATGATGTCTATCGGCCATACGATGAGCTCCTGCCCTCACACATCAGGGGGCAATCTGTTAACACCCAAAAAGTGCTCACTACCTCATCTACCCATCACATGACTCATTTGTCCATATTTCCTACCATATTTACCTTAAGAACCCTAAAATCCCATTAAAAAAGCCCCCAAAAGGCCTAAAACGCCTCCAAAAGGCCACAAAACCATCAAAAAGCCTAAAAAGGGCTAAAAAACCCCTTTTTTTCCCCCAAAATTCCTCCAAAATAGCAAAAACCCTCTAAAAAGGGAATAAAAAATATAAAAAATGAGGAAAAAGGAGGAAAAAACCCTATATAGCTGACCTAAACCATATGGTTCGCAAAACCATGGGCCAGCACTCCACCACCAAAAACCTATAAATAGGTGATGGAGACCCCTCATTTCATATCCACAATCAATTATATCCTTACTCTACCGAAATCTCTCTTGAAACCCTAGCTCACCCTTGAGCTACTTTCACCATTGAGAGCCCCTTTTGGCCCATTTCCACCATTGGAGAAAGAGAAGGAGCAAAATTGGAGTTTGGAGCAACCCTCTTGGATCATTGTAAGAACTTCACCAACCTCTACACTTGAGGTAAAATTTCAATACAAAAGAAAACCATTTATTATTTCTTGTCTCTTATGTTTCATGCACATGTTTAGAATAATTTCCATTTCAATGTATTGTCTTTTCATTTACTATTTATTGAACTGCTACTAAGGAGGCCCTTCTCCTTAGTAGGTGCTCATTTGCACAAGCTAGGGTGAAAACCCTAGCTACAATGGCTAATGTACATAACATGGTGTGTCAAGCATTGTGACCACCCCCATCACTCTCAGGTGCATATCCAAGGTCGATCTTCCTACTCTTTGAGCTATTGGTGCCTCGGGTCTTGTTCCGTCTAGGAGTAGACCATCTCTCCGGGCTCTGGAACAAATGATATAAGATACCATCATTTTCAAGCATTTGCAACATTTACACATTTATAAAACAAATGTAGAATTCAAATCTTAAATAAATCACCTCTAATGCGAGTGGGAAATGTGACGCAGGTGTCCTGGATCTGCGGAGCCTCTTAACAATTCCAGCCTACAACATTTAAACCAATCATTTCATTGAAAATTAATAACTGCTTAAATTAATTTTTGTTAATGCATCAAAATATTTTCATAAATTAGCTTGATTCTCACCGTGAACACCTCCGACGATGGACATGGATGGGCTTCTGGGCTAGTAGGTGGAGCAGATGGCTGGACAACCAGCTTCGATGCAGTCATGGGGGGGGGCGCAGATGTAGTGGCAGCCACTACAAGTGCAACCACTGAAGATATATATGAGGATACTAGAAGAGTAGATGCCACAATAGTGGCGGGAAGTGGGGATGATATGGTGGGAGAAGACATGGTGGTATGGGGTGGAGGAGGAGACATGAACCCCTGCCGGTTGTACGATAGAGGGTATCGAACGAAAAGGAATAGGGGGGATGTTAAGGGATGGTGCATGGGAGGGAAATCCTGCAGAGAGGGCGGAGGATGGATGAAAGGGAGGTTGTGGACGAAGAGGGGAAGCTGGAAGGAAGGGGGGGCATGGACGAATGGGGGATGATGGATAGACAGTGGGGCATGGATAAATTGGGGATGATGTATAAACAGGGGGGTGTGGAGGAGTGGGGGGAGGATGGATGGAGGGGGGGGTATGGCCGGAGAGGGGAGGTTGGATGTAAGGGAGGGGGTGGACGGAGGGAGGGGTCTAGATGGAAGCGAGGGGGGGGACTCATGGGAGAGAGTGGAAACATAGGACTAAAATGGAGACCTACAGTTGTTGGTGGTATCTACATATACATTTGTAATATCACAATTTAGTAAACAAACAATAAATTAAACCATAGTAAGTCGTAATAATTCAAATTAAAATCATGCTTATAACTACACATTGTACCTATGTATATGGTGATTTGCCAATCCCTGGTGGGGATGGTTGATCACCGTAGTCAGGGAACACCTGTGGACACCAAAATTCATGCATGTTATGAACATGTTAAACAAGTCAGTATTTAGGCAATCAAGATATTAAAAAACATTGTACGAACTATCAACGTGTATGCCATAAATATAAATAATTGGAGTAATATAAATGACATAAGCAATAACAATATTGTGTGAGGTACTAAAAATACCTTTGTGTGAGGTGCCACAATTTCAATTGCAGCTGCCATTGCTGCATCTAGGTTAGGAGATCCTACGTTCTCCCATGTTGGTGTCTTAGCTTTGAATAAATGTACATTGAAATAATAGTTTCAGTCAAACAAAAATACTTTACAAGTTATCAAGTGATGATTGAAAACACATTAAAAAAATTGTTGACCTGATCCATATAATAGCTCTCAATCGGGCTAGGGCAAGTGTGCCCGCAATGGGGACAAAGATGTGGCATTGTCCCCGTCGATCTGGAATGCCTATCATGGCTACCACTGGTCACAAGTCTATCATGGTCCTGTCGTGAAGGCCCTGCACCTAGATATCTATCAAGGTCACCTGACCTCTCCATTGTAGTCGCTGCTACAAAGGAGGTGTGTTTGAGGAGTCCACATGCAACATTCCTCATTGCCTCCTCAATCTGATCAAGCTTGTGGGGTAACTGAGGTGGCTGGGGAGAGGAGTTGGGGTCGTGCCTAGGAGCTGGTGACCCTCTCAGTGGGTTCCTCCTAGCAGTAGGTCGATCTTGGGAAGAGACACACCCAACACCCTGGAACTCGGTTATGTCAAAATAGTTGACATGTAAACCGAGGCAAAACTTAGCCCATAGTTGGTGAAGGAAGTACTGTGGAACCTCCCTATTATTGTAGGGAGGTTTATCGTACACCATGAACCACCTCTGCATCCAATTGTCCCTCCACGGTTGGTAATGACACCAATCCATGTAGACACGTGGCTTTCTAGTGTTTGGTGGTTTGTTTATTTTTGGATTGGTGAACATACTATATAATTGGGCTTTTGTAATGTTCAAATCTTTTATTTCTTCCTTGGAAATGCCCGTGGAGTAATACTCCTACATCCTAGCTCTAAATTCAGTCATGTCGGTCAATTGGCGATGTGCATGGATGAGGGAGTCAATTGAGCTCTCAATTGATGTGGCAAGATACAATCAAGATGGTTCCCCCAAGTTTCTTAGTTCTCGAGTGTGCACTCTCATTTCATTTACATAGTGGGTAAGGTCATCTTGTTCAAAATATGGTTGGGGGTTTTGATTTTGTTCAGCATTTGGATTTTGTTCATGGTTTTCTTCGGCATTGGGTCCAAGGTTTGGGTTTTCTTGTGTTCCTCAGCACTCCGGGTTAACATTTTGTTCATTCATTGTCTCAGTTTACAATCTGCAATTGAAAATTGGTCCATTGTTTTAAAAATTTGGGAATTATTAACAATTTAATAAACAAAAAAATAAAAAAATTGACACAAAGAATGCATAAAATGACCAAAAAAATCGAACTTACCTATCCAATTGATGTGATGATGAGTTGGTGGATCGATTTGGGGGGTTTTGGAGTGGAAATGGCCTCCTTTGGTCTCTCTAGTCACACATATGTAGGGGTGGAAGACGCGCTCGACTCCAATGTGCAAAATGGAGAAATTCGGCTCTGTTTTTTTTTTAAAAGGAGCGCATGTGCGCCACCTTAGTGCGCACGCGACAAACATGCTCACGTGCTAGGCACGCACACGCGCCTCGATTCGGTATCGACCTAGTAGTGCGTGCATGCTGCCTTAGGTATGCATGCGTAGTTGTTTAATCCCACTAGCGTGTCCCCATTACAACGGTTTTTGGGAGAAAATTTGTGCGCCCACCCTAAAGATATTACAGAGAGGGATGGTTATCCTTGTAAATTTTTAGTTGAATTCCATTGAAAAATCCTTCTATGGTTTCCCCATTTAGTTTTTCCAACTGAACAACAATTGCATTTGTCAGAAATTTTATCACATATGGACCCAACATGTATCCCCGACGGAGATGTTCTTATTCCTCCGTTCGGAGTGTCATCATTTGAATTTGCAAGTGTCACAAGTTATATTGTAAGTGTCATAACTTGTATTTGATGGGTTATTAGACCACCTTAGAGGGGTCGGCCTAGTATGAGTTAAGTGGAAGGGTTATTAGACTCCCCTAAGGGCTCGACCTAGTTAGGGTAAAAGGCAGGTCAAGTTAAAGTATAAATAGAGTGGTTGCACCACTCTATTTTTCATTCACTCATTCATCCAACTCACATAGTTGAGAGAGAGGAGTGCACACAAGTGGAGGAGAAGATGCTAGAGACATCTATCTTTTGGGGTTTCATATTTGTGATCTATGTATTGGTGCTTATTCTATCTATGAGGAAGTTGTAGGGTTTTTCACCTTTATGGTTTTCCCTAAGGAAACATTGTGTCTCTTGTGTTTATGATTGTTATGCCGTGCATGTTATTATCTTAGTAGGATCCTAGATAATTTTTGAATGAAATTATCAAAATTCTAACAAAACCCACCATGGTGAAGGAATAACCTATAGACCCCCCTCTCTCTCTTTCTTAGGCCCAACTTATGTAGTCTCATACTTAAAAAATATGTACACCACAAAGGTTTACAAGCATCACATTTAGTCGTCACAGCCATGGACTTCTCTTCCACCATCCCACACAACACAAGGAAAACCCAACCTTTCTTTGCTCAACAGTCTCTCAAGGCACCCTTCCCTTAAAGTGATTTTCAACATGTGCAAAAGGAGTCCAACCTATTGAATGGTTCCTAATAATTGTGTAAAAAAATAATAGCTAGATTATGAAATATCCAAAGAGAATGAATATATAGTTGGTGAAGGTTTTATAACTTACTTGGCCTCCATGCTCACCTACATCCACCATTTTTTATTCTAATGTCTACAATTTCCTATTCACGATGTTAATTTTGGTTAATTTATATATTTGGAAATGTTGGCGACGGAGAACACATAATGAACTATGTAAATCATGAAGATATCATGCATGGAGTTAGTGCTAGAGTCGAATGACAATGCTCAAGAGAATCGATGAAAATATGTAGACACTACTTTTAACTATAGGATGTGTTATTCTTATAATTTCCTTAAGAAGTGTACTCAACCATGCTTCCATAATTGCGTGTGAAGAATTTCCCACCAACCTCTCACATTCATTTAATGATTGGTTTTAATAATTGAAATGAGCTAAATGGATCATTTAAGGAACATGGTAGATAATATATGAGTTATAAGGCTTATGCTTAACAAAAGAATGTTTGTTGTCCCATATGCACCATATGATTCCTATCCATTGGAATCATAGCCCCTTTAGTGCTCTATATATAGTCATCTTAAACCATTATATTATATTTCAATAGAAATATTTACATAGCTTTAAGAGTTCATGGCAAGCTTAATACATGGTACATATACAAATATTTACATCTTATTCTTAATGGTATAAAATCAAGAGCGGCTCTTAATGGTGTAAATTTATAAGTCAAAATACAAGAATGTCAGGCATAATATTATTTCGTATTTTTCCACCTCTATTGTTAATCTATAACTAATACTTTATTTTGTCTTCTTGTTTCATTCCACTTTCATGTTACAATTCCTCTAACATTTCTACTACTAGCACAACCACTTAACTTGTGGCTGGTGAACACCGATAGGCAAGTGTTAAGAACAAGTTATTTGTTGTTCTCCCTACTTTAGTTGTAATAACCTGTTGTCTATGCCTTATATACATGTTATATTCTTTAGTTAAATGGGTTTTCATGCATTAGTTACTAGTTATCCATGCATCAACTACTAGTCATTCTTTATATATATATTTTTTATAGTTGTTTTATTTAGAATTTTGAACGACGCACATAAAATCAATCTGGATAGCGCACTTGTCCCATTCTCCTTCAATCTAGGAAAAGCATAGATGATAGTCCACCCCAAATTCGAAGATATAAACACCTAACGGTGTAAATATTAAATCTCCACCAGTAACCCTTTGCATCATCATTCTTCATCTTTTTGCTAAATGATCACCACTTCGTAGGGCTCCTTCCAATATCTATACCTCTATTTCAATTCCAACATCGTTTTTTTTTACTGTTAAAAGGATGAAATTGCGCTCTGCTCCTAGGTATATGTCATCATCAAGAATTTTAACGACCATCAAATCTAAAATCATGAAATCATGAGACCTCTCTTCGATAGCTCCCCAACTATAATCAAATCTCTCAAATCAAGAGACATTGATTCCATCAAGTTCCCAACTACGATCAAATCTCTTTGGTTTTGGTACTCTTCACACTCTCCATCTTAGATATCATGTATTAACACAAAAATTTACAAAACGAGAGTAGCATACCCGAATTCCTTGCATGGACTTCAAACAAAGCATATGTCTCTCAAATCTCCATATACTCAGAAATATATGGGACCCCTGTTTCCACTTGTCTAGAGAACATATATGTTTTTTTTGAATGAAGGATCCACTCTCTTTGTTTCTATCAGATACAATGGAGTTGAGTTTATCTTTCCAAGTATGAGTCGCCAAATCCGAATACGTGACTTTTATGTTGTTTTGCAGTATTGTTTTTCTCGCATCATTTCAGTTCCGTGTGGAAGCCTCGGATCTCCCCCTCCAAGCAAGAGGAGCGACACTTATGAGCCATTGTCATAGAGATCCAATGAGTTCACTTGTAAAACTAGGGATAATTTGGCATAGATTCAAGGGATCCATTGCCAATGATGGTCAGCCACCACAATAAGATGGAGTTACCTATTCGAAACAACTACAGAATCGCTCAACAAACTATAGGAGTTTCTTCTTCATTGGACTCATACTTCATAAGATTTGTTTTATCATAATTTTACTATCTCGATTTTGTTATCGAGATTGCACTTTTAATGAATTTTTTTTGTCAAAAGATCCCCTTGACCTCGTCTCCTCGATAAACTTATGAGGCTTATTCCTTTGGGTCACTTCCATTGGGATTGCTTTTCATCAAATTCTCCATTATATCATGTCTAAAGCTCCTCCCGATCTCACCTCCCTATAAGTCTATCAGATCCCACCACCTTGATAAAGTAAAATCAAGCTCCTCCCATCTCATCATGCCATGTGTTTATATAACATCTACAACCTTATGATGGAAAGAAAAGACTATGAAAGAGGTGAGAGGCATAGTGGTTTATTTAACCTTTCCAACTTTATCTCTGTCTTTTGAAATGTAATCACTATGTCTCTGTCTTTTGAAATCTAAGCACTATGACAAGGATGTTACAATGATGAATTATCTCCTCTATATCTAAATATATAAAATTATTATTATAAAAAAACATAAACTTTATGATAATATTAAGTCAATATAGTATTATTAATTCCATTGCTAAAGATTAGCAATAAGTAATAGCGCAATGAAGTAAAGTAATAACGCCATGAGATAAAAAATGAAGAAACAACAGTAATAACGCCATGAGGTAAAGAGAGACCGAAAATACAAGAATTTATTAATTTATGAAAGAGAGCTACATACTCATTGATGGGCATAGCACAGCATCAAAAAGCTAGCCAACACCAGATTCGTGAAAATAGAAGAATTGATTAGTTGATGGGCATAGCCCAACATCAATTAATTCATTACTTGATGGGCATAGCACAGCGTCAACAATATTAATTTTATGAAGAAGAGCTACATACTCATTGATGGGCATAGCTGAACATCAACAAGCTAGGGAACGCTAGATTTTTGAAAATACAAGAGTTTATTAATTAATATTATTAATTTATTAAAGTACTCGTATTGATGCTAAATGTTGTACTGTTCGTTAGCGTAGGTTACAGTTAGCAGAACCGGGAACTAGTAACTTGAACACCGATGGGCACGAAGCCGCAAAGGTCGTAGATGCTATTCACAATGCCAGTAAGACAGTCGCGGCAATAAAAGTCACTGGGTGCATAAGGGCACTCGCCATCCCCGTGGGCAGCTGTGAGAGAGCGGAAAGGAAAGGATCTCCACTTGCGATTTGCTGCGAGTTACAAACGAAGGTATAATCGGGAGTATGTTCGCCTGCCGGAAGGATCTCCACCGCTAACGCAACGCCCAATGATCTCTCCTCCAATAAACTCTTCAAATGCCAAATGTATGTTATTGCAATGCGCTTATCAACGCGCCCGGGCGCCTCCATTTTTATAGGATAACCGATGATCTTAGATTGGATGACGTCTTTTTCAACAGAAAACGTTCAATAAGATGGGTTTATCTTGCAACCGCATAGGGAGGCAAGTATCATGCAATTTCATATTGTTTTTTTCATTATTAATTTGTTTAGGTGTACTATATTAAGAAATATTATTAATAATAATATTAAGAAATAATACTACTACTAATAATAATAATAATAATTTTTTTTGTTAAATTCATATCTTCTTTGAATTTGAATTTGAACATGAGAAAATATTATCTTGAAAGCAAATTAATATTAATATTAATATTAAGAAATAATTCTTTTGTAAGGTCTTGCATGACGTGTAATTATCTTGAAACCAAAATTTAGACAAGCAAGTATCTTGCAATTAACTTAAAAGCGAATTTAGGGAGGCAAATTAGGGATACATGTATCTTGTGGCTATCTTGAAAGCAAATTTAGGGGTATATATTATTATTAGTATTAACAAATATTATTAAATGATTAATATTAGTATTAAGAAATATTATTAATATTGATGTTAGTTTTAAAAAATATCACGATGATGATGATGATGATGAGGATGATGAAGATGGTGATGATGATGACTAATGAAGAGGATGATGATGATGATGATGACGAAGATGTTGATGATCATGATGATGATTAAAATGATGATGATGATGACGACGATGATGATGATGCTGATGATGACGACGATGATGATGATAATGATGATGATGATGATCATGTTGTTGATGATGATGAAGATGATGAAGATGAATATGTTGATCATCATCATCCTCATCATCACAATGATGATGATGATGATGATAGATGATGATGATGATGAAGAGATGATGATGATCATGTTGTTGATGATGATGAAGACAACGACGATGATGAAGATGGTGATGACGACGATGATGAAGATGGTGATGACGACGATGATGATGATGATGAAGATGATGAAGATGATGATGATGATTCTGCTGAAGATGATGATGAAGAAAGAGGTGATGATGAAGATGTTAATGAGGAAGAGCGAGATGATCTTAAAAAAGGTAGACCATAATAATAATAAACTAGAGTAGATATTAATCCCTTTCTTAAAGTACTAAGAATTTTTAAGCTCTAGTTTCTTTATGATCCTTCTCAATACTTAATAATTAGAACTGGAGTTAAGATGAATATATTTTGAATTATAAAATTGTAATTTACAACAATCAATAGAGAAAAAAGAACAAAACTTATTTGTAGAGCTTTTCTCATTATAAAATGATTTCATTATTATATTATGGGTTTATGAATGAATATGTAATGCAATTTAAGTTAATCAGTAAGTTGGTTTGATCATGAGCATCGAATCTGCTCCACATATCCATACCTATCTAGCAAAGGATCAATGACTTCCAATGGATGAAATTACTTTGCTAGACAATTGGCAGGTAGTAACCCCAAGTGTCCTACTCTCAGATATCCATAAAAACTCTAATACTCTTTTGTTGTTTGCCATTTTCACTTTTTCTTACCTTCATAATATTTTCACCAATTCTCCTCTGTTGTCCGACATTTTCAATATCTGAAATCTTTTAGTGGCTCGCATCCCACTCCTTAAGTAGATGGATCCATTTCGGTTTGTACTTGAGACTTTGGGGATGCAGGTAAAATGCCAATAAAATTTTCACTTGGGTTTTAATCTGTAGAAAAAATTGAGTTTTTTTTCTTTTTATAAATTTTTTACAACATAGATTCTCCTGTACAGTTGGTGGAGGCAAAGATGTCGGAAAATGGCATAGTACAACACCACTTTATGCATGGAATGGGTAGAAATGGAAATAGCTGGTATGCCTATTTGTTTAAAGATTTAGTTATTTTATGCTTGATTGATTTTAGAAACAAGTTTGTGAATGGACAACTTTCAAGCCACACATGTATTTTTTAGCTGTTTCTAAAAAAATATGATTTCAATCTTATTTGTTATATTTGTAAAAAATTACGAAGAAATACCTCTTAATTAACATCTTAAACTGCAAATCCGCTGAAATTGAATATTTTGGGTGCACAAACAGATTCAGTAACCTTGAAAACCTTTAATACACCGGGATTTTGCAATCTATGCAATCTCATACTAGTTTATTTTAGTAACAAAAGAAATATTCTACCTGATTATCTATCCAAAATTTTCTATTTTTCCATACGTTTCAACGGAATTTCATTACATCTATTATGTATTTAATTATTTTTGATGTAATACATATGTTTCTAATTCAAAATTAAATTAATGTTTTGAAATTAAAATACATATTTGTAAATATACCCCTAAACCCCTAAACACCTAGAAGCACTTAAATGCACGTAGGGATTATGGGTTAGAAGAGGTCCTAAAGGCCTTTATGGGGGAGGGGCCTCTAGGAATAAGCCGACATATTTATATTTGTTGGGTAATAAATGCAGTGAATGTTACCCATCGAACTATACAACGTTGAGCAAGGGACGCGCACACCCGCACTCTTAGCCTGCATTTTTTCCCTCATTCACCGCATTTTGTTCGTTGGCTTCACGCACAATCCGACAAGCATTTACATGTTAGATTGAATTCATACACCATTTGGTGCTTCCTTGACCATTTGGATAGAATACACAACATTTGGGGCTATACTTGGCTCTTTGGATTGAATGCAGACCTCTTGGGCTCTATTTGGATCAATTGAGCGAATACACAACACTTGGACTCTATTTGGATCCTTGGATTGAATTCTCATGCTACTTGGACACACATGAACTCTTCTTACATATAGTGGACACATCAAAAGAGCATTTTACATTTGAAGCAAAGAGCAATCATAATCCTTGAGGTATGGTGAAAATTTTATCTTGTTAAATGTATTTTAGTCTTCATTCACTTGTTTGAATGGAATCTATTTTGGTTTTCCCTCATGAATTGTATGATAGATATATTGTAGTCTTCTTAATCTTCAACATAGACGATGAAAACATCTTACCAAAAAAAAATTACAAATGCACCAAGCAATGCTTTCAACCTTTCATGAAGATAAAAAAAAAAATTACTTGCATCACCACCAATAACATTTCATAATCACATTCCTCCATCTAGTAGACAAACATTTGTTGAATTCCTCATGGTTTCACTACAACAACTCACACAAACACCTAAACATTTGAAAACTCTTTGTCTTTTGGGGCTATTTTCCCTCATCCATAACATGAAATGAAGTGAGTAGGAGCTTATCCCTTGTAGGGAAGTTGCTCCTACTAACATCCCATACCACCATTAAATACCATCCAATACCATCCTACCGAGTTCCTAGAGGTGTTGTTGTAGCTATATGTAAGGCATTCCCAATAGATTTTAAGATTATATGAAAACATTCTCACTAGATGTTGTTGTACATAATCAATTGCTACATCGAGCTTTAATAATCATGCACATTGAGTTTTAATATCTTATTTGTTGTTCATTCTTGCAGGGGTGATTTTTATTTTTTATTTTAAACGCATTGAATATGGGAAACAAACGTAATAATAAAAGAAAGTCTAGAAGGAAGGAGCTGCCCCCTGAAATGGCCCATGAGATAAGAGAAAATGCCAGGTTGTACATGGAAAACCATAGAAATCAAAATGTTAGTGCCTTAGATCCATCAACAAGCAATGACGAAGTGGTTGAAGTCAATAAAATCTTGCTTGATGTCGAGTATGAAGGGATGGATGTTGAACAAGTTCTTAATTGGAAACCTCGCCAAGAAGGGAACACACATGGTGAACACACTCCCTTGCGTGATCAATTTGTGAACGAAGGGCCACAACAAACCATTGACAAGACTCGCACTTCCTTGCCGACTCCTTTGCCTCGACTATCAAGCAGATGACGAAGAAATCCTAGACATATTCATGTGGATGAAAGTTCATTTTCAGGACTTGAAGGTAAGATGCCCAAACACCCTATTGATTTCCATTGTAGCAAGATGATGAAAGAATTGTTTGAATCCAAAACCAATGCAACAAAATGTCAATTATTTCTTTCTTTGTTAAAGTCACATTGTCTAGTTCATGTTAGGAGAATTTTGTTAAGATTTAATATGCTAAGACAGAAAATAGCAGCATTGCATTCCATTTCACAATAATAGCATATACAGGATCACTGAAGAAACAACAAGCACAACATAAACACAAGAGACACAGATTTATCCTGGGAAACCCTAATGGGGTACAAAACCCAGCAAAGCTTCCTCAATATAGATGACCAGCAATATACAAAGATGCAAACCAAAGACATGATCTCCTCCTCCATCATAGCAAACCTCTCCTCCACAAGTGCGCTACTCTCAAGTGAGTGAGTGTGTGTAAAATGAGGAATACACCTCCTCTATTTATACACTATTCCGACTTGTCTTTTACACAAGTCATGTAGGCTCGTATTTAACCATTGGGTTAAATACCCCACTACAACTGACTGGGCCGACCCCTCTAGGGTGGTCTAATAACCCTTTGACCCACATAACATATACAGGGCCGACCCCCACTAGGGAAGTCTAATAACCCAAGTTGACGGAGGAATAAACATCTCCGGATATACAATAAGATCTTCATGGAGGAATGAAACATCTCCAGAATAATAAAGTACAAATATAATATTCTTTGAAGTTACAATATCTCAACACTCCCCCTTAACGAGAAGGATATTATAACAACATCTGCATGAGCAAGGTGTCATCAACATCATACATGATACATCTATAAATAATTGGAAGCTTTCTCAACATCATCAGTAACTCAAGCAGTTACTGGAACATCTTCAATAATGGAACATCAACATCTTCAGTATTGAGTCTTTATCTTCTGTAGCACTCAAACAGCTACAACAACATCAACATCTGGATCCTCACGATCATCAGCATTGTCATCATATGATCATCAGCATTGGGATCATCTCGATCTACAGCATCTGGATCATCTCGATCTACATCATCTGGATCATCACGATCTACAACATCTGGATCATCTCGATCTACAGCATCTGGATCATATGGATCTAAAGCATCTAGATCATCTCGATCTACAGCATCTGGATCATCACGATCTACAACATCTAGATCATCACGATCTACAGCATCTGGATCATATCGATCTACAGCATCTGGATCATCACGATCTACAGCATCTGGATCATCTGTAAATACATTTATCATCAAAACATGTATTCTTACTAATACATATATCATCAAAAACATGTATTCTCACTAATACATCTATCACCAAAAGCATGTATTCTCACTAATACATCTATTATCAAAAGCATGTATTCTCACTAATACATCTATCATCAAAAGCATGTATTCTCACTTAATACATCTATCATCAAAAGCATGTATTCTCACTAATACATCTATCATCAAAAGCATGTATTCTCACTAATACATCTATCATCAAAACATAGTAGCATACCCTGCAACACACATGATCATATTACAGGATGATCAATCCCGCTCTCTTTAGGACATAGGTCCATGGATGATACAATCCAGATCAAGTTCCAGGATGATCAATCCTTATCACTTTAAGACAAGTCTCATGTCTAGGGACGATGTAATCCCGATCAAGTTCTAGGATGATCAGTCCTTATCACTTTAAGACAAGTCTCATGTCTAGGGACGATGCAATCCCGATCAAGTTCCAGGATGATCAGTCCTTATCACTTTAAGACAAGTCTCATGTCTAGGGACGATGCAATCCCATCATGTACATTTTGAACCTAGTTCATGGACGATGCAGTCCTCACGTACATTTTGAACCCAGTTCATGGACGATGCAGTCCTCACGTACATTTTGAACCTAGTTCATGGATGATGCAGTCCTCACGTACATTTTGAACCCAGTTCATGGACGATGCAGTCCTCACGTACATTTTGAACCCAGTTCATGGACGATGCAGTCCTCACGTACATTTTGAACCCAGTTCATGGACGATGCAGTCCTCATGTACATTTTGAACCCAGTTCATGGACGATGCAGTCCTCACGTACATTTTGAACCCAGTTCATGGACGATGCAGTGCTCACGTACATTTTGAACCCAGTTCATGGATGATGCATTCCTCACATACATTTTGAACACAGTTCATGGACGATGCAGTCCTCACGTACATTTTGAACCCAGTTCATGGACGATGCAGTCCTCACGTACATTTTGAACCTAGTTCATGGACGATGCAGTCCTATATTCAATTTTCGGAGACATCAGTCTACGGATCAATTCTGGGACCAAAGTCTGGGGAAGATACAATCCCCTACCTGTTCATTCAAGACTACATTCTCAGAGACCCAGTCTACGGCTCACTTTAGGACTGAAATCCAAGGATGATTCAATCCTCACATGTCCACCAAGGACTTCATTCTCGAAGACATACATCTACGACTCTCTTTAAGACTAAAGTCCAGGGATGATCCAATCCCCTCATGTCCACCAAGGACTTCATTCTCGAAGACATACGTCTACGACTCTCTTTAGGACTGAAGTCTAGGGATGATCCAATCCCCTCATGTCCACCAAGGACTTCATTCTCGAAGACATATGTCTACGGCTCTCTTTAGGACTGAAGTCCAGGGATGATCCAATCCCCTCATGTCCACCAAGGACTTCATTCTCGAAGACATACATCCATGGTTGTCTTTTAGAACATGTGTTCAAGGATGATGCAATCCCCTTGTCACCTTAGACCCTGTCTAAGGACCATCCACCAACCTCTCTGTCGGCATCACCAATATAGGTATCCACATCATCGACCTCACTGTCGATGCGGGCAATCTCATCATAAGTGATCACATCACTCCCCCCTTTCGAGAAGGGTCCTTCTAAACTATTTTAAGTTTGTCTCGGAAGACTTTACTTGAGGTAGAGGTTTGGTTAGTACATCGGTAACTTGTTACAAATCCGAACTTTAATTCTTTTCTGCACCATATCTTCTATATAGAAATGTCAGATCTCTATGTGCTTTGACTTATCATGGAATACTGGATTCTCTGCCATTTTGGTACAAATCTGTTTGTCACATAGGATCAAAGTTGGGTCCATTCTAAAGCCATACTGCTTCACAACTAGCAGAGCAAGCAGCCATATATTCTGCTTGTGCTGAGAGCCACACTAGATTGCTTCCTTCTAAACCATGAGATCATGGCTGATCCCAGACGGTAACATCCTCTCTATATGCTCTTCCTGTCTGATACAATTTTTGCCCAATCAACATTTGTGTAGCCATCTGAAGTCATGATCTCTACGATAACATAGATCAAAGTCTATTGTATCCTTTAGGTACCTCATCGCATGCTTTGAAACTAACAGGTGAACACATCTGGTTTCCACTAGATACTGACACAAGGTGTTCACAACAAAGCATATATCTGACCTAGTATTTGTTAGACACATCAATGACTCAATATTTTGTCTGTACAGAGTTCTATCAATTAACTCTGATGATTCATCTGCTAACAACTTCAAGAGTGGCCATTCCGACACATCAAGTCCTTTTAATATTTTTTAGCATACTTTCCCTAGTTGAGAAAGATTCCTTCTGAGCCTTGCCATACTTCCAGACCTAGGAAGTAATGCATCAATCTGAGATCTTTCATTTTCATTTTTGCAGCCATCTTCTTCTTTCTTTTCACTGTTTCTCATTCCTTGTCAGAAAGAGATCATCGTCATACAATATTGGTATGATAGGTTCATCATCCACAACCTTAAGGTAAAGGTTGGGAACAACTTTACTTTTGGGAAAGCCCAAGCTTATCAAGAAACTGTCAATTCTCCCTTTTTGACTGAACATCATTCACACTCTGCATTGAATGATCTTATATCTATCTGTGCCATCTTTCGTTAGATGGGTCTACTGATATGAGCCTCAATATCATTCGAACTCTGTGGTGAGTTGCATCCAAGTCATCTGTGTATAGAAACCATATTCAACCTTGTAACAAAGGTTGAGATCCACATCGCCCATGGTGATCATTAAGCTCATCAATTGATTATCAATCCTAGGAACCCATATAGAACCTGATTCACACTTCTTCTTTAATTACACCATTAAGAGAATGGTCTTATTGTAGCTAGGGTTTTACCCCTAGCTTGTGCCAATGAGCACCTACTAAGGAGAATGGACTCCTTAGTAGCAGTTCAATAATGATTAAATGATTAAGCTAAAAACAACAATTAACAAACTACTTTAAGCATTGCATGAGACATAAATAAAAGATGTAAAAAATGGTTTTATATTAATGTTACCTTGAGTGTCAAGGTTGGTGAAGCCCTTTGCAGTGTCCAAGAGGATGCTCCAAGCTTCAGAATGCTCCTTTCTCCTTCTCCAATGTTGGGGATGGGCCAAAGGTGGCTCTCAAGGTGAAAATAGTTCAAAAGTGAACTAGGGTTTCGAGAGAGATTTTGGCAGAGTAAGGGTGCTTGTGATTGTGGATATGGAATAAGGGATCTCCATCACCTATTTATAGTTTTTTGGTGGTGGAGTGCTGACCCATGGTTTTAGGAAACACATGGTTTTGGGCAGCTGTATAGGGTTTTTTCCTCCTTTTCCTCATTATTTTATATTTTTTATTCCCTTTTTAGGGGATTTTTGCTATTTTTGGAGGAAAAGGGGGTTTTTTAGCCTTTTTTAGGCTATTTTGATGGTTTTGTGGCCTTTTGGAGGCATTTTAGGCATTTTGGAGGCATTTTAATGGGATTTTTTGGGATTTTAAGGGAAAAATGGTAGGAAAATGGACAAATGAGCCATATAATGTGGTAAATGAGCTAGTGAGCACTTTTTGGGTGTTAACAGATTGCCCCCTGATGTGCGAGGTCAGGAGCTCATCGTATGGCCGATGGACATCATAAGTCATGAATGGTTTTCCTGGGTATGGAGAGAAGAGAAGAAACAAACTGAAGCCCGGAACAACGATCCCGAACAACTGCAAGAACTAAAAGTACATAACCTCAATAATGGATGAGGGATCATCTGATCATATGGACGAGGCGGGCATACCCATGCTCGTATCAGGATATAACATAACAATAACAATGAGGTCCAAAAAATGGGGACCTGAAATATACATGACCTCAAATACTGACTGAGGAATAATCTCAATATATGGACGAGGCGGGCATACCCATGCTCGTATCAAGATACATGAACAGAACTGTGAGGCCCGAAAAAGGGGACCTGAAAGATACATAGCCACTGTGTACATCATAAGGGTCCAGAGGGGACACAAAATCTGGGACATACTGCTGAGCTGACCATGTCTGTGCTGAAAAACTGATACACTGGAATAATCAGCAGTGCTACTGAATGTGGTACCAAAGGAATTGATGAGCTGCTGGATCAGAGTGACAAGGGGTACACTCGCAATGGTACACTGGACTGGAACTGAAATGGGTACTCAAGGAAGCATATAGCTGGAGGGCTTCCGAATACAATCGCCAACGCAGCCCGGACATCCACGGGAACATACAACTGGGCGTTCCAAAGTGACTCACCAATGTGCTAGAGTCGGGGGAAATCCGGGGTCTTCGACAAACAATGATGGGATATAATCCTACGCGATCCTCAACGATGCGATCAAGGTGCTGAAGTCGAGCATGTGAGGAACAACCACTCAGAGAGGCAATGATGTCTCCTCGCAGAATGATCCGTAGGCACTTACCACAGATGGTGATAAGTCCAAGGCGTAGGGACCTCTAGGCCTATCCTCTGAAATAGAGGAGCTGTCGTCGACAGAGGGAGACCTGCCCCTATCAAGGCAATGATGTTTCCTTGACAGGAGCGCGAGGTACAAGACCGAAATGTGATAGTGCTGATGGCAGGACTGATAAACTGTGGTGGGACAACTGGGCAAGTAGAGTGGGTGGACTCAAACTTCCTTTGTTCAGAGTATGATAATAGAAATGATCTGGCAGCATATGAAACTGACTAAGGGGAAAGGGATCATAGCTGTAATGAATCTGGGAGGATAACGGGCTGAGGGAGACTCAATGCTGGTGTAAAATGGCATAAGACTGCTGAATACTCTGAACGAAGGCGACCTGATTGGGGGTGCTGCCGAGATGATCGATCATAGTGCCAGGAGGCATGGGGGAGTACTTCTTCATGGGTTAAGGAACTAGAAGAAGTGTGTGTAAAATGGTACTGTCGTGTGGATTTTACGAGCCCAGGACAGTTCATGCTCGTGGTTGCTTTCAATTTTAAGGAGTCTGAAAGCGATAAGAAGACTCTGAAGTAAAGGAATGGTACTGTCGTGTGGATTTAACGAGCCCAGGACAGCGCATGCTCGTGGTTGCTTTCAATTTTAGAGAGTCTGAAAGCAAGTAAGAAGACTCCAGGGGGTTGCTTTTTCGTAGATTTAGTCTCCAAGGCCCAAAGAAGCATAAAAGGATGCAATGAAGAACTCTTCTAGCCGGTGTGACTAGAGTATTCCTTTTTCGTAATTAGTCTACCAGGTCCGGAAAAGGGTTAAACTTATACCAGATAGACGCCCTTTCAGGTACTTTAACGAGCATGAAAGGAAGCAAGATTGCTCGGCGATCTTTTCATTCTTTTAGGAGTCAGAAAAGAGCTTAACGGGAACTCCCTAAGTGCCTTTTTCGTAAAGGACTTGTCCGGCCTGAAAAAGGGATAAAATTATACCGAACAAAAGGAATGGCCAGGCAAGGAGGAAGTGTTCAATCAAGGTTTAGTAATGATGACCAAGAACGAGGGTAGGTGGGAACACTGATGGACCTCCTTGCGGGGTAGATGAAATGGTGGCAAAATAACGAAACGTTTGCAGTATGACAGGAGTGAATGGCTCATGTAAAAATGTGGAACAATCCGATGGCGGCCGATGTGGTGCGCAAACCGAGGCAGCAAGGTGTCGGGACACAATGTTGAAAATGTACCAAGTGAGAGCGAGAAATGATCTCAAGCATCATCACGAGCTCGGAAAAATGAATCCGGCGATATAAAGGATGTCAAAAACGGGTGACGGCCGATGTGGCACGCAAACCGAGGTGACGGGGGCATTTTGAAAAATGCCCGGAAAATCTGGAGGTGAGAGCGAGAAATGATCTCAAGCATCATCACCAGCTCGGAAAACTGAATCCGATGATATAAAACATGTGAAAATCGGAGAACGGCCGATGTGGCACGCAAACCGAGGCGACTAGTGGCGTCTGAAAAAATGGGAAAAAAATGACAGGACAAAAATAATGCAACGAGGTGACCATCATGACGGTCACGTCGCGCTGATTCCAGTGGTGGAAACGGTTCGGAAAAACAAAAAACAAAAAAGAAAGTACTGTACAACGCAGACCAATGAGGCCGCGGGTTTCTTTTTATGGGTAAAAACGCTTAAGATACAACCCATTACGAGGGTTGCGCAAAGGACGGCCTTCAGAGTCAGCTAAGATGTATGCCCCCTTGCCGAGGTAGGTCTGCACGACGTAAGGGCCTTGCCACATAGATTCAAACTTCCCTTTACCGGTTTTGTCATGGGCTTGGTCATAGGCGAGGACGAGGTCCCCTTCGTGGAAAGTTCGAGGGTGAACATGTTTATCATAACCAGCTTTGGAGCGGTTTTTGGCAGCTTCGATGTTCTGGAGAGTGGCCCGGCGGTCTTCATCGGCTTGTTCGAGGTGCAGCAGATGTTGCTCGAGGGGGGTGGTGTCAGGGAGAAGCTCAACGGCGATCTGTAAGGCAGGGATCTGACACTCGATAGGGAGAACAGACTCTATACCGTGAAATAAATGAAATGGTGTAAAACCAGTGGCGGTCTTAGTGGAGGTGCGATAAGCCCACAAAGCAGGGAACAACATGTGGTGCCAATTGGACTTATGCTTTTCAACTGTTCGTTGGAGGATGGTTTTAAGGATTTTATTGATGGCCTCTACTTGGCCATTCCCTTGGGGGTAGTAAGCAGAGGAAAATTGATGCTCATACTTAAGGAGGGTGGATAACTCACGCCAGACGGCATCTTCGAAGTGCGAACCATGGTCAGAGACTAACTGCTTAGGAACCCCGAATCGGGCGATGACATGGTTGAAGAAGAAGCGGGCAGCAGTGTCAGCGGTACAATTGAAGGTAGGCATGGCTTCCGCCCATTTGGTAAAGTAATCAACAGCGACAACAATATATTTGTGGCCGTTGGCAGACTGGGGTCTACATTCCATGAAGTCTATGGCCCACTTACAAAAGGGACCAACGGTGACGACTGGGTGTAACGGAGCAGGAGGTGTCCGGGCCTTGGGGGCAAAAAGTTGGCAGTTATGGCAGTGTTTGACCGCAGTGATGCAGTCGGTGAAAAGTGTGGGCCAGAAGTATCCGGCGCGGACGACCTTTTGGGCGGTGGCCATCCCTGAGAAATGGCCTCCGCAGGCGCCGCTATGACAGTCATTAAGGACGTGTTCAGCTTCCTCATAGGTAAGGCAACGACGAAGAATTGTGTCAACCCCGCGCCGATAGAGGACATCGCCTAAGAGGAGATATCGAGAGGCCTGGTGGCGGATGCGACGGCGTCCATTTCGTGTAACTTTGGGTCTGAACTTCTGCGTGCGTAGGTATAACAAGATATCACCGTACCATGGGTCATCGGACGAGATAGTGAACAGGTGATTGTCGGGTAACTCATCGGAGATGGGTTTGGCCGGGAGAAGGGAAGGGAGATCAGTAATGAGCTGGGCAAGCGCGAGGGCTTTAGTGCTCTTAGGTGTTTTGAAGGTAAGGTCATATTCTTGGAGGATAATGACCCATTTAGCAACACGACCTTGGAGTAACCGCCGGTTTAGAAGATATACCATGGGGTTAGAGTTGGCAACGACTGTGGTATGACTCATTAAGATGTAGTGTCGCAATTTTTGGACGGAAAAGACCACTGCTAGGGCAAGTTTCTCCTCATATGGGTAACGTAGTGGTGGACCGGACAAAGTCTGGCTAACGTAGTAAACGACGTGCTCCTGGTGAGAAGCGTCTTCTTGAACTAAGACTCCCGATACGGCATGCTCGGATGCCGACACGTAAAGGATGAAGTCTCGGGTGAAATCCGGAGGGGAAATCAGAGGAGCTTGTGTGAGGGCCTTCTTGAGGGCCTCGAATGCAGCTTCTGCTTGCGCATCCCAGACGAAGGGTATGTGGGTGCGGAGTAGGCGCAAGAAACCGTGTACCGTAGTGGCATAATCAGGAACGAAGCGTCGGAGGAAGTTAGATCGCCCCTGCAGACTTTGGAGCTTCCGGAGCGTGCGAGGAGGGGGGAGGTCTAAAATAGCTTGGACTTTTAGAGGGTCAACAGTAATTCCTTTCTGGGAAACGATGAAACCCAACAATCGGCCTGCCGGTACGCAAAAAACACACTTGTGTGGGTTCAAGCGAATTTGGTATTTGCGACAACGCAGAAAAATTTGCCGAAGGTCGTTAAGGTGGTCTGATCGTTTCCGGGAACGAGCTGTAAGGTCATCAAGGTAGACTAGCAGGATATGGACCAAGTCGTGGAAGCAATAGGTCATGGCCCGCTGGAAAGTGGCACCAGCATTTTTGAGGCCGAAAGGCATGACGCGATAGGCAAAGGTGCCCCAAGGGGTAGTAAAGGCAGTTTTGTACTGGTCTTCCTTACGGATCTGAATCTGATTATATCCGGAAAAACCATCCATGAAGGAGAGGACCTCATGTCCCGCACACGCATCTATGAGTTGATCGATGAACGGCGTGGGGAAGTTGTCCTTGGGACAAGCATAGTTTAAGTCACGGAAGTCAGTGCATACGCGGATGGTGCCTTGCTTTTTGTTAACTGGAACAGGATTTGAAACCCATGTGGTATAGGCAATAGGATAAATGAACCCTGCCTTGTGCAGCTTCTCAATCTCGGCTTTGACAGCTGGGAGCTTTGAGGGATGGATGGGGCGCTGTTTCTGACGAACAGGGGTTACATCAGGCCATGTGTCAATGTGGTGTTCGATAATGGCAGGGTCAAGACCAGGCATTTCGGTATAAGACCAGGCAAAGACATCACGGAATTCTTTGAAAAGGTGGGTGTAGTCCTCAATCTCTTGTTTACTGCAGAATGCTCCTAAAGTAATGAGTTCAGGGGCACGACCTGGAACAGCAATATCGACTTGGATGACAGGTGAGATGTTGGCCATGTTGCCCTCCTCGAAGGCATCAGGAGCAGGAATAGGGTCCTTGAACCAGTCAACCTTGGTGGGGAGGAAGTCTTTGGATTCGACCGCGTATTGGGTAGCGGTGCTAGAGGAAGACGCTTCTGGGATGAAATAGGAACGGTGGTGCATATCATCCCAAGGATAATCCGGGGCAGTTAGGGCCTCAAGAATCTCCTCATCAGTACGGAAAGTCTGCGTCGTCAAATCGGTTGACGAGGGGGTAGTGGAAGTGTTGGTTGAAGAGATCATGTAGATGATATTAACCTCTTCAGAAGGGGGAGAGACCGGGGGGTAGATCTCCTCAATGGTAGGTGGTGCCGTCTCAAGGTCCAGATTGTTCATCTCATAAAGAGCTGCTCTGTAATCCGGGAGATCGGGACAATGATGTGAATAATGCCCGTAAATACCGCATATGGCGCAGGAGTGGTTGGTACGTAGAGACTTATCTTTAGGCTTAGGAGTAGGGTTTAGTTCGACAGTTGGCATGTTAGGATCGTCATCGAGCATTTGCATGTGCTTCTGCAATGCGGGTAACTGTGGGCATTGGTGGGTCGCATGGCCCAACTCGTCACACAGCGAGCATTTGGGAGGAGCACGAAACACTGGAGGGTTCTTGACTGTCTTTGGAGGTGGTACAACAGTGTAAGGTTGAGGACCTCTGCCCCCAGTGGGTTTGGGAGTAGGAGGAGGTGTCGTGGAGGACGAAGGGGTAGAGACCCCGGGAGGTGGGTGGGTGGTAGTAGCCATGGGTTGCACCGGCTGGAGGACGACATCGGGTGTCGGCGGGCGAACGGGAGGTGAAAGGTACCATACAGGTAATCCCAAGGTTAACCCAGGGAGGCTAAGGGTAGCCATGACCGGGGCGCTTACTACTCCTGCTGGAGGAACTAGGAAGGGGATCGTATGGATCGGTGTAACACCAATGTGACTAGGTACCAATGGTGGTTTAGGCAACAAGGATGGTTGAGTGTTAGGTGGTAGGTTGTCGTGGGACAAGGTACATAAGTCAGAGACTTCGGGCGTAGATGACGGCGGAGGAATGGATTGAAAGGTGGAGGTCATCGGCGCGTCTGAGTAGACTCCAGGCCCCGTAGAGGAAACGAACGAGGTGGTGGCGGGAGAAACAGGTTGTTCAACCATGGGGAGAACATTTTCCGGTGCCGCCGGAGCACTGGGATCATAGTAGGTGAGCTGGTCAATCTTAACCACGCGTCCTTCATGGGGGAACATCATGGTGCGAAAGACAGAAGAGGCAACCGCCCGCATGGCATACATGTAGCTGCGGCCAAGTAGAAGGTTGTAATCCAATTGGGCATTGATTACCTCTATGTCAATAAGAACTGTTTTACCACCTAACTGGACTGGAACGTTGGGTAGAAGGCCTTGGGGCTGGGCCGAACGACCGTCGTAGGCACGTAACGCAGTGGTGGACTGCTGGAGAGGAGGGGATCCTAGCTTCTGCCATACAAATGTAGACATAACGCATGTGGAGGCACCCTCATCGATGATGCACCGATGGATAACAAGATTCCTAACGGAGACTGTAACTTGGAAGGCTAAGCTGGAAGGTAGGCGTGGTTCAGACTGGTCTAAATCGAACGCCATCAAATGTGAATCAGTTGGGTCAATCCCCCCAATGGCGGAAAGTAAAGTCTTGCGCTGGGAAGGGCAGTTCTTCAAGACTTCTAACGCAGACATGGCTGCGGGAGATTGGGCTAGGTCGTCTACGATGTTATAGTTTGACGCAGCGCGCGCGTTAGGGTTATTGTTGATTCGGCGAAGTGGGAAACGAGGTGCTTTCGCAGCGCCGTCTATGGGAGGCGGAGGTATACGTAACGCCTGATCGGTGGGATGAGCATTAGTGGTTTTGTCCGTGGGATTGGCTTCAGAGGTGGAGCCATATTGGTTCCGACGGGTCTGTAGGTTGACGTCAGCGGATGACATCATCAGTAAGTGGTGGGTACCTGAGTCGAACATGGGTTGATCAGGAGCAGCGTAGGTGATCTGTTGTTGTTGGGGTTGCACGTTAGCTTGAGGGGCCAACGGCTGAGTGTTCACCACGCCTTGAGTTGGTAAGGGGTTTTGCAGCACCAAAGGGGGTTGCTGAGGTTGGGGGGGGTTGGGCGGTGCTTGGGGAGCTGCATGCCCTTGGCGATGGGCCTCGTCAACCCAAAGCTGCCGAGCTCGCTCCAAGTGTGGGCAAGCATGGGTGTAGTGTCCATAGACCCCGCAAATAGAACAAGGGTGGTTCGTTCGCAAATTGGGGTTTTTAGCCTGCTTGGGCGGGCAATCAGGGTTTTGATTAGCGGGGGCCGCATTGTTGTTGTCAGGGGGATTAGCCGGTTGACCAGCTTGGTCTATAGGTTGGTTGTTTCCCCGATTACGGCCCTTGCCGCGGTTCTGTTGGCCCTGGTTACGTTGGTTATTCTGGTTTTGCTGCGGGTTCTGTTGGGCGTAAACTTGCCCTTGGGCAGCAGGTGGATTCTGAGGTTGCGCAGGTGCAGGAGCAGGCTGCGGGGGATGATATGCAGGTTGAGGCTGAGCAGGTGCAGCAACTTGAGGGGGTTGCTGATAGGACTGCGGAGCAGGTTGTGGATGTGCCGCAGGGGCTGCCTGGGGCGGATAATAAGCTGGTGGGGCTTGTGAAGGCGCAGGAGCCGGGGCAGTCTGCTGATGGTAATAAGGCTGAGGGGTGATTGGAGGAGCATAAGCAGGAGTCGCATACCCAAAGCACTGAGGTGGACACGAAGGTCCATGGGAATGGTGATGTGTCATGGGAGCATATGAGTTGGTTGCTCCAGACTGGGAGGTAGCCCTCGACAGGTCGGGGCCAGGGGTAGGTCGTGCTATAGAAAATGGTTGGGGATGTGAAGAAACACGGCCAATGATACCATCAGCAGCGTGGGATGCCCCCGGCGCATCATGATGGGAGGACTCGCCGCGAGGGGCGTCAGGTATAATGGTATAAAGGTAACCCGTATGGGCGTAAATGAGGTCGAACTGTTGTGCCTTAAGGATGGCTTCTTCTTCAGACTGGGGTCTTTCTGAGGCCACATCCTTAGCAATAACAGGAAGAAGGGATTTGAGGAACCAATCTAGGAAGATACGGTCGTCAAGTTTGATCTTGCATAAGCTACGGCGTCGACGCCACTCATGGATGTGGTCCGTGATATGGGTAGCCGTGTTTTGTCTACAAGATAGAAGGATCTCAACGCCCGCGTCATAGCGGACTGGCAACTGGAAGAACTGCAGGAAGGTCGAGGCCAGGGAAGAAAAGGTGGCGTGGGTCCCATGAGGCTGCTCAATATACCACTTGGCTGCAGAGCCAGTGAAGGTGCGCTGTAAGAGACGGAGGCGAACAGAGTCATCCACGATGGAGTTAGAGGAACACCATAGGTGGAAAGACATGATATGGTTTTGTGGGTCCTCTCCGGCCTTACCCTCGAACTTAGGGATGTCAGAGGGTAGTTTGGTAGGCATATGAGGCCACATAGGGTCGTGTCGAATAGGATCGTTGGTCAATCTGGCCAGGTCAGGTAGGTTGAGGCTAGCCATGAACGGCAAACTGGAAGAAGGCTGTGACACAGTAGTGCTGTGGACCAAGTTGGGGCCAGTGCCCCCAAGTGGAGGGACAAGATGTGAGGTGGTGCCCCCAAGTGGGGGAACTGAGGTAGTGAAGGATGGTCCAGCACCACCATTGGTAGTGTGAGCCACTGATGTAGTAGTGATAGGTATTCCTGCTGTGGGAATAGGTACCGTGAGGGGAACGGTAGATGGTTGCCCCATGGAGGGCATACCCAAAACAGGTGTAGTAACTGGTGTAGTAGTGGATGTGCCACCAATGGTCCCTATGACAAATGGAGTGGAAGTCGTGCCAGCCATGGGGCTAGTAGGGGCAGTATAAATAGGGTTCTCAGACTCTTCGTCAGAATCAGAGGTAAAGTAAGGTGCGTCACTATCTGGTGACGGAGACCTACGTCGCTGACGAGTGGAGTCAAGTGACAAGGCTCTAGATCTGTGATGAGTGGTATCAACGGACAATGATCGGAATCTATGACGAGTGGTGTCAAGAGAACCGTGCTGTGGGGGCTCGCCCCTGAGGCGCCGAGAATGTCTCGGGGACTCAATGGTGACAGATGGTGTCTAGTCTCTGTGGGTTGAGGTGAGTATAAAAATAGCTCAAAAATCCTAATGCAACCGAGTGTGCAGAAGGAGAGCTAAAAAGCAAGGCACTCAGGCCAACAACCAACTCAAAACACCCACTGCAACAGCTGTGCTACAATAGGTGGAGTAACAACAAAGATGGTCAGAATACCAACAAGCAGCAGGTTTCCTAAAAAAGAAAAATGGTGGACTCACTAGACCAAAGGGAGGTAAAGGAGCATGCAAACACCTAACTACAAGTATTCTGACTCAACTAAACATATCCTCTGCAAGGTGATGAAATCCAAGTCAGACAATATGAGTAGGAAAGCCAAGTGGCTATGATATCCCCCTACCGGGAGGGACACCGGGAAGTCAATCCTAGAAGAATGGCAACTAAGATACCCCGTTCATGACACGTCCAGAAAGGTGAATCTGCCGTTTAGTTCGTTGACCGCAATACCCCTATACAGGGATATCCCGCGAACTGCGAAAGGTAGCCCTTCGGTTACTGAATGGAGTGCGGTATTCCACTCAGGCCTCCGGAACCAGTCTCCCGACTTCAACCCTCCTAAGGGAGAGGCCCTCTGATAAACTGGTCGTGACCGTGCCAAAAAGTACTAGGGGATTTTGGTTCCCTAGTTGGACAACAACTATGTCTCAAGTGAAATAACCAAGGGGTGTTATTGGAAGCCTATCCCCCTGATCCTACCTAACTACAATGATTCTTTTGTGTTCCCCAAGTGGGGTTAGAATGTTGGTTTATTTAGGTACTTTTTAAGGCTCACTTGATTTTATGTGACAGAGTGTGTGCTCGTGAGGTGTTGAACCCAAAAATAGAAGTGCCACCAGGGAGGGCAACTTCCAATCTATCAATAATGCTGAAATTGATTTTTTAAACTGGCAAAATTTTCTGAAATAAAAATACTGAAATTTTAAAAAGATTCTGTAAAAGGAACAGAAATTATGTTGCAGAAAGGCTGTAAGGAAGTGGGCTGCAGGTGGGACAGAGGGCTGTTCAAATGCAGAAAATATTGCAGCAAGAGGGGCTGGGCTCAAAACAGGAAAAGAGCAGAAATCAGACCGCGGGTCTGTGGCGAATCAGAACAGGCCGACCGCGGGTTTGAGGGAAACAGCGGCGGTCAGGTCGCGGCTATCGGGCCAACAGTTGCAGTCGGGACGCAGGAAATAGGGGAAAAGACACAGTCGGGTCGCGGCTATCGGGCCAACAGTGGCAGTCGGGACGCAGGAAAAATGGAAAAAGACACAGTCGGGTCGTGGCAAAAAGGCTAACAAGCGCAGTCGGGACGCCCGAAAGAGGCAAAAAGCCGCAGTCGGGACGCGTGAAAGAGGCCGACAGGCGCAGTCAGATCGCGGCAAACAGGCTGATTAGCCACGGTCGGATCGCAGGTAACAGACTTGAATCCGCCGGCAGAGCGTCGGAAGCAGTCTGAAAGCCACGGTCGGATCGCAGGTAAAGGCCTGAAAGGCGCGGTCGGGACGCGACTGTAGAGGGAAAAAGACGCGGTATGCGGCGGCCGAAAGGGACAGCCGAAAGGAAAAAAATTAAAAAACGGAAACCAGAAATTCGAAAACTAGGGGAGTCGCCAAAACTGTAGCTAGGGTTTTACCCCTAGCTTGTGCCAATGAGCACCTACTAAGGAGAATGGACTCCTTAGTAGCAGTTCAATAATGATTAAATGATTAAGCTAAAAACAACAATTAACAAACTACTTTAAGCATTGCATGAGACATAAATAAAAGATGTAAAAAATGGTTTTATATTAATGTTACCTTGAGTGTCAAGGTTGGTGAAGCCCTTTGCAGTGTCCAAGAGGATGCTCCAAGCTTCAGAATGCTCCTTTCTCCTTCTCCAATGTTGGGGATGGGCCAAAGGTGGCTCTCAAGGTGAAAATAGTTCAAAGGTGAACTAGGGTTTCGAGAGAGATTTTGGCAGAGTAAGGGTGCTTGTGATTGTGGATATGGAATAAGGGATCTCCATCACCTATTTATAGTTTTTTGGTGGTGGAGTGCTGACCCATGGTTTTAGGAAACACATGGTTTTGGGCAGCTGTATAGGGTTTTTTCCTCCTTTTCCTCATTATTTTATATTTTTTATTCCCTTTTTAGGGGATTTTTGCTATTTTTGGAGGAAAAGGGGGTTTTTTAGCCTTTTTTAGGCTATTTTGATGGTTTTGTGGCCTTTTGGAGGCATTTTAGGCCTTTTGGAGGCATTTTAATGGGATTTTTTGGGATTTTAAGGGAAAAATGGTAGGAAAATGGACAAATGAGCCATATAATGTGGTAAATGAGCTAGTGAGCACTTTTTGGGTGTTAACACTTATCTAGCCACTTAGAGCAAACATCTCATTATGATTCCTCTTTCTAAGAGAATCTTCTAGCCACAAGGCTTCTATAGTGTGTTTGATTTGTAAATCTTTTTGTTGAACATCCATCGCTTGTTCAGTGTTCATCATTCATCATGATCTTTCCTACAATTAAAAATTAAGTACATGATTAGTAATACTTCATAATCATCAAATCACATTGACATGATAGCCTATTATGCATACATATATCATTTGCATAGTTATGCAACTATTTTGGCCAATACTTTGGCACAACACTTTCCCATATCCTGTATGCATACAGTGGCTATCTAGATGCCTTCCATCTCTACTAGAACATGCTATCGAGAGTGTGCATAGCTCTCAGCATGTCAGCAAAGAGGTTTCATTCTAGACAAGCACAATGGAATGTTTGTCCAACTTACCAATCATATGCATATTAGTAGTATACTGTTCAATGCTCTATGAATGTTTACACTCAGCATGATATATTCTAGGAATACAAATATGCATACAAGCAATATCATTTAATATTTCAAATAACAACTCAAATACTTATCTTTTATGTTTGTGTGGTTGCCTCCCGCTTGATCTTCTATATGTCTTTTGAACTTCTATTCATTCTGTACCACTGTGCATGCTCAAGTGTGCACTAGTGTCATCCTCATGATCTCATACACAAACATACATTCATTAGTATATTCTCAAAACATTCTGATTCTAAATAATCTTGAATATGTATAGTGATGATCATTAGTATTCAGGGTTTCAAGGAAGTCTTCTTTTACTCATGCATATTTTTGTTTGATCATAGTACTCTTCTGGTTAATTAGATCATCAAGATAAGAGACATAATATGCATAAACCCTTGATTACTAACTTTATGAATAAGCATAACCAATCATACCAAGTATACTTATATAAGGGATCCTAACACAAGGTAAGATTCTAACTTGACATAGGAAAACATACCTGGATTAGTATACCTGCTTAGTTATGTACAACATACCTAAACAATCTCTTCAATGATTTAGAGATCCTGAGCTAGAACCTACATGTCTCATAGGTTAAGCATAATATAACAAAGTCATACATACCTTGTAAGTAGAACAAAGATTATGGATGAGTCTTTGTCTTCATGTTGTCATGGTCATGGAACTTGATTTGTCTTTTGTGATGTACATGTATCTTGTTAGCAGACAACATCAACCTCACATAACACCATAATGCATTAGTACAATCATATAGCCCTAATCAATGAATGTCTTCGATCATTCACATGCATTCATACTGTTACTAGGGTGATAAGACAATTCTAACATTAATCAAGATTGTACTAATAAATAATATGAAGACAAACACATCATGAACTTAATCAAGAATCAGATTTCAAGACATACCTGAACCTCAAGTCATACCTGTCGAGACTTCTTGTAGTATTTTTATGTAAGGCCTTAGCCTCAACTCCCCCTGAAACTTGATATGGAGATTGATTAGGCTTTGCTAGAGAAACCCTAAAAATTCAATCATTGACTTTCACACTTCTGAATGGATGGAAGGATGTGTCTTGCTAGCATACTTCAATTTTGAAATCTCCAAAATTTGACCCCTCAAAATTTGCCTTTGAAACTTCTGGATCTTCTGGACAGGATCCCGAACTAGGGTTTGATGAAGCCCACCCTTATGCCCAATCAAAAGGTTCGATCCAAGGCTCTAAACTCTTATTTTTCTGAGGAGCTTCTAGCCGTGGTTACAGACTTCAAAAATTTCAACTTTTGCTGAAGCCGTAATTTTCCATCCTTCCGATCAAAATCCTGAACTGGGGTTTGATCAAGCCCGGTATTCTATCCAACCAAAAATTCGATCTTGGTCTCTAAATTTTGATTTTCCTGAGTAGCATTCAGCCGTGGATTTCGATTCCTAAAATTCTAACTTTCTCCGAAACCCTAAATTCCGGAAGCCATGAATGAAGGTGCTCCAAAAATAATTCTGTTTTGGTAGAAATATGTACCTGATTGTTTCTGCTGTAACTCCAAAATTTTCACTCCTCAGGGTCTGAAAACTTTTTCTATGGTAGCCTGACCTGTCATCTTTCCATCCCAAGAGGTCTGACCTCAATTGGACTTTCTGAGAGAGATTTATGCCAAGTGTCGCAACGTGACCTGTTTATGGGATAAAACAGGAGAGCGAACTTGTACGGCGTGCCACGTGTCACTGGTTCAACTTCGGCCTCTAAAAACGTTTCCTGAGATATTAAAGTCTATGTACTACCTGTAAATTTTTATGAAATTTCATTTGGAGATTCATAGCCCAAGTTATGCCAAGTGTCGCAACGTGACCTGTTTATGGGATAAAATAGGAGATCGAACTTGTACGGCGTGCCACATGTCACTGGTTCAACTTCGGCCTCTGAAAAAGTTTTCTAAGATAGTAAAGTCTGTGTAATACCTGTCACTTTTTACGAAATTTCATTTGGAGCTTCCTAGCCCAAGTTATGACCTTTTTTCCTAGGTCACCTGATTTTGACTGAGATCTGGAAGAGGCAGAAACCTTAACTTGTACTGATCATAACTTACAAAGTACAACGAATCCGAGGGTTCCCTTTGGAAACAAGGTATCGGGAGATGTTATCTACAACCTGTAAAGGTTTCAGATCCTGAACCTTCTCCAAAATGGATTTATAGTGAAATTTCCACGATGACTGGTTTTTGCTATATAAAACCCTAACCTTCAAATTGTCATAAGTAAAGCAAGTGTCGTAAGTGCCATACCTTGCCTTCCTTCAGGTTAGCTTTGATACCATGTTAAGATTTAATATTCTAAGACAGAAAATAGCAGCATTTCATTCCATTTCACAATAATAGCATATACAGGATCACTGAAGAAACAACAAGCACATCATAAACACAAGAGACACAGGTTTATCCTGGGAAACCCTCATGGGGTAGAAAACCCAGCAAAGCTTCCTCCATATAGATGACCAGAAATATACAAAGATGCAAACCAAAGACATGATCTCCTCCTCCATCATAGCAGACCTCTCCTCCACAAGTGCGCTACTCTCAAGTGAGTGAGTGTGTGTAAAATGAGGAATACACCTCCTTTATTTATACACTATTCCGACTTGTCTTTTACACAAGTCATGTAGGCTCGTATATAACCATTGGGTTAAATACCCCACTACAACTGACTGGGCCGACCCCTCTAGGGTGGTCTAATAACCCTTTGACCCACATGACACATATAGAGCCGACCCCCACTAGGGAAGTCTAATAACCCAAGTTATCACATTCCGACGGAGGAATAAACATCTCAGGATATACAATAAGATCTTCAAGGAGGAATGAAACATATCCAGAATAATAAAGTACAAATATAATATTCTTTGAAGTTACAATATCGCAACAAATTTTGGGCATAAAGGTAGTTAGAAGTTCAGATGCCAACAATCATGTTGTTAGAAATCTACAATCTGCATTTAATTTGATTGGAAAAACTTCTCTTACAAAATATTTTAATGCGGCCCGTCGTGTACTGTCGGAATTGATTGTAGACAAATCCATAAGGCAAAGTCGCCTACTATCACACACATCTAAAATATTTAAAGTAGATAGAAAGGCTCTTCAAACATATTCTACCATTAGAGAAAAACTTGAGACCCTAGGCCAAAAATATTGTTGGGCCTTTGTTGGTAGGTTACCTCGTTCAGACATGAAGCTCATTGATGCTGTTAAAGAACTAGTGCAGAAGGTTTGGCATGATAACACTAGACCGTCATCAAATCAAAGAGATGTTTTAAAGGTTAGAAAAGGTGTTAGGTGGGGTGAACCCCATGTCAAGCACTTCCTTGACATGACACAAACAGAACTCTATGAGAGGTTCAAGAATGAGCACAAACAATTGAACTTGGGCCAAAGGTCCTTTGAAAAATGCAAACCCTGGTATGTTAGAATTTGCATTGATCGCAATACATGTTGTTGTAGATACCATGTAGAATTTGAGTACTATTATGATACATATAAACATATATTTTGTGATTTGCATACTAACATTGTGCAGGATTTCCCATCGTTACAACCACCGAATGCATCCAAAGAATTTATACATAGCATAATGTGTCCAAGACCTGAAGGGAAAAAATATTATAAAAGATCATGTTTATATGGGACGTGTTCCAGTTGCAGTGGATTTGCATTATTGAGCCGCTGCATCCACGCAACCACGGAGCATGAATTTGGGAGGATATCAGTAGAAATGAAGAACTTCCAGTACATAACATATCAAGTATAAAGTTCAAAGGAAAGCAAAAAAATTGCATTGGTGAAGTCACAGGTAATCTAAGTTTCCATACTTTCATACTGTACATGTTGAATTTGTACATATATATTCAAATTGAAAATGTCACGTTGTATTAATGCCCTTGGTTTTGTGGCACCAGGTACAAATTTTCAAATTCATGAAGGAATTCTACCAAAAGACTGAGCAGTATGTACAACATTTCCATGTAGCACGATGGCAAGATGAATAGTACAGACAGTGTAGGGACACCTTCCCCAATGGCACAATATTGTTGGTTGTGTAATAATAATAATAATTTGTTAAAGTCATGTCTTCTTTGAATTCGAACATGTGACCTCAAAGGAGGAAATATTATCTTGAAAGCAAATTAATATTAATATTAATATTAAGAAATAATTCTTTTGTAAGGTCTTGCATGACGTGTAATTATCTTGAAAGCAAATTTAGACAGGCAAGTATCTTGCAATTAACTTAAAAGCGAATTTAGTGAGGCAAATTGAGGGATACATGTATCTGGTGGCTATCTTGAAAGAAAATTTAGGGGTATACATTATTATTAGTATTAACAAATATTATTAAATGATTAATATTAGTATTAAGAAATATTATTAATATTGATGTTAGTTTTAAAAAATATTCTAGTGTTCTTAATATCATTATAGATTCATCTAATTTTGGTTGTACAAAGAATCTAGACACACATCCCTCTCACCACTATGCTACAACTCATTGATGGCTGCATTCTTATTTTTTATTTTTTATGAGAGAGATGGACACTTCCCTCTCACTACTATGTTACAACACATTGATGCGACTTCTTGGTGCAATCAATATTAATGTTAATATTAATTTTACTATTAATGTTATTATCAATCTCTTAATGTTAATATTAATGTTCTTAATGTTAATTAATATTATTCTCTTATTATTGTTAATTTTTTTTTGTGGAATGCTAGAAATTAGATTAGAGATAATGTACATAAATAGAGAGGCTAACCTTCCCAAAGGGAAATCATGTTGCATATAGAGCAACATTTAGCTCAGAAGATGTTGAAGAACAAAGCATGAATAAAATTATCTCTACTAAACCAACAAAACGATAGATATAATCATCTACAAAGATAATAGAAGCAAAACAAAAATCCTCCATACCAAGCAAGTCAACAACACTAGCATCAAAGGGGTTGGGGCATAAAATTTTGTTGTTCAACACTTGTCGCGACAACATACAGGTATGGGATGGAGAGGAAATGGAATCAAGCCTAAGTCAACTAGAGCCTTGCAACTCACTGCATGTTTATGTCTCAACAATCTGCCTTTTAAATTGAACCACAACACCAAAAGAAGTTTGTTAATGGTTGGATTTGAGAAAATTCTATATGTAAGTCATTAAGAGCTCGAAGCTCTAAAATTTGTTGTGTTCTGTACCAATCCACGATTCTACGAATTCGTGGTCACTAGCATGAAATTTAAGTTATTTAATGAAAAGAATTAATGTATCTACCTCTATGTCAAAACCATTTTCAATTTTGATGTGGGCCACTACCCTCCTTATTGTCTTACCAAAAGCCATGAGAATGAGGAAGAATACTTAAAATTGTGGACTTCACCTTCAAAGAGTTCCTTACAATCACATTTATAAGGAGTGATAATAATATCACAACAATCCAAAGTGTCAAATCTTAGTTATTAGTGTCAATTAAATACTTAAAGTTGTCTCTTACTCTTTGCATCTTGAAACATTTGATATTTTATGGTTTTCTTTGTGCCTTAACCCAATTGATATTATAAGGTGAGGATGTGCATGCATGATAATCCTTAGTTATGACTATGAAATGAGGATTTAAAGAGAAGAGGATGTAAATACATGTAATTTTTATATGTATTTTGGTGGTGACACCCAAACACAAATATGGTGAGAATAATAGTTAGTTATGACTATGAGATGAGGATCTAAAGGGAAGAGGATGTAAAGACATGTAATTTTTATATGTAATTTGGTGGTGAGCATTGAAGGCAAATGTGGTAAGAAATCACATATGTTTGGAAGGACAGAGGGAGATTACGTCATGATCATTCCACCCATCAAATTAAGACTATTCCTCAACCATTTTTTGTTAATGTTATTAATAACAATTATAGTGCTTTGGTCCAAATGTTTTTTCTAACTCATCGTTTCTCCATATCGTGTGCCCAGTGCCACTTCTCTATATCAATGCATAAATAGAAATCTACAGGGTTTGTGGTCCTAGTGGCATGCCATTATTTGTAGTTGCATGCCATTGAGTTTTGTTTAGAGTTTCCATGAGTATATGACATTCATGCAAGAATGAAGTCTTGTATAGGAGGACTCATCAAACCAACCATTTGAATTTCATTTTAACAAAAACCGAGTGGAGATTGGTAGACAACTTCACATAGGTAGTAAGCACAAAGTTTCGGGTTCGTTTTGGGCCTAGTAGTAGACTAGTAGTGGTTCTCTGTTGTTACAGCCATAGTCGTTGACTTATTGTCACACATTAGATCGCAGCCCAAAGTGACTTGAGAGTCAGAGTCAAATCATGGTGGCTAGTGCCTCGTAGTCGTCAATCATCACTCGACATCTTGCATTGTTGAGTAGTGAGTGTGTGACGTGAGTGAGTGAGTGATTTAATTTATGTTATTTCCAATATTTTGAATGATGAGTGGAATTTTATAGCATAGGAATTTCAACATAGAAATTGAAATTTATACGGATGTCTAATTTCAAATGTTTCCCTTCTTTTGAAATGTTGATATAAATTATGTCCTTCTTAATTGGAAGGGTAAAATTCAGATTTAAAATTTTGTTTTAATCACAATTTTAGCTTTACACTTCTAGGAAGGGATAGAACCCTTTGGAAGGGTTGGGAAGGGTTCAAATTTGAACACTGGGTGCCATATGCGGTAAAAAGACCCTAAGTAGCATGGATACCTTTATTTGAAGCGTATCCATTCCAATCCTTTTCTTCCTAGAATCTAAATCGAACAGTTTCATTCATTTTTTGTTGAAGATGCTTCCAAACAAACTCCAAGTTGTGAGTAGAATTGTTGAAAATGTGATTATTCCTATCCTTCCATACTACCCACAAGAGAAAACTTGGGAAACGTTGGAAGCAATGATTAAATTTAGGATTCCCAAATGATTTAGATCTCTAATTTTCGATGGTTAAGACTTAGATTATCTCGAATATAGTCATATTGTATAAAAACACAAGTATCCCTATCCCACAAATGTTTAGTAAAGGAGCATTTGATAAAGAGATGTTCTTCTCTCTCTAATGGAGCCTAACAAATAATCCAATAAGAGGGGTCTTCTCCTCCTCAATGAATAATTTTGTCCTAAGTCAGAACGGTTGATGTTTCAATTTCCAAAGGAATGGAGCAATCTTGGGCCATAAGTCCTGCTTCTAAATTTTTTCCCAAACAGGAGAGCACTACCCTAAGTTTGGACCCATAATAAAAGAAATGCATTTCTAACCAAGAAATGACCATCCCCCTGAGCACCCCATTGAAAATGTTCGTAACTTGTCTAAATCCCCATGTTCCTCAAAGAGAGGGAATCCCATAAGCTTGTGAAGGTAGGCAGGGTAGAATCTATCAGTCATTCTGGTGGTTGAATCTAGCATCTCCATTAAGAGTTGTGGAAATGATCTTGCCAATAGTGTGGCACTTTGAGTTTTCCATTGTGATGGAATGCATGCTTAATGGCATCAAGCTATGGATGATTTCCAAGACATTGCATTTGTTTCCAAGAGTCCTCCTAGAAGAGGGAAGATTGTGTAAGTTTTAAACCTGTGTAGAGAAGCAAAGCATATAGATTCTTTTAAGTGAAACAAAGATTACACCACAACATTCACACATAGTACACAAAGATTTACCCTGGAAACGCTTAACTGGGAAAACCAACAAAATTTAGAGCCACAACTCCTATTTTCTCATCATCTCATTATGAATCACTCACAATACAATATAAGTATTCTACAACATCCAAAACCCTAATCCGTTAACCTGGATTAGTCAATAGACCCCAATCCCTTAACCGGGATTAAATTACATATTTTTAGAATAATCCCCAACAAGGCATGCGAAAACATTTGCTCGCTAGGATCGCAAAAGAAAATGGCCTATCGGTCATTTTCGTATCGAAAACGACTTGTTTCCCTGAAGGTACCATAGGGATTGTAACCTGCGCCGCTGACAGGCACACTCTCCCCTTCACATACATGCAGAGAATATAACACATACCCAACAGATTGATCATTCATAACTTCCCAAAAGTGTTGTTGATGTACTGGATCCCTGTTACTCTAAGCAGCATTCAGCATACCAAACCCTTGAATAGAATCTGTGAGACAAATGTGGTCCTTATCCGCAGTATGCAGGGCATATTTTATTTTCCATAGTTTAATCTAAAGTGTAGTCCTACTTCGAATCCAAGGAAACCATAGTTTAGCCCCCAAATCTTCACTCATTCTGCCTAGATATCCCCCACTTATGTTATCTTTGTAGATTTTATTCCAGTCCACCATTACCCATTTTTTCTTCAATTTTTCTGCACTCCATGAGAAATTACTTTGAATCGACCTTATTGCAAATACCTTATTATATATATAATTTTATTAGGAGACACAATAATAGAGAGGGCATAGGTTGGAAGAGCTTGCAGGATGATATTAACAAGAATAAGGTGCCCCACAATGTTGAGAGATCGAAACGATCATCTATCAAATGTTTTCTCCATCTTATCCAAAAGCTTACTCGAGTAGTTGGGACATTTGGGAGAGTATGATAAGGGGGTCCCCAAATATTTGGTTGGAAAAGAACCCTGACAAAAGCCTAAGATTATTGATAATTTTTTTTGAACTAAAATATGCACATTGAGGAAGAAAATCTTGGACTTACTCATATTGATAAGAGCGGAAGAGGCATCCATGAAAGATTTGAGTAGATTCTGAATAGCACAAGATTCCTTAACAGTTGGGACCCCCATAAGCATTGCATCATCAACAAACTGCAAATTATTTAGTAGAGATTGACACAACCTTGTTATATTCCAACTACATTGCTATGAGAAAGTGTATCTTTGATGATTCTTTCCAAATCTTCGACCATCAAGATTAAGAGAAAGGGAGACAAAGGGTCCGCTTGATGAATACCTCACGTGCAAGAGAAGGTTTTGGATTGAGAACCATTGACTAGGATGGAGAAGAAAGCAGTAAATACCAATGAAAAAATCATTGGGTCCATGTAATACCCTAGTTTACTAACCCTTGTATGCAGCTAAGTATTGGTACCGTGAACCTATGTAATGATTTTTCTATATGTTTAAGTTGTTTATGGAGAGGTGTGGACTATCTGCTTGTGTTGTGGGGGATAAAAAATATAAGAGGGGTATTATTCTCCCTAGGAAAAAGAATTAAGATAAACACAGGAAGTTAAATAAGTCAAACATAAAGAAGAGGTTAAGCCGAAAACAAATAAAAAATCATAAATTAAATAAAGAAGATGAATGGAAAATAAAGACTCTTCTAAAGAGTTGCAAATCCTTTCTAGGTGGAAACACCTAAGAAATACTTTGGATTTTGTCTTGATTTACTCTAGATTTGGTCTAGATTTGGAAACCTATCCAAATCACATTATCGATTCTTTAATTTATTTCTTTGTGTTTCTAGCATCTCAACATGATGTTTGTTCTTTAAAGCCTCACATGTCTTCTGCATAGATATTCATCTTGTATCTCTTCATGTGTAATTTACTTTTCCTTCATGTGTGCCTCTTACTTTATCCAAAGCTTATTTCTTCCTTCTATGACATATCCTCATTTTTATTCTCTTTGTCTTTTGTTTTTACTCTCTCTTTTTTTTCTTCTTCTTTGCGTGACAAGTTTTTTCCCACTTACTAAAGCTATTACATAGAGGGATGCCTATCCTTGTAAATTTTTAGCTGAATTCCATTGAAAAATCCTTCTATGGTTTCCCCATTCAGTTTTTCCAACTGAACAACAGTTGCATTTGTCAGAAATTTGATCACATATGGACCCAAAATGTGCATTCAGAACTTACCTGAAACATTTTCTATTTGATATGTCTATCATGCCTTGCTTTATCATGCAATTTCAAAACCTTCTGATGAAAGCTTGTGATGAAGAAATCTTCCTCTAGTTCTACTCATTGAAAATATTTTCTTCGTTACACCATAATTTTTGATACCTTTTCATTGTGAAAGTGCACAAACTTGACACATTGAACTCCATCGCAATAACTGCCTCTTCGCCATACACTAGTTTGAATGGTGTCTATCTTTTCAATTACTTACATGTGTTGGCAAGTGGTTTGGTAAGGTAACATCGCAGCATCTCTGATGCTATGACAAGTCAGAGGATATCGCAAAAGGTGGCGAACTAGGTGTAAAGAAGATTATTTTATCCATTTTTGGGTCAATTGTACCGCAGTTTGTGGGTTTTGGGTTAATTGTACCGCATAATACGGGTTTTTGGGTCGTTTGGACCATGTCAGTTAGATTTTGGGTCATTTGTCCAAAGTGTCAGTTAGGAAGTTGTTAGTAAGTGGACAAGCATTGTAAAGGTGGATGCCTATATATAGACACAAGTTGTAAGTGTTGAATGATCTGAGTACAGATCCTTATATGTTGGATGTGTGCATCTTTGAGTCTATATCTGAGATCAAGAGATATTGGTGAGATCTGGTTTTGTGGAGATATTGTATCAGGGTTTGTTGAAGTAATATGACATGACGGAACTATCGTTGAAGAGGAAAGTCGGAACACTCGACTGACAGTAGATCAGTGGGTGGACAGATATATTCACGACGGTCCGCACGAATAGTTTTTCTGTGAATTCTCGGTCCTTTTGTTCTAGTGGTTGGAAAAGTTGATCTTCCAGAAGAGGAATGACCATGGTGGTGAACCAACGACCTGGACCCCGGAGTTGATCCAAGAAGTGCAGGAAGTCGACAACAAAGCATCACGAGCTGTCGAAGTGTCGCTTGATAGCATCTTGGAAGGGTATATTACTAAATTTGTGGTTGATACGCAAAAGTCCTATAGTGAAGCTGAAAGATACTTTTTCCGCGAACCCCGGGGAAGGTTTTTGCTGTCGCTCCAACTGTATATTAAGATGCTTATTTGTGAGAAGGGTATATTGAAGATGTATATAGATCAATAAGCAGCCTGGTGGGTGGAGGTCATGGGTATCGCAACGGAAGGGGAATCTAGTTGCAAAGGATCTGCTCCACATATCCATACCTATCTAGCAAAGGATTTCCTCAGGGGACCATTCCTCCACACTTGGGTAATATGTCGTTCCTTGGTGTGTTGAATCTCACTTATAGCCTTTTTTGGTGCAATCCTACCCTAATTGGATAACAATAACTTGATATTGTCTATTCCAGAATCTTTGAAAGGTTGCACGGTCCTCACACTACTGCATCTTTCCTATAATAATTTAACAAGGAGTATTACAAGTGACCTCAGACAATTGCAAATGTTACAAAAGCTTCAACTGTATGGGAACATATTTAGCGGAAAATTGCCTGAATCCTTGGGAAATTGTTCTACGATGGATATTTTGGATATTGGAAGTAACTTCCTTAGTGGCACTATTCCTTCTTATCTTGTCTTTCTCATAAGAATACAAGTCCTCACCCTTGGAGCAAACCAGATGAGTAGAGGAATTCCACCTTCACTACTAAATTGCTCGGAGTTGCACTCCTAATACTTGTATGACAATAAGCTTGTTGGAGAAACCCCATCATAGATAGGTACCAAGCTTCCGAATTTAAAGATCCTACTACTCTGGGGAAACAAATTGAACCATACTATTCCAAAATATCTAGGAAATTGCTCTCAGCTTTTAAAGCTTGAACTCTCCAAAAACATATTAATGGGAGTCAAAGATCAGTAATTTGGCAAGCTACAACAGCTACAGGCACTTATGCTTGATGGGAATCAGTTGGTTAGTTTGGAATCCATTACCATATTTGAAGAGCTTTCTAACTGCACTAATCTGCAAAATCTTGCCCTTTCTACAAATGATCTTAAGGGTGATTTCCCTAGTAGCATAGGCCAGCTTTTCCAAAAGCTCTTTTATATTTACTTGGATCAGAATCGATTTAATGGTAATCCTTTACCCAAGATATAAGAAACTTCATTGGATTGGTATTTCTAAGTTTAAATGACAACCTTCTCACTAGGAGTTTTCCTTTTGTACTCGGAGAGCTTCATACTCTTCAGATATTGCATCTATCAAGGAATAAATTGGAAGGTACTATACCCTATGAACTTATCCAATTGAAGCAACTAGAACCCCCGAGGAAATCATTTGCAACTAGATTCCCCTAACAAATCTTCTCCACATATCCATACCTATCTAGCAAAGTATCAATGACTTCCAATGGATGAAATTACTTTGCTAGACAGTTGGCATAGTAACCCCAAGTGTCCTACTCTCAGATATCCATAAAACTCAACCCTAATACTCTTTTGTTGTTCGCCATTTTCACTTTGTCTTACCTTCATAATATTTTCACCATTTTTATAGGATAACCGATGATATTAGATTGGGTGACGTCTTTTTCAACAAGAAACCTTCAACAAGATGGGTTTATCTTGCATATGAACTTGCTGGGCGCCTCCATTTTTATAGGATAATTTGATCTTAGATTGGGTGACGTCTTTTTCAACACAAAAACGTTCAAGAAGATGGGGTTTATCTTGCAACCACATAGGAAATATTGTTTTTTTTCATTCTTAAATTGGTTAGGTATACTATATTAAGAAATATTTTAGTAATAATATTAAGAAATAATAATAATAATAATAATAATAATAATTTGTTAAAGTCATATCTTCTTTGAATTTGAACATGAGGAAATATTATCTTGAAAGCAAATTAATATAATATCAAGAAATAATTCTTTTGTAAGGTCTTCCATGACGTGTAATTATCTTGAAAGCAAATTTAGATAGGCAAGTATCTTGCAATTAACTTAAAAGCGAATTTAGGGAGGCAAATTTAGTGATACTGTATCTTGTGGCTATCTTGAAAGCAAATTTAGGGGTTATATATTATTATTAGTATTAACAAATATTATTAAATGATTAATATTAGTATCAAGAAATATTATTAATATTGATGTTAGTTTTAAAAAATATTCTAGTGTTTTTAATATCATTATAGATTCAGCTAATTTTGGTTGTACAAAGTATCTAGACACACATCCCTCTCACCACTATGCTACAAACTCGATGATGGGTGCATTCTTATTTATTTATCTTTTTTAATTTTTTATGAGAGAGATGGGACACTTCCCTCTCACTACTATGTTACAACACATTGATGCACTTCTTGGTGCAATCAATATTAATGTAATATTAGTTTTACTATTAATGTTATTATCAAACTCTTAATGTTAATATTAATGTTCTTAATGTTAATTAATATTATTCTCTTAGTATTGTTTAATTTTTTTTTTTGTGGAATGCTGGAAATTAGATTAGAGATAATGTACAAAAATAGAGAGGCTAACCTTCCCAAAGGGAAATCATGTTGCATATAGAGCAACAAATAGTCAGAAGATGTTGAAGAACAAAGCATGAATAAAATTATCCCCTACTAAACCAACAAAACCATAGATATAATCGTCTACAAACATAATAGAAGCAAAAAAAAAATCCTCCATACCAAGAAAGTTAACAACGCTAGCATCAAAGGGGTTGGGGCATCAAATTTTGTTGTTCAACACTTGTTGCGGCAACATATAGGTATGGGATGGAGAGGAAATGGAATCAAGCCTAAGTCAACTAGAGGCTTGAAACTCACTGCATGTTTGTGTCTCAACAATCTGCCTTTTAAATTGAACCACAACACCAAAAGAAGTTTGTTAATGGTTGGATTTGAGAAAATTCTATATTTAAGTCATTAAGCGCTCGAAAACTCTAAAACTTGTTGTGTTTTGTACCAATCCACGATTCTACGAATTCGCGGTCACTAGCATGAAATTTAAGCTATTTAATGAAAAGAATTAATGTATCTATCTCTACGTTGAAACCATTTTCAATTTTGATGGGGGTCACTACCCTCATTAATAATAATATTAAGAATAATAATAATAATTTGTTAAAGTCATACCTTCCTTGAATTTGAAACATGTGACCTCAAAAGAAATATTAATAATAATAATATTAAGAAATAATAATAATAATAATAATAATTTGTTAAAGTCATACCTTCTTTGAATTTGAACATGTGACCTCAAAGAGGAAATATTATCTTGAAAGCATATTAATATTAAGAAATATATCCTTTGTAAGGTTTTGCATGATGTATAATTATCTTGAAAACAAATTTAGAAAGGCAAGTATCTTGCCATTAACTTGTTTCACCTTGGTTTAAAATTAGGTATATTGGTATTGAGAAATATTAATAATATTATTATCAGTATTAAGAAATAATATTAATATTAGTATTAGTATTAGTATTAAAAACATTATTAACATGATTTAATAATAGTATTAAGAAATATTATTAAAATTAATTTTAGTTTTAAATAGTAACCATAATGTGACCATAATTAATATTATTCTCTTCTTATAGTTGACCAAATGTTATTGCAATGTTATGAATGAGCCGAGATGTTGTTATTAATGCTCTTAACGTTAATATTAATGTTGTTAACCATAATTAATATTATTCTCTTCTTATAGTTAACCAAATGTTATTGCAATGTTATGAACGTCCGGGGGAGCCTCCATTTTTATAGGAGAACCGACCATCTTATATTGGGTGACATGTTTTTCAAGAGAAAATGTTTAAGACGTTAGTTTAATTGTACTTAAGAGCCAATTTAGGGAGGCAAGTATTTTAGGGAGGCAAATTTAGGGATACGTGTATTTTGTGGCTATCTTGAAAGCAATTTAGAGGTATATATTATTATTAGTATTAACAAATATTATTAAATGATTAATATTAGTATTAAGAAATATTATTAATATTGATGTTAGTTTTAAAAAATACTCTAATGTTCTTAATATCATTATAGATTCATCTAATTTTGGTTGTACAAAGTATCTATACACACATCCTTCTCACCACTATGCTACAACTCATTGATGGGTGCACTCTTATTTTTTATTTTTTATTTTTTATGGGAGAGATGGACAATTCCCTCTCACTACTATGTTACAACACATTGATGCACATTCTTGGTGCAATCAATATTAATGTTAATATTAGTTTTACTATTAATGTTATTATCAAACTCTTAATTTTAACATTAATTAATATTATTCTCTTAGTATTGTTAATTTTTTTTGTGGAATGCTGGAAATTAGATTAGAGATAATGTACAAATAGAGAGGCTAACCTTCCCAAAGGGAAATCATGTTGCATATAGAGAAACATATAGTCAGAAGATATTGAAGAACAAAGCATGAATAAAATTATCCCTACTAAACCAACAAAACCATAGATATAATCGTCTACAAAGATAATAGAAGCAAAACAAAAATCCTCCATACCAAGCAAGTCAACAACGCTAGCATCAGAGGGGTTGGGGCATCAAATTTTGTTGTTCAGCACTTGTCGCGGCAACATACAGGTATGGGATGGAGAGGAAATGGAACCAAGCCTAAGTCAACTAGAGCCTTGCAACTCTGCATGTTTGTGTCTCAACAATCTGCCTTTTAAATTGATCCACAACACCAAAAGAAGTTTATTAATGGTTGGATTTGAGAAAATTCTATATGTAAGTCATTAAGAGCTTGAAACTCTAAAATTTGTTGTGTTTTGTACCAATCCATGATTCTACGAATTCGGGCTTGGCATGAAATTTAAGTTATTTAATGAAAAGAATTAATGTATCTACCTCTATGTCAAAACTATTTTCAATTTTGATGCAGGCCACTACCCTCGTTATTAATAATAATATTAAGGAATAATAATAATAATAATTTGTTAAAGTCATACCTTCTTTGAATTTGAACATGTTACCTCAAAGAAATATTATTAATAACAATATTAAGAAATAATAATAATAATAATAATTTGTAAAAGTCATACCTTCTTTTAATTTGAACATGTGACCTCAAAAGAGGAAATATTATCTTGAAAGCAAATTAATATTAAGAAATAATTCCTTTGTAAGGTCTTGTCTGACATATAATTATCTTGAAAGCAAATTTAGAAAGGCAAGTATCTTGCCATTAACTTGTTTCACCTTGGTTTAAAATTAGGTATATTAGTATTGAGAAATATTAATAATATTATTATCAGTATTAAGAAATAATACTAATATTAGTATTAGTATTAAAAACATTATTAACATGATTAATATTAGTATTAAGAAATATTATTAAAATTAATTTTAGTTTTAAAAAGTATTATGGTTAACAAGATTAACATTAATATTAATATCAATTTTACTACTAATGTTGTTATTAATGCTCTTAATGTTAATATTAATGTTGTTAACCATAATGTAACCATAATTAATATTATTCTCTTCTTATAGTTGACCAAATGTTATTGCATTGTTATGAACGCGCCGGGATGTTGTTATTAATGCTCTTAATGTTAATATTAATGTTAACCGAAATTAATATTATTCTCTTCTTCTAGTTAACCAAATGTTATTGCAATGTTATGAACGTCCCAGGGGGCCTCCATTTTTATAGGAGAACCGACCATCTTAGATTGGGTGACATGTTTTTCAACAGAAAACGTTCAAGAAGATGGGTTTATCTTGCAACCGCATAGGAAATATTGTATTTTTCATTATTAAATTTGTTTAGGTATAATATAATAATAATAATAATAATAATAATTATTATTATTATTGTTATTTTTTGTTAAAGTCATATCTTCTTTGAATTTGAACATGAGGAAATATTATCTTGAAAGCAAATTAATAATACTATTAATATTAAGAAATAATTCTTTTGTAAGGTCTTGCATGACGTGTAATTATCTTGAAAGCAAATTTAGACAAGCAAGTATCTTGTAATTAACTTAAAAGCGAATTTAGGGATACATGTATCTTGTGGCTATCTTGAAAGCAAATTTAGGGGTATATATTATTATTAGTATTAACAAATATTATTAAATGATTAATATTAGTATTAAGAAATATTATTAATATTGATGTTAGTTTTAAAAAATATCACGATGATGATGATGATGATGATGAGGATGATGAAGATGGTGACGATGATGACTAATGAAGAGGATAATGATGTTGATGATGAAGATGATGATGAATATGTTGATGATCATGATGATGATTAAAATGATGATGATGATGATGATGATGATGATGACGACGACAACGATGATGATGATGTTGATGATGACGACGACGACGACGATGATGATGATGATGATGATGATGATGATAATGATGATGATGATGATCATGTTGTTGATGATGATGAAGATGATGATCATGAAGATGATGGAGATGAATATGTGGATCATCGTCATCCTCGTCATCACAATGTTGATGTTGATGATGATGATGAAGATGATGATGATGATCATGTTGTTTATGATGATGAAGATGATGATGACGAAGACACCGATGATGATGAAGATGGTGATGACGACGACGATGATGATGATGAAGATGATGAAGATGATGATGATGATTCTACTGAAGATGATGAAGAAGAAGAAGGTGATGATGAATATGTTAATGAGGAAGAGGGAGATGATCTTAAAAAAGGTAGACCATAATAATAATAAACTAGAGTAGGTATTAATCCCTATCTTAAAGTACTAAGAAGTTTTAAGCTCTAGTTTCTTTATGGTCCTTCTCAATACTTAATAATAGAACTGGAATTAAGATGAATCTATTTTGATTATAAAATTGTAATTTACAACAATCAATAGAGAAAAAAGAACAAAACTTATTTGTAGAGCTTTTCTCATTATAAAATGATTTCATTATTATATTATGGGTTTATGAATGAATATGTAATGCAATTTAAGATAAATCAGTAAGTTGGTTTGATCATGAGCATCGAATCTGCTCCACATATCCATACCTATCTAGCAAAGGATCAACGGCTTCCAATGGATGAAATTACTTTGCTAGACAGTTGGCATAGTAACCCCAAGTGTCCTACTCTCAGATATCCATAAAACTCAACCCTAATACTCTTTTGTTGTTCGCCATTTTCACTTTGTCTTACCTTCATAATATTTTCACCATTTTTATAGGATAACTGATGATCTTAGATTGGGTGACATCTTTTTCAACATGAAACCTTCAACAAGATGGGTTTATCTTGCATATGAACTTGCTAGGCACCTCCATTTTTATAGGATAATCCATGATCTTAGATTGGGTGACGTCTTTTTCAACACAAAACGTTCAAGAAGATGGGTTTTTCTTGCAACCACATAGGAAATATTGTTTTTTTCATTATTAAATTTGTTAGGTATACTATATTAAGAAAAATTATTAATAATAATATTAAGAAATAATAATAATAATAATAATTTGTTAAAGTGATATCTTCTTTGAATTTGAACATAAGGAAATATTATCTTTAAAGCAAATTAATATTAATATTAAGAAATAATTCTTTTGTAAGGTCTTCCATCCCAGAGATAGATGTAAACAAGAACTCCTCATTTTGGCCCTAAGAGAGTGGTGAAGAAGTCTAATTCAAGGTTGCCTTTATTCCCCAAATGACCAGTATTTTAAAAGTATTTTTTTTCCTATATAGAATCTATCCTCAAAAGCACTATTTTGTTCATAGAATTATTAACCTATAAGTTTCCTGACCTTGAAAAGGGATTGTTCAGAGATCTGTGTTCACCAGTGAATCACCAACTAATGTTGCTACAACCTAATCCCCAATTTTTTTTGAAAATAATGGGGCCCCTCCTGTTCTCTTAAGAGATTTTTTAGAAGTTAAGTTTTTCTAGAAATCCTTTTCATACTTAGTTCTTTTTACAAAATATTGAGCAAAGAAAGTCTTTTTTCCTAAGTAAAAACTCAGTTTTTTTGAGCCGAAACGATTGGTGTGACTTGCTGAGTTGAGCCGAAACAGTCGGTTTTGTTTTTTAAGTTTCAAGGCTTTCTTCATTTCGGTGCGACTCACCGAGTTGGATCGAAACAGTCGGCGCAACTTGGTCATGTCCATAGGAATGCCACGCCCTTTTGACTTGTTCCTTTTCAAACTTTATGTTTCGGAAGGACTCGACAAGTCCAACCGAAATGGTCGGCGGTCCTCTTTAAGTTTTTCATCGTTTCTCCTTTCAAAAACACTCACTGAACTGGTCCGAAACAATCAGCATATCTTAGTTAAATCCGTTGAAATTCCGTAGAGCTATCCTTCGTCCCTTTAACACTTAGTTTTTCTTTGGGTCATCAAACCTTTTTTAAATCCGTGTTATGTTTCGCCAGAACTCGGTGAGTCAAGCCGAAACGATCGCCAGTGGTTGTTGAGATGGCGTCGATGATCGTAGAAGACTCCATTTCAATGCAGCGCGTCACCCGAACTCGGGAGTCCCCACCAAAACGGTTGCAAGTGAATTTTTTATCACGCAAGAACCCACCAAGAATCCAAAATCGACAGAGTTAAACTTCTTCAATTGGCGTTGTTCACAATGACTCGCCTAGTCCCGCCGATAAACATTGCGTCGACTCGTCAAGTTCATCCGAAACCGTCGGTGGTGTAACATCCCAAATTTTCATAAAAATTTAAAAATTTTAAAAATGGCATTAAATAAGATAAATATAGCTGCGGAAAATAATAAATGTTTGATTATGACAGCATCTATTAAAAATTCGTTTCGTACTAATCATAATTTAATTTATGAGTTAGAAACATTTAATAATGATAACTTAACACACTTTTGACAACATGATTATTGTAATAAATGTACTGACATGTCAGAAATGTGATGCGGTACTTTTATTTTGACAAGACATTAACAGTTTTCTTTTTGATGTCCAAGGGTGTCCTACGAGGTACCCTGGAGCTTACTTAGCTACAACGCTAAAGCATTTAAAATGTTTCTATGTGCAGACGACATGTAAGAAGTTTCATAACTGCATAAATTCAAAGTATGTGTATAGTTCAATTCAACGTCGTAAATAAATAGAATGTTATGAAATCTATTGCGACTCCCAACAAGCATGCATGTATGAATTACATGGTTATGTTTACTGGTTTCAAAAGTTGTCTTACAACTCAACAATGTTTAAAAACGAAGTCGTCTATTAAAATCATCAAACTATTAGGTTTTTTGTTGTAACCAACGTTGTTGTTGTAGCTGGCTTTATCGTCGTCTTAAGATAATTAATACTTGCATAGTACTAACGTAGTAATTGTATCGCTAAACCATTAAATGCTTGCATTAAGAAGTTTGGGTATGCAGTGTATAGTATTAACATGGTTTTTATGCTAATATTTAATCATTGAATTACTTTGAAATACCAAAATGCAAAATCTATCTTTTTAATATTAGCAACATTGAGAACTATAAAGAAGTATAGATAATAATCAAAATTACAATTTTAACATTATAATTCTTACGAATTATTAACCTATGCAATAATTTGACAACGTTTAACTATTCACAATATATAAAAGCCTCGTGCCTTATAATAAAATAATGTCCACAATGTTAAACTCTCCTATAGTTGGGACTTAATACTATGACTATGAACATGACTATCAAATAACATATACAACTTTAATATCAATATAACATATCACTAAAATCGAATTCGTGATCATAAACTTAGAATTATATCGTTTGATATATATGATACTGACATGTATTTCATAACGAATGGACAGGTTGACAAGTCTTAAAGCTCTGCATGTGCTTTGAGCTAGCATGGAGATAGTGTATCGATCCTGCATTAATCGCTCGACCCATACCCCATGGTAACGAAGACTGTTAGCACTTCTATGTAATGCAATAATAATACAATGGTGAATGCGGAAGCCACTATGTAATGTTTTTATGTTTGAAACTCCTCTGAGCTGGATGTAAACAATCCATCGTGAGCCAAGGTGGCAAGGCCGTGCTTGTGAAATGATGGAGCAATAAATACAGTTGTTGTTTGGCCCAATGTAACCTTGCTGTCTCACTCATGATCGTTGATTATGATGAATTTGGAACATTGGATGTAACCCTAGCATTTTGTCGTTGTGTTGATTGGTAGAGAGTTAATGAATTTCATTGTTCACTATTGTTTCGGGCAGCGAGGCCGACAGGCTGCTGGATGTTAGGGTTAGAAGAAATGTGAGGGGATTCGACCTCGAGACCTGTAGGTTTAAGTTGATAGTTGCAGGTTTCGTTCTGCTGTCATGGCGTTGTGATAAAATCTTGTGTCTTGGTTTGCATTGTTGTCGAGTTGATAGATATAGTTTCATTTCTAAGTTTGAGTGGAAGAAAAACACTTCTGTGAAGAGAGAAAAATGTCCTGGTCTCGGTCCATTCATGGAGTTCATCGTTTGTTGGTGAAAAACGTGGAGCTCGGTCGCTATTGCCAAAGGTGACTTTATATTTTTATTTATTTAAATAAGACTTAGAGATGTCTGAAAAGTTTAACTTACAGCTCATTTTTTAATCAATGTCTAACCCTTCGACAATTTTATGATAGGTACAGGATTCGAATGTTGACTTGGGAAAGGGTTTGGAAGAGGTTGGCAACCCTCCATTCCTGGTAAGCTCTGGGTCTCAAACCCTTGTAGGTGCCCATTCGGACTTGGTTGATAAGGTTTTCACTTACTATGTAACAAGGATTTCCACAATGTTTTCGGCGTTATCTATCAGTCGAGTTTCTTTGAAGAACTTTTATGTTTGAAAAGAATATTGTACAGGGGAAATGACCATCGTCTGTTTAAATGTTATATGGCTTAATAGATACTTAGTTCGTCAATGTTGTGAGTTTTGAAAACTCATTTTAAGAGCTTAGAGGGTGAGGATAAACCCTATGTGATTTTCATTGTAATTGTAATGTCGATCCGGTACAATGATGATTCCTTTGTAACGCTGTAACCTATGTTGGGTTCGAAACTTGAACTCCGAAATGTTTTGGGTTAAGTTTTAATGAAATAGAATTTAGAGCCGAAGCTCGTTACACTCTATATGCTACGTTTTAATCTCGTCAATGGGAAGTGTTGTTTTAAACTATTCGTTTTAAGCTATTCATTTGAGTTCTGTGTAAAAGATAATGACGGTCGAACTATGCACAACTGTATGCATTTTCTTAGTTAATAAACTCTGTGTATTAGAAAACAATGAAGTAGTTTGTTTTTTACTGTAAAAGAAAATGAAAAAGGGGCTACGCCTAGACTCTAGTTTTTCTTTGGTTTGGTAAAGATGTTTTTGTATGAAAACCTCCTGAAATTCTTCGAGCAAAAACTAAGGTTTTTGTACTATAATTTAAACATGAATGTAGATCATGTTTTGTTTGATTGTTTGAAAACGATGATGAAAACTTAGAATTGTTTAATATATGATACGAAACCAAGCTTTGAATAATAAACACAGTTTGTGATGTAGATGGAAAATGTGATGGTTGTAAACAAGATAGGGTTTACATTTCTTTTGTTTTTAGTTTCTGATAATACTGAATAATTGATGAAACATAGATTTTGTGAAGAAATAAAGTGTGTGTGTGAAACATGAATACTGTATATTTGTTATTACTTACAGCTTATAATAAACAGTAGCAATGCTATTTAATTGAAGATGTGATAAATGAAAGTCTTGAATTGAATTTATTTACTATGTAAATAATAGAGATAAGAAAACAAATATGTATTGTGCAGAAGTTAAACAATATTTGTTTTTCATGAAATAATAAAATATCCTATATCATTCAGATACTATGCAGTAAATCTTTACTACATTTAGCTATAGGATAGAAAGTGAAAATCATTTCAATTACTATACTTATCTATCTAATCAATGGCAATCTGCCTATCTTTCATCTTCATTTAATTTGCTTCTCTATACTAGAGTACGATGCAACATGTGGAAAAATGTAGAGATGGATTTATCAATTCAGACTTAAACAAAATCAGAATCAATTCTTTTTCAAAAAGAGATTACTAATTTTTACTAAACAGAACTATTAACTGAAATAAATTAGAAAACAGTAAAACCTGGATTAATTATGTAAGGAAACAAATAGCCCAATAAGACTATTCCACCCAACCAATTCCGGAAGAAATCCAAGTACTTGCCTTAGGACCCCTGAGCCTATTCACTGAACCACCAGGAGGAAGAAACTTAGGAATTTAGGATCTCCATATGCAGTGGCAATAATTGTCAAATCTTTAAGAACTAGCAGTCTAAAGGACCTGCACTAGCTCCTCTGGCTCTCCTTATCAAAATAGTTTGCAGAATTATGATTGCACTCACAACTAGCCTCCCTATTCGAATCTCTTAGTGATCACCTGATGCACATGAGGAATATTTCTGCAGAAAATAATGTGTGTAAGAGCTTCCTGCTCAATTCGAATTTGCCTTGTGTAGGCTGCCTAGGCCTTTTCAGTTGTTACTTGGTCATTAAATGAGCTGCCTTCCCACCCCACCACCTGGGGGATAATGCCACATTATTAGGGGTAGTTGTCCCATAACCAACAACTAGTGGTGAAGTGCAGTTGCTGCCATCTGTCCCATGCCTTCTAACAGCTTCCATTCCTCCTAGTGGGTCAGTGAACACTCATTTCACAGTTCCCTTGGGTGTTTTTCTCCTACTTAATTAATTTAAATAATAATAATCAGTAATTACATTCATCCTTGACCAAACTTGGTCATAATTTCAAAATTTTGAAATTAAAATTTTAACATAAAGTATTTTGCAAATAAAATAATATTTTCAGAATTTGGGTAGGTGACATACACCCCCCCTTAAGTCTCAACATCGTCCTCGATGTTGGTTAATCACTCCTTAAGTGTTCTTGAAACAGAGTTGGGTATGCTGCCTGCATACTACTCTCCAACTCCCAGGTTGCCTCTTCTAGGCTAAGGTGTTTCCATTGCACCTTTACTTTCCTAATGGTGCGATTCCAGAGTAGAGTTTCCCACCTTTCGAGGATACAGTCTGGTTCCACCTGAAAATATCCGTCTTGTCCCACCTGTACATCATTCCAGTTTACAACATGAGTAGCATCGTGTACATACTTCTTTAAAAATGATGTATGAAAAACATTATGTATTTTTAAATTTGGGGGCAAGGCCAGTTGGTATGCCACTGGTCCAACCTTGGACAATATTTCAAAAGGACCACAATACCTAGGTGCTAACTTGGCACAGCTTCCCAATTTTAATGAACTCTTTTTCGATCTTACCTTGAGGAATACATGTTCACCAACTTGGAACTCTTTATGAGTCCTTTTTAAATCTTCTTGATTCTTTTGCCTATCTTGAGCATCTTTTAAATTTACTTGTACCTGTTTCACAATTAATTCTAACTCCTACAATAATTCAGGTCCTAAGACAACTCTATTTCCTGGGTCATTCCAAGAAATAGGTGTACCACATTTCCTACCATAAAGAATTTCAAATGGTCTAAGTTTGGATGATGCATGATAATGGTTATTATATGCAAATTCTGCTAAGTGTAAATAGTCTTCCCACTTACCAGGCTGATCCTTAACATACATTCTCAGTAAGTCTTCCAAAACTTGATTTACCCGTTTTGTCTGTCCATCCGTTTGTGGATGAAATGTGGTGCTGAAATTTAAGGTTGTATTCAACCCTTTAAACAATGAACTCCAAAAGTTTCCAGTAAACTTAGAGTCATGATCTGAAATAATCACCTTTGGTATACCATGTAGTCCAAAAATCTACTTCATGAAGATTTTTGCAATGTCTGGAGCCTTATAAGTAGTCTTTACAGGTATAAAATGTGCTGCTTTGCTGAGTTTGTCCACTACCACCATGATAGAGTCATTTTGTTTATGGATTTTGGGTAATCCAGTAATAAAGTCTATGCTTATCACTTCCCATTTCCAACTCGGTATAGGTAATGGTTGCAACAATCCGGCAGGATGTTGGTGTTCAATTTTCACCTTTTGACAATCCAAACATTTAGCTATGTACTCTGCTACTTCATCCTTCATTCTGGTCCAATAATACTCCTTCCTTAGCATAGTAATGGTCTTTTGATAGCCTAGATGACCAGAATAATGACTTTTATGCATCTCGTTTAAAATCAAAATTTTTATTTATGGTATGTCTAGTACATACAATCTATTTTATACAGCAATAACCCATTTTCCTTCATGCTGTAATTTGCCATAAGATTTTCAGAACTGTTGTTTGCTGTCTTTTCCTTTATTTTTTTGTATTCTTCATCTATTTCACTCTTTTCAAGAATCTGATTTTTCAAATCTGTTGAATAAGTACTGATGGCTGAAATAAAATTTAGTTTTTCCTTACGACTCAAAGCATTTGCAACCTTGTTCTCCTTCCCTCTAATATGCTGAATTTCGAAGTCATACTCACTTAAGAAAGTTAACCATCTAGCTTGTCTAGTGTTCAGATTTGTTTGATCTAATAAATATTTCAGACCCATGTTGTCTTTCAACAATGTGAATTTTTTGCCAATAAGGTGATGACGCCACATTTTTAAGGCACAAATTACTACTAATAACTCTAAATCATAAGTAGAGTAGTTCTTCTCATGTATTTTCAGCTTTCTAGATTCATATGCCACCGCATGCCCTTCTTGTGTTAGGACTCCACCGAGTCCGTCATTGCATGCGTCTGTACAAACTATAAAATCCTTGTTAGGATCTGCTATCCTCAAGATAGTTGCTGAAGTCAATAATTCCTTTAACTTCTTGAAACCGTCAGAACATTTTTGATCCCACACAAATTTCTTCCCTTTCTTCTGCAAGGAAGTTATGGGGTTGGAAATCCTTGAAAAACCCTCTATAAATTTTCTGTAATATCCAGTAATGCCCATAAATGACCTTACATTCGACACATCCTTAGGAACCAACCAGTCATTAATGGCCCTTATCTTATCTAGGTCAACCGAGATTCCTTCTTTAGAAATTATGTGTCCTAGATACTGAATTTTGTCCTTATGGAAGTCACACTTACTAAACTTAGCATATAGTTGATGGTCTCTCAGAACTTGTAAGATAATCCATAGATGTTCATCATGCTCTTCTTTACTTTTAGAATACACTAAAATGTCATCTATAAACACAATAGCAAACTTGTCTAAGTATTTGTGCAGAATATTATTCATCAAACACATAAATACAGCTGGGGCATTAGTCAAGCCAAATGGCATGACTACAAAATCGTAATGTCCATACCGAGTTTTGAAAGCTGTCTTGAAAATATATTCATCCCTAACCCGTACTTGATGATATCCTGATCTTAGATCAATCTTTGAAAATATCGTTTCTCCACGCAGCTGATCAAATAGATCGTCTATGTGGGGAAACAGATACTGATTCTTGATTGTCATCTTATTAAGCTGACGATAATCTATGCACATTCTTAGGGTTGCATCTTTCTTCTTAACAAAGATGACAGGTGCTCCCCAAGGAGACACGCTGGGTCTTATATAATTCTTATCATTCAGTTCCTTCAACTGTGATTTCAATTCGTTTAATTCTAGTATATTCATTCTGTATGGGGTTTTAGAATTTGGTACTGCTCCTGGTATTAACTCGATGGTAAAATCTAAATCTCTTTTAGGAGGTAATCCTGGATTCTCCTTAGGAAACACATCCTTAAAATCCTTTATGACAGGTATGTATTCAAATTTCAGTTTGTCCTCTTTATAGATAAAGTCATCATTTACTACATTTACTGCAAACAACTAACATCCTTTCCTAACTACCCTCTTAACTTGCATGGCTGAAATCTATCTAAGGGTTACCTTTCTTGGGATACCTTTTATTTCTACAGTTTTTCCTTCATCATTTAAACATGTAAATATTTTTCCGTAACAGTTCAGAATGACATGATGGGCTTCTAGCTAGTCCATCCCGATTATAATATCATAAGATCCTAAAGGTAAAATATTCAACTTGATTTGTTTCTGTAATTGATTCATGGGCAAAGCACAACTTTCTATAAAATATGATACTTTCCTCTTTGTTCCAGTTGCTAGTCTAACTAACCAAGATTTACTGAAATTTTTTGTTTTTAACGTAAGACTTTCCACTATATCTGGTGATATATAACTTAAGCTAGCACCTGGATCAATTAAAACAGTAACAAGATGATTTTGTAGCATACCTTCAATCTCTACCATAGAGATTTGATGATCTGCTTGCCTGTTGTCGAGTGCTGCATTGATTTGGGGAATCTCCCTTGCTATGTCTCCGACAGTAGGTTCAGTCTGAATTGAGTGAATTTTGTTAGCTTTCTGCTTCCTTAAGGGACATTCTGATGCATAGTGGGGACCTTGACACTCAAAACATTTGATGGGTGCCTTTTGCTCATTGGTCCTGGTATTATTAGGATCATTTCTGGGTACTGTAGAATTCTGTTGTTGATTGTTTCTGGAATTATTCCCTTGATAATTTCGATTCTGAAATTTTTTCTTTTGGAAACCAGAATTTCCACTGAACCTGAAATTTTTCTTTTTCAGCTCAAAATTACTGGGCTTATGACTTTTCCAGTTTGACATTCCTTCTCTCTTTCGATTTGTGTCATAACAGAAAAATGTCTTTCTCATAGCCTCTTCCAAGGTCTTAGGACTGTCATACTTGATTCTGTCCTTAATATTGAATGGAAGACAGCTCAAGTACCTTTGAATCTTCGGTTTTTCTTCTATGAGGTATGGTACATATCTCAGTAAATTTAGAAATTTATTGTTCATTTCCTTCATATTCATACCTCCCAGTTTCAAATCATAGAAATCTTTGGATTTTTCTTCATAGTATTGTTCAGATAAAAATTTCTTCTTGAAATATCTTTGAAAAGTACTCCAGTTTACATCTTTATCTTTGATGCCCTTAACTCTTTCGATGTCCTGCCACCAGATATCTGCTTTTCTGGTCAAGTTATATATAGCCATTTTTGCTTTCAGGTATTATGAATAGTTATAAATCTGAAAATATTTCTTCATACCGGATAGCTATGCTTCAGTTGTCTCGCCCTTCTCAGTTTCTCCATTAAACGTTGGAGGTTTGATCTTTTTGAACTCCCTAGAAATCTGCTCATACTCCTTATGATTTTTCCTTCTAGGTTTGAAATCTCCTTCGCTACTATCACTTGTGTAGTTATGTTTCTTTTTATGCACTTCAATAGCATCTCCCGATGAGGTTGAACTGTTGTTCACAACACTGGTTTTCATTTTCTTACTTTTATTAGCATGAGGCAGGTCCTCATCTTTGGAGATATCTTTATTATCTCTCTCTTGCTCCTCAGTTGGGTACTATTCAAACAACACTTGATTTAACTCCTCTTGCGCTTTCAGAATTCTTTCATTGTCTTGTTTCACCGATCTAATTTCTGCTTTTAACTCATGAAATGCACGTAACAATTCTGATGAATTGTCATTCAATTCACCGTGGCCTTCTTCTGCATAGTGTTGTCCTGTGCTATGGTTGTTTGATTGAAATCTGTCTTCTAACTGTTCAGCTAAGTTCTCCATACCTGTAACTTAAAATAATTTTTGTATAACATCATAATTAAAATTTCAAATTAGTAAAATTTTATGCTGTATAAAATTTTCTGTTGCATGTTCTTGGACCTTTTTCAGGCCTAGAGTCCGAACATGAGCTTTGATACCACATGTAACATCCCAAATTTTCATAAAAATTTAAAACTTTTAAAAATGGCATTAAATAAGATAAATATAGCTGTGGAAAATAATAAATGTTTGATTATGACAACATCTATTAAAAATTCGTTTCGTACTAATCATAATTTAATTTATGAGTTAGCAACATTTGATAATGACAACTTAACACACTTTTGACAACATGATTATTGTAATAAATATACTGACAGGTCAGAAATATGATGCAGTACTTTTATTTTGACAAGACACTGACAGTTTGCTTTTTGATGTCCAAGGGTGTCCTATGAGGTACCCTGGAGTTTACTTAGCTACAACGCTAAAGAATTTGAAATGTTTCTATGTGCAGACGACATGTAAGAAGTTTTATAACTGCATAAATTCAAAGATGTTATGAAATCTGTTGCGACTCCCAACAAGCATGCAGGTATGAATTACATGGTTATGTTTACTAGTTTCAAATGTTGTCTTACAACTCAACAATCTTTAAAAACAAAGTCGTCTATTAAAATCATCAAACTGTTAGGTTCGTTGTTGTAACCAATGTCGTTATTGTAGCTGGCTTTGTCGTCGTCTTAAGATAATTAATACTTGCATAGTACTAACGTAGTAATTGTATCGCTAAACCATTAAATGCTTGCATTAAGAAGTTTGGGTATGCAGTGTATAGTATTAACATGGTTTTTATGCTAATATTTAATCATTGAATTAGTTTGAAATACCAAAATGAAAACTCTATACTTTTAATATTAGCAACATTGAGAACTATGAAGAAGTATAGATAATAATCAAAATTACAATGTTAACATTATAATTCTTATGAATTATTAACCTATGCAATAATTTGACAACGTTTAACTATTCACAATATATAAAAGCCTTGTGCCTTATAATAAAATAATGTCCACAATGTTAAACTCTCGTATAGTTGGGACTTAATACTATGACTATGAACATGACTATCAAATAACATATAAAACTTTAATATCAATATAACATATCTCTAAAATCGAATTCGTGATCATAAACTTAGAACTATATCGTTTGATATATATGATACTGACATGTATTTAATAACGAATGGACACGTTGACAAGTCTTAAAGCTTGGCATGTGCTTCGAGCTGGCGTGGAGATAGTGTATCGATCCTGCATTAATTGCTCGATCCATACCCCATGGTGACGAGGACTGTTAGCACTTCTATGTAATGCAATAATAATACAACGGTGAATGCATAAGCCACTGTGTAATGTTTCTATGTTTGAAACTCTTCCGAGCTGGATGTAAATGATCTATCGTGAGCTAAGGTGGCAAGGCTGTGCTTGTGAAATGATGGAGCAATAAATACAGTTGTTGTTCGGCCCAATTGAACCTTGTTGGCTCACCCGTGATCATTGATTATGATGAATTTGGAACGTTGGATGTAACCCTAGCATTTCGTCATTGTGTTGATTGATACAGAGTTAATGAATTTCATTGTTCACTATTGTTTTAGGCAGCGAGGCCGACAGGCTGCTGGATGTTAGGGTTAGAAGAAATGTGAGGGGATTCGACCTCGAGACCTGTAGGTTTAAGTTGATAGTTGCAGTTTTCGTTCTGCTGTCATGGCATTGTGATAAAATCTTGTGTCTTTGGTTTGCATTGTTGTCGAGTTGATAGATATAGTTTCATTTCTAAGTTTGAGTGGAAGAAAAACACTTCTGTGAAGAGAGAAAAATGTCCTGGTCTCGGTCCATTCATGGAGTTCATCGTTTGTTGGTGAAAAACGTGGAGCTCAGTCGCTGTTTCTAAAGGTGAGTTTATATATATATATTTTATTTAAATAAGACTTAGAGATGTCTGAAAAGTTTAACTTACAGCTCGTTTTTTAATCAATGTCTTACCCTTCGACAGTTTTATGATAGGTACAGGATTCGAATGTCGACTTGGGCAAGGGTTTGGAAAAGGCTGGAAACCCTCCATTCCTAGTAAGCTCCGGGTCTCAAACCCTCGTAGGTGCCCATTCGGACGTAATTGATAAGGTTTTCACGTACTGTGTAACAAGGATTTCCACAATGTTTTCGGTGTTATCTATAAGTCGAGTTTCTTTGAAGAACTTTTATGTTTGAAAAGAATATTGTATAGGGGAAACGACCCTTGTATGCTTAAATGTTTTATGGCTTAATAGATACTTAGTTCGTCAATGTTGTGAGTTTTGAAAACTCGTTTTAAGAGCTTAGAGGGTGGGGATAAACCCTGTGTGATTTTCGTTCTAATTGTAATGTCAATCCGGTACAATGATGATTCCTTTGTAACGCTGTAACCTGTGTTGGGTTCGAAACTTGAACTCCGAAATGTTTTGGGTTAAGTTTTAATGAAATAGAATTTAGAGCTGAAGCTTGTTACACTCTGTATGCTATGTTTTAATCTCGGAAATGGGAAGTGTTGTTTTAAACTATTCATTTTAAGCTATTCATTTGAGTTTTGTGTAAAAGATAATGACGGTCGAACTATGCACAACTGTATGCATTTTCTTAGTCAATAAACTCTGTGTATTAGAAAATGACGAAGTAGTTTGTTTTTGAATGTAAAAGAAAATGAAAAAGGGGCTACGCCCAGACTCTAGTTTTTCTTTTGTTTGGTAAAGATGTTTTCATATGAAAAACTCCATAAATTCTTCGAGCAAAAACTAGGGATTTTGTACTGTAATTTAAACATGAATGTAGATCATGTTTTGTTTGATTGTTTGAAAACGATGATGAAAACTTAGAATTGTTTTATATATGATACGAAACCAAGCTTTGAATAATAAACACAATTTGTGATGTAGATGGAAAATGCAATGGTTGTAAACAAGATAGGGTTTACATTTATTTTGTTTTTAGTTTCTGATAATACTGAATAATTGATGAAACAGAGATTTTGTGAAGAAATAAAGTGTATGTGTGAAACATGAATATTGTATATTTGTTATTACTTACAGCTTATAATAAATAGTAGCAATGCTATTTAATTGAAGATGTGATAAATGAAAGTCTTGAATTGAATTTATTTGCTATGTAAATAATAGAGATAAGAAAAAAAATACGTATTGTGAAGAAGTTAAACAATATTTGTTTTTCATGAAATAATAAAATATCCTGTATCATTCAGATACTATGCAGTAAATCTTTACTACATTTAGCTATAGGACAGAAAGTGAAAATCATTTCAATTACTATACTTATCTATCCAATCAATGGAAATCTGCCTATCTTTCATCTTCATTTAATTTGCTTCTCTATACTAGAGTACGATGCAATTAACAACCTGTGGAAAAATGTAGAGATGGATTTATCAATTCAGACTTAAACAAAATTAGAATCAATTCTTTTTCAAAACAGACATTACTAATTTTTACTAAACAAAACTATTAACTGAAATAAATTAGAAAACAATAAAACCTGGATTAATTCTGTAGGGAAACAAACATCCCAAGAAGACTGTTCCACCCAACCAATTCCTGAATACAACCAAGTACTTGCCTTAGGACCCCCGAGCATGTTCACTGAACCACCAGGAGGAACAAACTTAGGAATTTAGGATCTCCACTTGCAGTAGCAATAATTGTCAAATCTTCAAGAAATAGCAGTCCAAAGGACCTACACTAGCTCCTCTGGATCTCCTTATCAAAATAGTTTGCAGACTTATGATTACACTCACAACTAGCCTCCCTATTCGACTCTCTCAGTGATCTCCTGATGCACATGAGGAATATTTCTGTAGAAAATATTGTGTGTAAGAGTTGCCTGCTCAATTCGAATTTGCCTTATGTAGGCTGCCTAGGCCTTTTCAGTTGTTACTTGGTCATTATATGAGTTGCCTGCCCACTCCCACCACCTGGGGGATAATACCACATTATTAGGGGTAGTTGTCCCATAACCAACAGCTAGTGGTGAAGTGCAGTTGCTGCCATCTGTCCCATGCCTTCTAACAGCTTCCATTCCTCCTAGTGGGTCAGTGAATACTCATTTAACAGTTCCCTTGGGTGTTTGTCTCCTACTTAATTTATTTAAATAATAATAATCAGTAATTACATTCATCCTTGACCAAACTTGGTCATAATTTCAAAACTTTGAAATTAAAATTTTAACATAAAGTATTTTGCAAATAAAATAATATTTTTAGAATTTGGGTAGGTGATAGGTGGCGGCAAGGAGTTATTTCGTCTATGGCGCTAAAGGATACTAGGCCCCATCGCTTTAAACGATTTTTTATTGCCACCACCAACCACATCTAATCAACATTTATTGCTCTGCTTAGTGGAGGGTTATATATAGTTTTTGGGGTTTTGTTTCGCTTTTTATTATTGTTTCAAATTGGAGAAGAACGTCGTTGCTGCAACCTCCACCACTCACCGAGCTCCGGTTATCCATTTTCATTGGTGTTTTACGATCAGTTAGCAGTTGACAGGTAGGATCTGTTTTACTCTCGTCAAGCTTGGATGGACACAGTTAATCCTTTACTTAGTTGGTTGTTAGTCAGCTGTTGTTTTGTTTTCTGCTGAAGCATAGCTGGCAAGCTCAACTTTTCCCACTCAGGTTTTTCCCCACTAGTTGTCACTCACTTTGAACCGGTTGGACGACCTTACCATGCTTATTTTTCTTAAAATGATAGTGGGGGTGCCTTGCATTTTTTCGGCCGTATAAGCTAAACCCTAGAAGCCATGAAACTAGTTTGGACTCATGATGGCTACCCAACCGTTCCGCAAACCCAAGCATCTCTCAATTCTCTAGTTAGCAGCCAACCTACACTCTTAAAGACCCCTCCCAACATGCCCTATATCGCAATTTGGGCCTAATTAACTTGTCGTGTTTGTTTTAGTTTTGGCAAGCTGCGTGATGTTAGTATTAAAACTAATAATAGGGCTAGTTAGTTGTTTATGTTTTATGCTCACCTGTGCAACATGTTCTCTTTGGTTTTCTCAGCTTCACCTATCAGTAGCTAATTGTCTTATTGATTGGTAAGAAGAATAAATTTGATGATTATGCATGCATTCTATCACTGGCCTATGTATTGGTAAAACAAAACATGAATTTTAACAATCTTAGCAATAGTGTTGTTCAATCCTGCATATCTATTAAGGTGAATTTGCTTGTGGATTTGTTGTTTGATTTCTGCTTATAAATGGATCTGTCTTATCAGATTTCAAACAATGACTAAGAAAGGAGTAAAGAAGGGAAAGTGCAAGGGGACTGAGCCCGAGTTAGATGTCAAGGTCATAATGGAAACCATGGTAGAGACCACATATGAGGATACAAAGCCAGTTATAGGAGTTACCCCTAAATTCAAGTGGGGTGAGATATATCAGATGATCCAAGACCAGAATGTCCCTGGTGCGGTTCTGGAAGAAATAATTATATTTTTTCCCTTGCTCAGAGGTAATTGGGTGGATCCTGTCGCAAGTTGAATCCACATCAAGGATTCTTTCCGACAACAAAGGAGAAGCTCTTTCCTCATTCCATCTAGCCCACATATCATCCGCTTACAAGTTACCACACACTCAGGTCCACCTGACCACAACCGAGCTTGAAAGCCTTAACATGGACACCCTCGAGTTCGCCAAGAAATTATTAATAACAAGAAAGAAACTAAGGCAAAAGGAGAGCGGGGAGTATGAAACCAAAATGCCAAGCCCCCTTTCAGAATCATAGCCCTAATGCTGAGCAGAATTTTCTACAAAGTAGATGGAACTGTCTATAAAATAAATTGGATACCTTTGATCCACCATGTGGCCTTCCACGGTACAATCTTTAACTGGGAAGACATTATCTCAGACAGTCTATCATCAACCATTGCAGCTGCGTAAGGAGGACTAATCCAGAAAAGGGAGGAGTTCTACATGTCCTCGTATCTTTTAGATTGCATTTTATCAAGGAATCCTTTCCCCAAGATGGGATGCATTTGGAACAAGAATGATGTCCCAATCTATGTTTCCTACAAGATGTTATGCGCCCATACATACAAGGGATACTACAAGGCCATATGTGAATACCTTATCATGCCTCTGTAAGAGCTAATCTTCATCAAAGAACCAAACTGCCTATCGGAGAATGCCATGGCAATCGTGGAACAATATGGAGATTACTATTTTTCGTAGGAAGGCACATACCTGAGGATGTATGGAGGTTCCAGACTGCTATCCCTCTTTCCAAGATATGCCACAGATTATGTAGTCCACAAAGAAGAAGTGAGGCAAGTATTCATAGATGGTATTGGTGACTACTTGCATGATCAGAAGAAGGATTCATTCCCACCATTGCCTTTCTACATTGGGGCATATAAATTATCCAAAGTTAAAACTGCTGAATATTTTGCTCGGGAATTGGAAGTTTTCCATTTTGGAGAGAATATTTTTCACCGAAATGACAACTGCAGCAAATTTGTAAAACATTATGCAGCTATCAAAGTATGTTTTTAATATGTAGATTAGTTTAACAAAGATGAAGCATTTTTCAGGAGGGCCAACAAAATGAATGAGCTCAACAAATGCTTTGGTCCCAAGGGTGGATTCAGTTCTAGCACTACTGCTCAAGCTGCTAAGCAAGCATAATTAAAAAAGAAGAGGGATGAAGCCGAAGCTTTGATGAAGGAAGAGCAAAGGCTAAAAGAAGAGGCTGAAAAGTTCCAGAGAGAAGCAGTGGAAAGAGTTCAGAAGAGACAGGCTGACAGGATGCGAGAAGAAGAAGTTGAAAGAATCAGAAAAGAAGAGGCTGACAAGATGCAAGAGATGAAAGAAAGGGCAGAGAAGGAAGTAGTCGAGAAAAAGGAAGAAAGGGAAGAGGAGGTAAATTCCAAGAAGGCTATGGAAGCAGGAAGTCCAAGAATGCAGGCCATGGACATAGACTCATCCCAAGTATCTCAAGAAATAACCGCGGGAAGAAGCTTCCCTATAGCATTGCTGCTGCTCAAGCTACTAAGCAGGTAGAATTACAGAAGAAGAGGGAGGAAACTGAAGGTCTGGCGAAGGAAGAGCAAAGGCTAAAAGAAGAGGCTGAAAAGTTCCAGAGAGAAGCAGTGGAAAGAGTTCAGAAGAGACAAGCTGACAGGATGCGAGAAGAAGAAGCTGAAAGAATCAGAAAAGAAGAGGCTGACAAGATGCAAGAGATGAAAGAAAGGGTAGAGAAGGAAGCAGTTGAGCAATAGGAAAAATGGGAATAGGAGGTAAAGTTCAAGAAGGCTGTGGAAGCAGGAAGTCCAAGCATGCAGGGCATGGACATAGACTCATCCCAAGTATCTCAAGAAATAACTGTGGGATGAAGCTTCCCTATAATAGTAGAGCTCCCACTCATACCTTTTACTCCATCAAAGGACCACACTAGGGCTCAACTGGACAAAATTGTCTTCGACAAGAAAAGAAAAGCTATTGTGAGAAATACAAAGAAAAGAATGAAAATGGAATCCTAACCTAACATTGTCATTAGGAAGGAAAGCACCGTCATACAAGGTACGCATAGTGACCCTGGGTTAGTAGCATCCGTCAACATAGTTGCCTCCCAAGCAAGTGAAGACAACATTAAAAAACTAATGAATGATGTCGAGCTGGGAAAAAAAAAGGTGCGCAAGTTAAAAGCTAATCTGATAAAGGAGCGAGCAGATGGGGAAAATTGGAAGAAGAAATATGACGCCCTCTTATCAGAGCAAGAAATGATAACAAGCAAGTACCAACATCTAGATGAAGAAAATGAAGCATTGAAGGTACAACTCATGAGACTAGAAGGTGAGAAGAATGACATTGAAGCCCAAGCTACTCAGTTAGAATCTGACCAGACAGTTGCTAGCAAGGAAAAGGAGCTTATGATAGGGAAACTGGAGCTTGAAAACAACATGAAGCAATACTTAACTCCTTTCCATGAGCAGGCATGCGACATTCAAAAGAAAATTCACCAGTCACAAGAGCTCATTACAAAATAGATATGCAAGATGAAGGCGATGATTTCAAGGATGAAAGAAATTGATACTGAGGCTCTCAGACTCAGGAGAAAGTGCGTGCGCACCATAGAGGAAATCAGAAAGCAAATTGAATGTAGAGAAGGGAAATCAGGATTCCTGGGGAACCTACCACTCAAGTCCCTGATCGATTTTTAGCTGGATTTCAGCCTCATCTAGTTCAGTAGAGGCTGCGGTGTAAAAATAAACTCTATAATCCATAAAACCATTGGGTAGTGTGACGGCTTCTACCAGAAAATCTGAGAAACCCACGAGAAGTGCCAGATGGTATTCCCTCAGATTATAGAAGAATTTCTTGTCCGTGACTGGTGTTTGATGGAATTGCAGAGCAAGCTGAACACAGACATAGCCTACATAAAAGGGATAGACGTCCTCACTACAGAGGACCTCCATTGGTTCATTGGGAAATCTTCCATTCATGCCTACTTTTTAGAAGACATCTCCAAGGAAACAACAACAGGAGTAAAGGGTATTGTAGAGGATTTATATAAGCATGAAATCTCCCTAAAGATGATGACTCCTGTGCACAACAACATTATTGTAAGAGAGACAGGCATGTGGACCAGTTACATAGCTGATTTGGAAAAGCTAGCTGAAAGTTGATTTTACCTTGTAAAATATTTTAGAGACAACTGGAAGAGGATTTATTGTATAAATATTTAAAAATAGTTGGAAACTAATTTTGTATTTTGTAGGCATGTAGCTAGGGTTTTACCCCTAGCTTGTGCAAATGAGCACCTACTAAGGAGAAGGGACTCCTTAGTAGCAGTTCAGTAAATGGAAATTATTATGCTAAAACAGAAATGTAAATTACTCTAAACATGCGTATGAAACAGAAAAAACAAGATGTAAATAATGGCTTTTGTATTAATGTTACCTCCAATGTGAAGGTTGGTGAAGCTCTTGCAATGATCCAAGAGGGTTGCTCCAAGCTCCAACTTGCTCCTTCTCTTTCTCCAATGGTGGGAATGGGACAAAAGGGGCACTCAAGGTGAAAGTAGCTCAAGGGTGAGCTAGGGTTTCAAGAGTGATTTTGGCAAAGTAAGGGTGCATATGATTGTGGATGTGGAATAAGGGGTCTCCATCACCTATTTATAGTTTTTTGGTGGTGGAGTGCTGGCCCATGGTTTTGGGAACCATATGGTTTAGGGCAGCTGTATAGGGTTTTTTCCTCCATTTCCTCATTATTTTATATTTTTTATTCCCTTTTTAGAGGGTTTTTGCTATTTTTAGAGGAATTTTGGATATTTTTGGAGGAAAAAGGGGTTTTTTAGCCTTTTTGAGGCTTTTTTGATGGTTTTGTGGCCTTTTGGAGGCATTTTAGGCCTTTTGGAGGCTTTTTAGTGGGATTTTCAGGGTTTTTAAGGAAAATATGGTAGGAAAATGGACAAATGAGCCATGTAATTGGGTAGATGAGGTAGTGAACACTTTTTGAGTGTTAACAGATTGCCCCATGATGTGTGAGGGCAGGAGCTCATCGTATGGCCGATGGACATCATATGTCATGGATGGTTTTCCTGGGGTGTGGAGAAGAGAAGAAGCAAACTGAAGCCCAGAACAACGATCCCAAACAAACTGCAAGAACTAAAAGTACATAACCTCAATAATGGATGAGGAATCATCTGATCATATGGACGAGGCGGGCATTCCCATGCTCGTATCAGGATATAATATAATAATAACAATGGGGTCCAAAATATGAGGACCTGACATATACATGGCCTCAAATACTGAATGAGGAAGAATCTCAATATATGGACGAGGGGGGCATACCCATGCTCGTATCAAGATACATAAAAATAACTTTGAGGCCCGAAAAGAGGGACCTGCAGGATACATAGAAAACCACTGTGTACATCATAAGGGTCCAGAAGAGACACAAATCTGGGACATACTGCTGGGCTGACCATGTCTGAGCTGAAAGAACTGGTGCACTGGAATAACAACAGTGCTGCTGAGTGTGGTACCAGAGGATCTGATGAGCTGCTGGATCATCGTGACAAGGGGTCATACTCTCAATGGTACACTGAACTGGAATTGATCTGGGACGGAACTGGGTACTCAAGGAAGCATAGAACTGGATGGCTTCCGAATACAATCGCCAATGCAGCCCAGACATCCACGAGAACATATAACTGGGTGTTCCGAAGTGACTCACCAATGTGCTAGAGTCGGGGGAAATCTGGGGTCTTCGACAAAGAATGGAAGGGATATAAATCCTGCGCGATTCTCAACGATGCGATCAAGGTGCTGAAGTCGAGCGTGTGAGAAACAACCATTCAGAGAGGCAATGATGACTCCTCCCAAAATGGTCCATAGGCACTCACCACAGATGGTGATGGGTCCAAGGCGCAGGGGCCTCTGGGTCTATCCTCTAGAATAGAGGGGCTGTTGTCGACAGAGGGAGACCTGCAACTATCAAGGCAATGATGTTTCCTTGACAGGAGCGCGAGGTGGAAAACCGAAATGTGATAGTACTGATGGTAGGACTGACAAAATGGGGGGATAACTGGGCAAGTAGAGTGGGTGGACTCAAACTTCCTTTGTTCAGAGTATGATGGCGGGGATGATCGGGCAGCATATGAAACTAACTGAGGGGAAAGGGATCATAGCTGTATTGGGAAGTGACTGGGATGAGGGAGACTCAAGCTGGTGTAAAATGGCAGGAGACTGCAGAATACTCTGAACAAAGGCGACCTGATTGGGGGTGCTGCCGAGATGATCGATCAGAGTGCCAGGAGGCATGGGGGGGGGACTTCTTCATGGGTTAAGGAACTAGAAGAAGTGTGTATAAACTGGTACTGTCGTGTGGATTTATACGAGCCCAGGATAGTTCATGCTCATGGTTGCGTTCAATTTTAAGGAGTCTGAAAGCAATAAGAAGACTCTGAAGTAATGGAATGGTACTGTCGTGTGGATTTGTACGAGCCCTGGACAGTTCATGCTCGTGGTTGCTTTCAATTTTAGAGAGTTTGAAAGCAAATAAGAAGACTCCAGGGGGTTTCTTTTTCGTGTGTTAGTCTCCAAGGCCCGAAGAAGCATAAAAGGATGCAATGAAGAACTCTTCTAGCCGGTGTGACTAGAGTATTCCTTTTTCGTAATTAGTCTACCAGGTCCGGAAAAGGGTTAAACTTATACCAGATAGACGCCCTTTCAGGTACTTTAATGAGCATGAAAGGAAGCAAGATTGCTCGGTGATCTTTTCATTGTTTTAGGAGTTAGAAAAGAGCTTAACGGAAACTCCCTAAGTGCCTTTTTCGTAAAGGACTTGTCTGGCCCGAAAAAGGGATAAAATTATACCGAACAAAAGGAATGGCCAGACAAGGAGGAAGTGTTCAATCAAGGAACATTGAAGATGACCAAGAACGAGGGTAGGGGGGAACACTAGTGGGCCTCCTTGCGGGGTGAATGAAATGGTGGCAAAATAACGAAACATTTGTAGTATGACAGGAGTGGATGGCTTATGTAAAAATGTGGAACAATTCGATGGTGGCCGATGTGGTGCGCAAATCGAGGTAGCAAGGTGCCAGGACACAATGTTGAAATTGTACCAAGTGAGAGCGAGAAATGATCTCAAGCATCATCACGAGCTCGGAAAAATGAATCCGGCGATATGGGGGGCATTTTGGAAAAATGCCCGAAAAATCTGGCGGTGAGAGCGAGAAATGATCTCAAGCATCATCATGAGCTTGGAAAAATGAATCTGATGATATAAAATATGCGAAAAATGGAGAATGACCGATGTGGCACACAAACCGAGGCGATGAGTGGTGTCTAAAAAAAATGGGAAAAAATGATGTAGACAAAATAATGCAATGAGGTGACCATCGTGACGGTCTCATCGTGCTGATTCCAATGGTGGAAACGGTTCAAAAAATGGACTCCGTATGGGTTCAGAATGGCCTAGACAAGAAAAAGTCAATGGACTATAAATAGTAAGTGGGCCCAACATGACAAGTGTCATTTGTACTATTTGACTTTGACTAGTGATCAGAGTGGACTAGAGCTGAGGTGGCATTTCTGGACGATCCGACCGGCCGATTGCAGATTCGGGAGATACAGGTATTCCGTCAAACTCATACCTGCATGTTTTTTAGGGTCGGGGGTTGGGTAGTGGGTCCCAGGGTTATTTGTACGGTCTATGTGGGGTGGACCGCGGGTTAGAGGGGTGGAACCGCGGTTGGGGACCGCGAGTTTCGGGGTGAACCACGCGGTTTGGTACCGCGTGTTTCTTGGTTGGACACGCGGTCTGGTACCGCGCGTTCCTTGGCAGGACACGTGGTCTGGGACCGCGCGTTCCAAGGAGGAACATGCAGTGCCAAACCGTGAGGTTAGCGATGGCAGGCGCGGTCAAGGACCGCGACTGTAGGCCTGAAAACTCGGTCGAAAACCGCGGCAGGGAGCCCTAAAGTTGCGGTTTTGGACCGAGCTATTAGGGTTTTCCAGGGGGAGGGGGAGGACTATTTGTTTTTCATGAGTCTGATGAGGCTACTTTGCGTGATTGACAGGATGCCGCAAGTTCTGTGGAGAGAGTGGGAGATTCCAGATGAGATCGTTGCCATCATTTGAGGGGATCGCCATGTGTGATCTGTGCGGGGATTATGCGGACTACTAAAGTTCGCCCAGGTACCCATGATGCGGTCAGCAGCATTGTTGCTGAACTGACTGATTAGTTTCTGGGAGCCGGACATACAGGCCTTCAGAGTGCAGGGTGAGAGGGTGGACCTCACCCTGATAGATGTATACTTCTTGACGGGGTTGCCCTGTCTGGGTAGGGTGGCAGACATGTAGCCACGGGTATCCGCGGACATATATATGGAGGACATGCTGGAGAGGTACTGTGGTCCAGAGGCGAGGGTGCATAGGAATGCACTTCTAGTGAGAGACCTACAGGAGCCATCAGTACAGGCCATGGCGGCATGCGTGGTTCGCGTCTTGGGGTGCTAGTCACCTGAGAAGGTGTCTGGGGGCCAGATACAGCTAGTGGAGCGCGTACTAGGCGAGGTTTATTATGCATGGGGCCAGAAGTTCCTCACCTGCGTTCAGCGGCAGCTGACAGCAGCGAAGGAATCTGGCAAGGGGTTTTGCTATGGTTCTTTCTTATGCGCATTTTTTATGGAGAGGGTACCCACACTGCGGCCACGGGTACCGATCAGAGCAGGAGGCTTGAGGGAGCCGCGGATGGTGCGGTGGGGTGAGATGATGCGCCGCCGTGGTGGCAGCGATGTTGGTAGGTATTTTACGCAGGAGTTGTACCTGCAGTGGCTCCAGATACCGTTGACACTCGATGATTTCCCGTATAGGGACATGGACTACACCGGAGATCCAGAGGCGCCATGGGCATCAGGACAGGCATGGGGACCCGATAGTACGTATGTTTTTGCTTGCATGTTATAGATTTCAAGTTTTATATATGATAGTTGATTGATATACTGTTACTGACATATGGGTGATCTGCAAATGCGGGCCCGAGGCCACCTCCAGGACATGTGGCACGGAGGGGGATTGTGGCCATTCCAGCTCTGCCTGGGCGGGGGGAGGTGCGTCACTGGGATGCGGAGGGGACGCTAGAGTCCGTACGGGCACTACTAGACTGTTTGCTGGTGGGGGTGACCGACGAGGGGTGGCGAGACGTAGATCCGGACGTGGTTCAGGATTGCATGAGGGCACCCCGAGAGTTCAGATCCATTGCGATCCGGGTGGCTATCTTGGTGGATAGGGCACGGGCACAGGAGCCTGTAGGGGATGAGGATTTGCCGGAGGAGGAGCAAGGGAGGACTCAGAGGCAGCAGATGCAGGCAGTGATGCAGGGTATGACTCTCATTAGGGAGTGCAGGGGACTCCCCTTGAGTTTTGTAGCTACGACATTTATTTTATGAGGCTTTAGGGATGTATAGCCATTTTTTGTATAGCTGAGTATAGGGGTACTCAGGACATGTATAGCACTGTGACATGTATTTTTTGATATATATATATATATATATATGCACGTGGATGCACTTCTTTTGCGATGATGATTTCAGTGTACGAACATGGATGCGCTTATGGTTGGTGATGTGTTTGTACTGCACATGGATGCAAGTAGTATAGGATGTTGGGCACGTGGATGCCCCTTGTGTATTTTATGTGATGCAACATGATGTATGTATGATTTTATGGTTTATGTACAGGGATGCAAATGTTGATGCGACGCAATCTTTTTGGGTTTTTATATATTTTTTATGAGATGTTATGGGATGATGATGCATGATGTAGGTGTTACATGGTGTGATGGATGTGCGAATCTAGGATATTGTTTTCCATTTGATTTGCGACACTATTATGAGCTCTTGGGACATGAGTGAATGTAATGGATTCAAACTGTCGGCTGAGTTGTTTTGTGCGCAGGAATTTTCTAAAGAGGCAGGGATCACGCACCTGGTAGCAGTTGTTGAGCTGGGAGACAAGTAGCTGGGAGTCAAGGAACACATGAAGGTGACATATGCCCATCTGGAGGGCAGCAGTCAGGAGACCGGTCACAGCATCATACTCCACCTGGTTATTGGTAGCAGCGCCTATACATATTTCATCAAGGTGGATCATCTCGTTGGAAGGGGAATATAAGACCCATGCTGCAGAAGCCAGGTTGGGAGACCAGCGGCTTGCGCCATCAACGAAGCCAGTGTAACGAGGTGGAAGATGGTATCTGTGGTCATGCAAAAATGATGATTGTGAGATGATGGTAAAAAAGGTGAAAAACAAAAAAGAGAGCAAACTGTATAATGCGGACCAATGAGGCCGCGGTTTCATTTACGGGTAAAAACGCTTAAGATACAACCCATTGCGGGGGTTGCGCAAAGGGTGACCTTCGGAGCCGGCTAAGATGTATGCCCCCTTGCCGAGACAAGTCTGCATGATGTAAGGGCCTTGCCACATGGATTCAAACTTCCCTTTACCGGTTTTGTCGTGAGCTTGGTCATAAGCGAGGATGAGGTCCCCTTCGTGGAAAGTTCGAGGGTGAACATGTTTGTCATAACCGGCTTTGGAGCGGTTCTTGGCAGCTTCAATAGTCTGGAGAGTGGCACGACGATCTTCATCGGCTTGTTCGAGGGATAACAGACGTTGCTCGAGTGGAGAGGTATCGGGGAGAAGCTCGACGGTGATTTGTAGGGCAGGTATCTGACACTCAATGGGGAGGATAGACTCTACGCCGTGAACTAAGTGAAATGGGGTAAAACCAGTGGCGGTCTTGGTAGAGGTACGATAAGCCCATAAGGTAGGGAACAACATGTGGTGCCAATTGGACTTATGCCGGTCAACAGTGCGTTGAAGGATGGTTTTTAAGATTTTGTTAATGGGAACGGGGTTTGAAACCCAGGTTGTATAAGCAATAGGATAAATGAATCCTGCCTTGCGAAGTTTCTCAATCTCGGCTTTTACAACTGGGAGCTTTGAGGGATGAATGGGGCGCTGTTTCTGACGAACGGGGGGTACGTCAGGCCATGTGTCAATGTGGTGTTCTATAATGGCGGGGTCAAGACCAGGCATCTCGGTATAGGACCAGGCAAAGACATCACGGAACTCTCTGAAGAGTTTTTTGTACTCCTCAATCTCTTGCTCACTGCAGGAGGCTCCTAAAGTTATGAGTTTAGGTGTACTTCCGGGGGCAGCGATATCAATTTTGATGACAGGTGAAAGATTGGCCATGTTACTTTCCTCAAAGGCATCCGGAGCAGGAATAGGGTCCTTAAACCAGTCGACCTTGGTGGGAAGGAAGTCTTTGGATTCAACTGCGAATTGGGTAGCGATGCTAGAGGAGGATTCATCTGGGAGGAAGTACGAGCGATGATGCATGTCATCCCAGGGATACTCCAGGGCAGTGAGTGCCTCAAGAATATCCTCATCAAAATGGAAAGTCAGATTCGTCAAGTCGGTTGACGAGGGAGTGGTGGTGGAAGAGATCATATAAATGGTATTAACCTCTCTTGAAGGGGAGGAGACCAGGGGGTGGATATCCTCAATGGTGGGTGGTGCCGTCTCAAGGTCCAGATTGTTCATCTCATAGAGAGCCGCTCTGTAATCCGGGAGATCGGGACAGTGATGTGAATAATGCCTGTAAACACCACATATCGCACAGGGATGGTTAGTGCGTAGTGATTTATCTTTAGGCTTGGGGGTGGGATCGAGTTTGATGACAGGGATGTTGGGGTCATCGTCGAGCATCTGCATGTGTTCCTGTAATGCCGGTAACTGTGGACATTGATGAGTCGCATGGCCTAACTCATCGCACAACGAGCATTTGGGAGGAGCATGAAACATAGGGGGGTTTTTTACTGTCTTGGGAGGTGGTACAGCAGTGTAAGGTTGGGGGCCTCTACCCCTAGTGGATTTCGGAGTAGGATGGGGATTCATGGAGGATGAAGGGGTAGCGACACCGGGGGGTGGCTGAGTGGTAGTAGCCATGGGTTGCACCGGTTGGAGGATGATGCTTGGTGTCGGCGGGGGAATAGGAGGCAAAAGGTACCAGATGCGTAATCCCAAGGTTAACCCAAGGAGGCTAAGGGTAGCCATAACCGGGGCACTTAATACTCCCGATAGAGGGACTAGGAAGGGGATTGTGTGGATAGGTGTAACACCAATGTGGCTAGGTACCAATGGTGGTTTAGGCAACAAGGGTGGTTGATTGTTAGGTGTTGGGTTATCGTGGGACAAGGTACATAATTCAGACACTTTGGGCGTAGATGACGAGGGAGGAATGGATTGGAAGGTGGAGGTCATCGGCGTGTCTGAGTAAACTCCGGGCTCCGTAGAAGAAACAAACGAGGTGGTTGTACTAGAAACAGGTTGCTCAACCATGGGGAGAACATTTTTGGGTGCCGCGGGGCCATTGGGATCATAGTAGGTGAGTTGGTCAACCTTGACCACGCGTCCCTCATGAGGGAACATCATGGTGCGAAAAATGGAAGAGGTAACCGCCCGCATGGCATACATGTAGCTGCAGCCAAGTAAGAGGTTATAATCCAGTTGGGCATTGATTACCTCGATGTCAATGAGTACGGTTTTACCACCTAACTGGACGGGGACATTGGCTAGGAGGCCTTGGGGCTGAGCCGAACAACCGTCGTAGGCACATAATGTAGTGGTGGACTACTGAAGAGTAGGGGATCCCAAATTCTGCCATACGAATGTAGACATAATGCATGTGGAGGCACCTTCATCGATGATGCATCGATGGATGACAAGATTCCGAACGGAAACAGAAACTTGGAATGCTAAAGTGGAAGGCAGGCGTGGTTCGGACTGGTCCAAATCAAATGCCATCAAATTCAAATCATTTGGGTCAATCACCCCAATGGCTGAGAGTAAAGTCTTGCGTTGGGAAGGGAAATTTTTCAAGACTTCTAATGCAGACATGGCTACGGGAGATTGGGCTAATTCATCTACAATGTTGTAGTTAGACGCAGCGCGCGCATTAGGGTTATTGTTGATACGGTGAAGTGGGAAACGAGGTGCTTTGGGAGCGCTGTCTAGTGGAGGTTGAGGTATACATAACGCCTGATTAGTGGGATGAGCGTTAGTGGTTTTATCGACGGGAGGGGCTTCAGAGGTGGAGCCATATTGGTTCCGACGGGTTTGGGAGGTTGACATCAGCGGAGGACATCATCAACAAGTGGTGGGTACCTGAGTCGAACATGGGTTGATTAGGAGCAACGTAAGTGATTTGTTGTTGGGGTGGCGCATTGGCTTGAGGGGGAGCCAACGGCTGAGTGTTCACTACGCCTTGGTTTGGTAAGGGGTTTTGCAACACCAAAGGTGGCTGCTGAGGTTGTGGGGGGTTGGGCGGTGCTTGAGGAGCCGCATGCCCTTGGCGATGGGCATCGTCAACCCAAAGTTGCCGAGCTCGCTCCAAGTGTGGGAAAGCATGTGTCTAGTGGCCATAGACCCCGCAAATAGAACAAGGATGGTTTGTTCGCAAATTGGGATTTTTAGCCTGCTTGGGCAGGCGATCAGGGTTTTGGTTAGCAGGGGCCGCATTATTATTGTCAGGGCGATTAGGAGGTTGACCAGCTTGGTATGTAGGTTGGTTGTTCCCACGATTACGGCCCTTGCCGCAGTTTTGTTGGCCCTGGTTGCGTTGGTTGTTTTGGTTTTGCTGCGAGTTTTGTTGGGCGTAAACTTGCCCTTGTGCAGCAGGTGGATTCTGAGGTTGCGCAGGTGCTGGAGCAAGCTGCGGTGGATGATATGTAGGGGGAGGCTGTGCAGGTGCAGCAACTTGAGGGGGTTGCTGATATGGCTGCGGAGTGGGTTGTGGGTTGGCCGCAGGGGCTACCGACGGCGGGTAATAAGCGGGTTGGGATTGTGAAGGCGCAGGAGCTGGTGTAGCCTGCTGGTGGTAGTAGGGCTGAGGTGCGACCTGGGGGGGCGTAAGCGGGAGTCACATGACCGAAGCATTGAGGTGGACATGAGGGTCCATGGGAATGGTGGTGATGTGTCATGGGAGCATACGAGTTGGTTGATCCAGACGGTGAGGTAGCCCACGAAAGGTCGGGGCCAGGGTTAGGGTGGGCTATGGAAAATGGTTGGGGATGCGAAGAAACGCAGCCAATGATGCCGTCTGCAGCATGGGATGCCCCCGGTGCATCGTGCTGGGAGGAATCTCCGCGAGGGGCATCAGGTATAATGGTATAAAGATAACCCGACTGAGCATAAATGAGGTCGAATTGTTGGGCCTTAAGGATGGCCTCTTCTTCAGACTGGGGTCTTTCTGATGCCACATCCTTAGCAATGACAGGGAGAAGGGACTTGAGGAACCAATCTAGGAAGATACGGTCGTCTAATTTGATCTTGCATAAGCTACGGTGTCGACGCCACTCATGAATGTGGTCCATGATGTGGGTAGCCATGTTTTGTCTGCAAGATAGGAGGATCTCAACGTCCGTGTCATAGTGGACAGGTAACTGGAAGAACTGCAGGAAGGTCGAGGCAAGGGAAGCAAAGGTGGCATGGGTCCCGTGGGGTTGCTCGATATACCACTTGGCTGCAGAGCCAGTGAAGGTGCGCTGTAACAGACGGAGGTGAATAGAGTCATCCACTATGGAGTTGGAGGAACACCATAGATGGAAGGACATAATATGGTTTTGTGGGTCCTCACCTGCCTTACCCTCGAACTTAGGGATGTCAGAGGGGAGCTTGGTGGGCATGTGAGGCCACGCAGGGTCGTGTCGGATAGGATCGTGGGTCAATCTGGCTAGGTCGGGCAAGTTGGGGCTAGCCATGAATGGAAAACTGGAAGAAGGATGTGACACAGTAGTGGGTTGGACCAAGTTGGGGCCAATGCCCCCAAGTGGAGGGGTAGGGTTTGGAATGTTGCCCCCAAGTGGGGGAACTAAGGTGGTATAGGATGGGCCACCACCACCATGGGTAGTGTGAGCCACTGATGGAGTAGGGATAGGTATTCCAACTGCGGGAATAGGTGCAGTGAGGGGAACGGTAGATGGGGGCCCCATGGAGGGCATACCCAAAGCAGGGGTGGTAATTAGTGTAGTGGTGGATGGGCCACCAATGGTCCCTACAACGAAAGGAGTGGAAGTCGTGCCAGCCATGGGGCTAGTATTGGCAGTGTAAATGGGGTTCTCAGACTCTGTCTTAGAATCGGAGGTAAAGTAAGGGGCATCAATATCTGGTGACGGAGTCCTGTGCCGCTGACGAGTGGAGTCAAGGGACAAGGCTCGAGATCTATGATAAGTGGTATCAAGTGATGATGATCTGTGTCGATGACGGCTGGTGTCAAGGGAACCGTGCTGTGGGGGCTCGCCACTGAGGCACCGAGAATGTCTCGGGGAATCAATGGTGACAGATGGTGTCAAATCTCTGTGGGTTGAGGTGAGTAAAAAACAACTCAAAAATCCTAATGCAACCGAGTGTACAGAAGGAGAGCTCAAAAAATAAGGCACTCAGGCCAACAACCAACTCAAAACACCCACTGTAACAGCTGTGCTACAATAGGTGGAGTGTCAACAGAAATGGTCAGAATACCAACAAGCAGTAGGTTTCCTAAAAATAAAAAATGGTGGACTCACTAGACCAAAAGGAGGTAAGGGAGCATGCAAACACCTAACTAAAAAGTATTCTGACTCAACTAGACATATCCTCTGCAAGGTGATGAAATCCAAGTCAGACAATATGAATAGGAAAGCCAAGTGGCTAAGATATCCCCCTACCAGGAGGGACACCGGGTAGTCAATCCTAGAAGAATGGAAACTAAGATACCCTGTTCATGACACGTCCAGAAAGGTGAATTTGCCGTCTGGTCCTTTTACCGCAATACCCCTATACAGGGATATCCCGAGAACTGCGAAAAGTAGCCCTTCGGTTACTGAATGGAGTGCGGTATTCCACTCAGGCCTCCGGAACTAGTCTCGCGAATTCAACCCTCCTAGGGGAGAGGCCCTATGGTAAACTGGTCGTGACCCTGCCAAAAAGTACTAGGGGATTTTGGTTCCCTAATTGGACAACAGCTATGTCTCAAGTGTAAGTAACCGAGGGGTGTTATTGGAAGCCTATCCCCCCGATCCTACCTAACTACAAAGATTCTTTTGTGTTCCCCAAGTGGGGTTAGAATATTGGTTGAGTTAAGTAGTTTTTAAGGCTCACTTGAATTATGTGACAGAGTGTGTGCTCGTGAGGTGATGAACCCAAAATAGAAGTGCCACAAGGGGGGCAACTTCCTAAGTAACAATAGTACTGAATTCAAAACTTTAACATGCAAAATTTTCTGAATTAAAATGCTGAAATTTTAAAAGATTTTGTAAAAGGGAACATAAATTAAGTTGCAGAAAAGGCTGTAGGGAAGTGGGACTGCAGGTAGGACAGATGGTTGTGCAGAAAATATTGCAGAAAAGGGGGCTGGGTTCAAACTAGGGAAAAAATGCAGAAATCAGATCGCGGGTTGGTGGCGAAACTGAGCGGTCGGACTGCAGGAAATAGGCAAACAGGCGCGGACAGGTTGCGGCTTTCGAGACGAATGCTGTAGGCAGGTCGCGAAAAAAAGAGCAACAGGCGCGGTCAGGTTGCGGGTTTCTGGCCGAAATCTGCAGTCGGGTCGCGGGAAACAGAGAAATAGACACGGTCGGGTGGCGGGTTTTTGGCCGAAAGTTGCAGTCGGGTCGCGGGAAACAGAGCAACAGGCGCGGTCGGGTCGCCGGAAAAGGGTCTAAAGCTGCGATCGGGAAGCCGGAAAAGGGTTAACAGCTGCGGTTGGATCACAACAAATAGGCTGATTTGCCACCGTCAGATTGCAGGTAACAGACTTGAATCCATTGGCAGAACGCCGGAAACAGTTTGAGAGCCGCGGTCGGGTCGCAGGTAAAGGCTTGAAAGATGCGGTCGGGGCGCGACTGCAGAGGTTAAAGATGCGGTTTACGGCAGCCGAAAGGGACAACCAAGGGGAAAAGACAGGAAATTATTGCATAAAACTAATTTTTTTTTAAACTAAAACCAGAAATTCAAACCAAGGGGAGTCGCCAAAACTGTAGCTAGGGTTTTACCCCTAGCTTGTGCAAATGAGCACCTACTAAGGAGAAGGGAATCCTTAGTAGCAGTTCAGTAAATGAAAATTATTATGCTAAAACAGAAATGTAAATTACTCTAAACATGTGTATGAAACAGAAAAAACAAGATGTAAATAATGGCTTTTGTATTAATGTTACCTCTAATGTGAAGGTTGGTGAAGCTCTTGCAATGATCCAAGAGGGTTGCTCCAAGCTCCAACTTGTTCCTTCTCTTTCTCCAATGGTGGGAATGGGCCAAAAGGGGCACTCAAGGTGAAAGTAGCTCAAGGGTGAGCTAGGGTTTCAAGAGTGATTTTGGTAGAGTAAGGGTGCATATGATTGTGGATGTGGAATAAGGGGTCTCCATCACCTATTTATAGTTTTTTGGTGGTGGAGTGCTGGCCCATGGTTTTGGGAACCATATGGTTTAGGGCAGCTGTATAGGGTTTTTTCCTCCATTTCCTCATTATTTTATATTTTTTATTCCCTTTTTAAAGGGTTTTTGCTATTTTTAGAGGAATTTTGGATATTTTTGGAGGAAAAAGGGGTTTTTTAGCCTTTTTGAGGCTTTTTTGATGGTTTTGTGGCCTTTTGGAGGCTTTTTAGTGGGATTTTCAGGGTTTTTAAGGGAAATATGGTAGGAAAATGGACAAATGAGCCATGTAATTGGGTAGATGAGGTAGTGAACACTTTTTGAGTGTTAACAGATTAAAACTGTAGCTAGGATTTTACCCCTAGCTTGTGCAAATGAGCACCTGCTAAGGAGAAGGGACTCCTTAGTAGCAGTTCAGTAAATGGAAATTATTATGCTAAAACAAAAATGTAAATTACTCTAAACATGTGCATGAAACAAGATGTAAATAATGGCTTTTGTATTAATGTTACCTCCAATGTGAAGGTTGGTGAAGCTCTTGCAATGATCCAAGAGGGTTGCTACAAGCTCCAACTTGCTCCTTCTCTTTCTCCAATGGTGGGAATGGGCCAAAAGAGGCACTCAAGGTGAAAGTAGCTCAAGGGTGAGCTAGGGTTTCAAGAGTGATTTTGGCAGAGTAAGGGTGCATATGATTGTGGATGTGGAATAAGGGGTCTCCATCACCTATTTATAGTTTTTTGGTGGAGTGCTGGCCCATGGTTTTGGGAACCATATGGTTTAGGGCAGCTGTATAGGGTTTTTTCCTCCATTTCCTCATTATTTTATATTTTTTATTCCCTTTTTAGAGGGTTTTTGCTATTTTTAGAGGAATTTTGGATATTTTTGGAGGAAAAAGGGGTTTTTTAGCCTTTTTGAGGCTTTTTTGATGGTTTTGTGGCCTTTTGGAGGCATTTTAGGCCTTTTGGAGGCTTTTTTAGTGGGATTTTCAAGGTTTTTAAGGAAAATATGGTAGGAAAATGGACAAATGAGCCATGTAATTGGGTAGATGAGGTAGTGAACACTTTTTGAGTGTTAACAAGGCACTAGAAGAAAAACTTTTGTGATTCCCTACGGTTAGGGTATGTAGGGAGGGCACTAGAGGCAATTTTGTAAAGTTATAAATAGAAGAATAGAATAGAACAAAAGGAATTTTGGTAGGTGAAAGGACTAGATTGTTTTGTATGTGAACTACTTTGCTGCATTAATAAAGAAGGATCTATTGCTTGGGAAAAGGAGCACTGCATTTTGCTTGGGAACGTGTTGAATGTTTTGTTGAATTAATTCTTCATCATTTATGCATACTGTGAGATCGTTCCTAACCTCTTTGAACTATTTCTTGGTTATGAATTCTCTTATTTCCTATGCAAATATCTATGTGCTTATTGAGTAATGGAATGTCTTAATTACATTAGAGCTATCTCTGTTATATTTTATATTCTGCTATAAATGTGCCTATAATATTAGAACAACTATCTATGAGATTCTTAGGTACATTTCCAGTATATTACTCATATTTCATATTTGTTCCCTGCAGGGATAGATTAATTAGTTTAGATAGTTTTAGATCAGATTTGTTTTGATTACATGCATTTAGATAGAGCACTTGCATATAATATTTAAATATAAAATACTTAAACGGTGGATCGGGCTGCAACCGGTGAAAACAAATCTTTAAATCTTATACGGTAGTCGGGCTGTTAACTGGACGGATTCCTCACACCAAACGGTGAGCGATCTAATTGGGATTGCTTGCTGGGGAGAATCCCTAACTGCTGGTGCTGCGATTTTTGGGGCATCAACATGACTTTATTATACAAAAATGGGTTTAACACACTTAGGAGGTCATGAAATTCACACTTCCCATGGTGGTAAGCTATACATGACCAAAAATGGAAAAAAAAAGGTATAACATCATCAAGTTTAAGAAAAAGGATGTGCACATTCCTCAAAGAAATGGTACATCAAGAGTGCAAGAGTACACCACTAAGGTGTAAGTCCGACTAATTCGTGGACCATGGATGCGCAAGACCCACAAAGGATGACACATCGTCATCGCATAAGATGACATGTGTCATGTACCCACCCTTGGAATATATGCAAGGCAGGGAACATGCTACCAATCTATGGGGCTTTTCATAAAACTCAGCCCATTCATTAGAGGCATACAGTTAAAAACAAAGTGTGCAGATGTAAATCAAACAAAATATGCTCAACGGAAACAAATTCATCCACACACATATCTTCATATGCACTCAGTATATCAATATCAGTCATCAATTAATTAAACAATGCAGAAGTAAATACACAGATATCAAAACACTTATCTTCATTTTTGCAACTGCCCAAGCAACTAGCTATGTCGCTGAAACGTTCCACCCAGCCATAGGCTCTTCGACAGCTTATACTGAGTCCGTCCGAAGGCCACCCCCGAGCTGGGCATGATTCTCACAAGGGAAAGGAAACATTCCAGCTCACCCACAGCCCATTAACCATTTTATCTCAGCCAAGCCAGTCCAACTGGGTTTATCAGGCTACAATGGAACAATGGATGCTCATTCTCAAGCTCAAGCCAGAACAATGGATTACCCATTAACCATACCCCAACATACTCTTTCTTCTCACAGCCAAACGATTATTGACAGGGTTACACAATTACAACAAAGGTGTTCACAAAACAGGGTCCACATTGGTTCTCCCAACTCGTGGTTCACCCAAATGAACTATGAAATTTTGATTTCAACCCCAGGGAGCAAAACCGATTTCTCTCCACTGGTTAGGATCCTTCCCAATGGCCTAAACGACCTCCAGGAAGACCCAAAACGTTCTGCTCTCTTCCCCCACTGGTAACCCACACAAAAACGCCCCTTCCCAGCTAAAAGATGAAGGAAAACACAGAAAACCGAGGGAGGAAAACACCCAGGCAGCTAGAGCTACGTGAGAGAGCAAGGCCATGGTGAATAATCCCCTTGAGAGCAATTTCGTGGCTCTTTTCTTGCCCAAGGGGACAAACATGATTTTCCAACAAGGGTGGATTTCCCATACCCGATTTTGGACAGCCATACCTCCCCATTCCCAAGGCATTAACTTCCCTAACCAACTCTTGGGAGAAATCAATGGTTGGGTACAAAAGTCAACATGGGTAGTTGAGGGTTTGATGGGTTTTCTCATTGACACTTGGCTTGACTCTAGTGGCTCAAGGGTTTGAATGTTTTCCCTCCCAATTCCTTGTGAAATCATGCCCCCATCTCTTTGTTGCATTGCATAGTTAGTTGTGGGTATTTTTATCAAAATGCATATTACATGATATTTGAATTTTCAATGTGCATTGCTAGCACGCAAACCATATGCATCACTAAATCGATGGCGGGGCCTTGGCCTTGAGCTCCTCACCATGATTTCATAACAATATTACATCATTTATAATGTTAATGCCATGGGGTCAAACTGGGGACATTACAGCATGTGACAAAAACAAAATTCGTGAAGTATGGAGGAAGGGATGCCACAACCAACTTGTGGACATACAATCTATGCATGATATGCATAAATAGAGATGCAAGTTGGATATTTGAAGTAAGATTGATGGAGAGATCATAGAACTTCAAGTGGAAGATACATATTTATATTTAGGGAATCAAGGGATCGAGGACAAAACAACATGATCTAAGAGAGGATCCAAGTGCGCACATATAGAGGAATGATGCAGTCGATGGTGCACAAAATGATGCTATAGATCTGTGATGATTGTGCAAACACTAAAAGACAAAACTGTAGAAGTGTGCACAGCTGCGTGAAGATTGAATGACGGGATTGTAGACAACATGTATAAAGTCATAGACGTTGTATGAAAGTAGTGAAAACAAAAATACAAAGTATATTAGGTGATGCACAGATGCTTAGCTGATGCACGAAGACTGAAGTGAAGTGTGCGAAGTTGAGAACTCCATCTGATGAGCAATGACAGAGCAGTAGTAGGATCCTGTAAGAGCGTCATGATGAGGATGATATGAGACATTTGCATTAAACCGAAAGGATGATTCAATTGATGCACAACATGTCATAGATTGTCTAAAAGACTGTGGAACTTAAAAAAATGGACACATCAGTAAGTGTGTAGTTCCATCGGTTACCGGTGCATTATTTCAGAACAACAAAATATCAATTGAAAGCACAGTATTAGTTGGTGAGTGGAGTTGTGCAATAGTAGAGCATACCTTAGAGAAGACTGCAAAATTAGCAAGCACATAATACATGAAGTAAGACATCAGTGAAGTGTATAATTGAGAGGAATGAGAAGTCAAGTGATGTATGCAACACAGTGACAACAAATCATCTGCATACGAAGGTAGCGCACAACATAACTAATATCATAAGATCAAAAGTGTTCGCTAGTTGGAAGTATATCAATTCAGAATCACATATTGGATATCTGGGCGGTAGGACGATGCAAGGAGCAGGCGGTATTAGCCTCCTTCCAGTTGGGGTTGGAGAACACAGGGAGTTGGAGCTTCCTTCTAGTTGATTCCTATAAAACTAGGGGGTTGGTGCCTCTTTCCATTTGGTGATGGTAAATACAGGAAGTTGGTGCTTCCTTGAATGTATTATTTTCATTACAAAAGAGCATTTTGTGGTTTTATCCAAATTGGGTTTCCATGTCAAAAATCCCGTGTGTTATGTGTTCTTTTTCATAGTGCATATATGGATGAATGATTTTGTTTATATTGGATGCGTAACTAAAAATCAAGATTAAGTAAGACTAATCTTTTAAAGAAGGTAAAAACTGCTGATAATTGCACTAATACTGATTCACCCCCCTCTCAATATTAAATCGATTCCAACATAAATTGTAACAATGTATATGGATTCAAAGACCCTATGTGTCACTAGGAAACGAAAAATTACAATTTTGATAATGAATTCTTACAATTTACTAAATTTTAACACCATAGATGGATTCATAGGTCTCTAGATCTGCTTGAACCATGCTAGCTAGTGTTGATTCTCAACATCGATATGATTCCGAAGTGAAGGAACATAGCGAATCAAATACACCTATAAAATTTTGTCATCTAGTCATTCTGATCTCACCATCTTGTCTAGTTTGAAGTGCCCATTGTTTGCATATCTCATTTCGGCATTTTTCGCTTCCATTTGACCTCGTCGATAGACTTACGAGTTTGCATCTCATGTACAATGGTGTTTTGGTTAGGTCAAGTTTGGAATTTGGTCATTTCTTATGAATCATGTTGTCATTCGATATAATTGTATTCAACTTATCACATAGGTCATGCCCATTTTTTGTTTGACAAAAAATGTCACTGTTTGATCCTCTACACTTAGTTGAAATTTTGGCAAGTCAAAGTTTTGTGTCATGACAAATAAATTTTGTCATTTTTGAGTCCCTCATTAATTCACACGATGCATCCGTCTGCTAGTATTCTCATTACATATAGGATTGGAAAGCTAAAATAACCCCCCCAAGTCTTATAGAAAACAAATCCAATATCCCCTATTCTATAAAAAAAAATATGAGTGCTTCCCCCTTTTAATTATTTCCACTATCCTAGATTTTAAACTATTTTCTCTCTAAAGTCCTCATCCCTTCCCATTTCCATTTACATTAAAAAAAACACATTTAAATCCCAAACCCCTTTACCTTACCCTTCCAAAAGTCTCCTCCCTTGAGCTCCTTTTGTCTTATCCTAAGTTCCCTATTCCCCATTTTAAATAAAAAACTGGCATTTCTCTAGTCCCTAATCCCCTTTACAATAAAAATATATTTGAACCTTTAACCTTGCACCTCTCTCCTGATCATAGTAAAATGTTTCACATTATATGAAATTTAAATTTGAAAACTTCTTTGTTTCCCAAAGCAGAAGTAGTGTATGATGTAGTGTGTGATTTTCCTCTATGCGTAAATTTTTTTTGGCATGAGAATCTTGTGGTTTTTTGTAGGTTATCATCTCAGTTACCAGCATGATTTTATTCCACATCTTCCTTCTTTGTCACACTCCCTTAACTATGTGATAATTCTCTTATTTTTTGCATGTAGGTAGCTGTCTATTGCTGTGATTTTCTACAATTGCATTCCCTAGATAGATGCCAAATTATAGGTGTATTCACTACAACAAAACCCTGTGATTAGCGTCTCTTTTAGCTCCCTTTTTTGCATCCACTAACACTTTTAGTGCATTTTTCTTCATTTTCTAGGAAAATTCAGTGCTTTTCCTTGCGTTTTTTGCATCATTTTTTGGAATTAGGCACTAAAATAGATGCAAATTGCACCCACTTTACCGTCCACTTTAGCACTAGGAATAGTGCCAGGAATACTTCCCTTAATAGAGCTTAGTTTTTCTTCCTTTAGCACTAGAAATAGCGTCGTCCATAGTGCCATGGTTAGCTCCATCAATAGCACCTAGGTTTTCTTCCTTTGGTGCCAGAAATAGTGTCCTCCATAGAGCCAAGGTTAGTGCCAAGTTTAGCTTCCTCTTTTCTACCAAGAGTTGCGCCAGTATTTATGCCAAGAATTTCATCTGGTTTTGCTACCTAAGTTGCACCAATATTTAATCTAAAATTAGAACCATGTTTAGTGCCTAATTTAACTTCCTAATTATCGATAGTTTTAGCACCAAGTTTTTCGTCTACAATAACATCTAGTATAGCATCTAGTTTTGCTCCTAAAGTAGCACCATGTTTTTTCTCCTAGTATTGTGCCTTGTTTTGTGCCTAACTTTTCTCCGAAAATAGTGCCAATTTTTGCTCCTAGAATTGAGCCTAGGTCAGCTTATGAGTTACATAATTGATGGGATATAGGCTATTGGTTATTGGGGTTGAAGGTTAGATTTGGGAGGGTTGTGTTAGACATCAATGTTAATGTATATGATGATAACAACGATGATAAGGATGATGATGATGAAAATGTCGATGACAATGATGATCATCCATGTTATTGCATTATTTGACTATGATTGAGCCTAATGGCACCTAAATGGACCTTTTAAAAACTAAGAGACCCTAATTAAACCTAAATGACCCTAATGGAATATGAGTGTCCCTAATGACATTTGAGTGAACCTAACGACATGACACTGATGATGCATCCTGGTAATGATAAATATGGCATTGATGATTTGTACGATGTTGACTATCCTAATGGAACCTAAATGACCCTAATGGCATCTAAGTGACCCTAATAGCACCTAAATGACCTCAATGACATCTACTTATCCCTAACAACATTTGAGTGACCCTAATGGATCTTGAGTCACCCTAACAACATGAGGATGATGTTGATGATGCATGATGACAATGATGATGATTTGATTACAATATGATAACTATGAAAATTTTGACCATTACATTAGTAATGAGAATGACGATTATTATGGTTATAATGTCGATCTCTATGACGATGGCAATAATGATAATGACGATGATGATGATGATGATAATGAGGATCACGGTGATGTCAATATCAATGATGATTATGCATGTGATATCACTATTGGATCATGATTGATCCTAATGGAACCTAAATGCCACTATTGGATTCTAAGTGACCCTAATGTCACTTAAATGACCCTAATGGCATCTGAGTGTCGCTAAAAACAATTGAGTGATATTAATGGCACCTTATTGACCCTAACATCATGGAGATGATAACGATGATGTATGGTTAAAAATATGATGGTGTTTACAATGATTTGATTATAAGATGATAAAGATGACAATTGATGCCTATGTTTGTGGACAATCAATAAGTGCGGACACAAACTGATCTCCCTAGTCCGAATGGTTCGTATTTAGAACAAAAGAAATACACAATACAGATAAATTTCCTAGATTGATCAAATTGCAAAGTAAGTTAGGAGATAACTCACCTTATGGACGCGATTCCTTTCTCCTTGCTTTATTTAGCTCCTTGATCTCGAGATCGTTAGCTACAAAAAAATATGAAACAAGTGGAAACAAACAAGTAGTGAAAGCATATAATCATAAATCAATGTAGATTAGCAGTCAAAGAAGCCAATCCTAAACACTTACAATCACAAGATGTTTATGGAAAGAATTTGAATTAATGTAATTAAATAAAGTACAAAGATAAAGGTTACAACCGATCTTTGACTTTGTAACACCTTCCGAATGATCCTAGCCTCAAATATCAAAGATTTTTCCTCTTATGGATGAAAGGGATCTCCTTGCAGAATTTCACCAACATGTTAGTACTCTATCCTTCCTCCCTTAACCATGGAGAGAGGGTTTATATTTATAGGCCTAAAGGGATAGGAGAGGTTGAGGATTTGTGGGATAAGCTCAAGGAATAATCCCACTAGGTAAGGGGATCGAGTGCCAGCCTTCCTAACATGTAGGGATAAGCCTCCACACATTCAAAGGTTCGAGAAGTCGCTTGAAGCTTCTCTTTTTCCATTTTAACCAACAACGCCACACCTTGCACATAGAAAAATTGCATCATTGAAGGGTGACGCTTCTTGTGCAAAGGAAACTAGTGTCACCGATGCACTCTGTCAATGTGCAGAGTGTGTCACCTAAGGTCTGACACACCTTTCCAGTGAGCATGGCGCATCGGGGTGACAACAAAATGATAAAAGGGTTAACATCAACTCTCCATTTGATCATTTACCCCAATTTCTTTAGGAATTAAGGCATATAGAATACACATAACTCATGATGATGAGATTTGGTGTAACAAAATGCTCCCCAAAGCATGAAGATATAAAAATAGGGTAGGTGATATGCTTTGCAATATGAAGGATTGAGACAAGGATCATCAGTTGGAGTGATGAACAAAGACTCCTGCAGTACAACTAACTCTGAGATGTATGTCTCAAAATGACTCATAACATGGCTTCCAACCAATACATTGTAGATCCATGGTAGTATAGACTGACTGAACACAATCATGGCTACTGGACACAAGTGTAGATCCACGATGAGATGATTACACAGCCAAGACCAATAGAATAGTGGATCCATGTGATATGACTCAAAAAATTTCCATCGCAACCTGGGTAAGATACACAAGTTAACCCAGGGTCTTCAAGCCAAACCCGAAATGATGTGAATCTAACCATGTGATTACAATGTGTTGAAGTCAAACATGGTAGAAACCACTTGATTACCGGTCATTAATGTATACCATTAATAAGCGAAAAGGAAACGACCATTGATGTCAATGATACCCAAGGTATCATAGTTCATACCACCGAATATGAATCAATGAGCTAAGTTCGAACATTCAGTGGAATATTTCAATCAGAAGTCAATGATGTGAATTTACTGTTGAAAGTGTGGTAACCCGCCATTGAGGCATGCAAGCCCAAGGTACTTGATTGGTTTCTGATGATGTGTTGAAGTCGACAAGGATAAACCCATCAAAGGAGGGCCATGATGTTTCCTTCATCAATGATAGAAAACAAGATCAAAGATGTTTTGGAGAAGATCAGACTGCAGAGTAATGTTTGAGACTATCTTAGGGGTGATCGACATAGTAGAGGGTATAATGACTGCAGAGATTGACTCGATCAACAAACCTCTCTTGAACATTGGATGGAATGACACCCATACCTAATGAAACTGATGATGGAAGCATTCTTTGAATGACTCAAAGGAGTAAAAAGACTTAGGGAATTGGTGAGACTCGAGGACAAGCAGATTACCCAAGTGGTTTGAATGCATATGAAAACGAGTTCTGTGTTTAGGAGCAACTAAGTACTGCCATTTTTACAAGTAAACACAAACCCTTGGGCCTTATTCTACATCATGATTTATGAGCACCTCTTTGTTTATTAACGATCTTGAGGAGGGTAACAGATGCTCGGTATAGCTCATCCGTCACATGAGTCCAATCTCACATGTTTTACGAACCTGATATAGGAGGGGTTCGTCCCTAAAAGGGCCCTTCAATGTTAGATTTTAACTAGTCCAAAGAAGGTAAGCTCGACATCATTTCATATTTAGAAATTCTGAAAGAAATAAAGAAGACTCCAAATGGTTCTTTTTCGTAAAACTTAGTCTCCTCACCCGAAAAAGGATAAAACAATATGACAGGTAACTCTTCTAGTCATGATTAACTAGAGTGCTCCTTTTTAGTAAATAGTCTTGTTGGTCTGAAAAAAGGGGTAAACTATCACTAGAAAGACGTTCTTTCAAATACTTTTACAAGTGTGAAAGAATCAAGTTCGCTTGGAAAAAATTTCATATTTAGGGAGTCTGAAAAGAGCTTAACGAAGAACTCTAATGGGGTTCCTTTTTCGTAGGATTTTTACCGGCCCCAAAAAGAGATAAAATATAACTCGATGACTTATTCTCATGTATTTATGAGCATGAGAAGGGACAAAGACTGAGCTCGATACCTTTAATGATTAGTTTCAACGAGCGTGATAACTGTATAAAAAACGCTCAAATACTTGTTCACACTTGATGAGAAGCATGAAAAGTCGACTATGGTCACCAACATAGTCAAAAAACCATTTTACACTACCTGCAAGCTCTAGGGACCAAGTTAGGATCCATTATAAGGTTTACAAACATAAAAAGAAGTTAACTATAGTAAATGACCCACAAAATAAATATTAAAAAATGAATATTTCATTTTTTATATAAAAAGGGTGAATAGTAAAATTTATTTACCAATTCCTTTTACCAAGTTGAATAGTGGAGAAAAAACCTCTTTGGAGATCGATTTTTCGATGAGGATTGAAGAAACCTTGGTCAGCCTGTCAACCTCACGTGAGTTGCAGGCCAGCCTAAATTGCATCCTCTATATTTTAAATGGTTTGAATTTTGGTTTAAATGAAAAAAATTTGGATTTTTGAGTTCATTTTGGAGGGGATTTGCGTGCACTAGGTGACACGCTTTCCCCTTTAGGGAAGTGCGTCGCTAGGGGTCTGACACACCTTCCCTATGGGAAAAGCGCATCGCTGGTGCACTGTCTCCACATGCGTGGTGGTCGACGCAATTTGACTTCCAAAATTAATGATGGGGTCCAAAAGACAAATTCCAAGGCATTGACAGGGGTCTAATATTTATCTTATTGATGTTTATGCAGATCTTGTCCACCAAAATGCTCCAATGGAAGGAGCGTGAACATGAACTAGAAGATGCACAAGGTGCAAATGACCCACACTTTGTCAATGCTTTGCGGGGGTGTGGATTGCTTAAATTTTTCCATGTCCAAGGGATGAGGGCCCAAGTACAGTTACTTGACTAGTTGATCTTATTATTGGACCCAGATCAACAGTTTTTCAGGGTAGGTTCTCATATCTTTACTTTAGATGTGGAGGACATCTATTTTTTGATGGGATTGTCGAGACGTGGGGCTCCTATATCACTATCTAGACCTTGGGGTAGTGACCAGTCTACTGAGAGTCTCATTGCATAGTTTTGTATATCGCGCATGCAAATGTTAGGTGGGAATTTCCCATAAAAAATGTACGGGACCGACCTTTGAGAACCATGATTTTTACCATTGAGCAAGTGGCGGGCAAAAGGGATGCTCATTAGGCCACTAAGGCCCATATGTTATACGCCATTGAGTGCATGGAACTGACTATGTTCAACTGGTGCGAGGGACTCATCAAGAATCTAAAATACCACCTAAACAAGTTCGGGTATGGTTCCATCGTGGTTTCTTTCTTCTTAAAAAGAGTTACACCGCTTTGTCTGCAGGTTGAGCTTGATGATCTTGATCTGCAAGATATGGATATGGTGAGGTGTTTAAAGGTGATGGCCCGCCATGGAGGCGGGGGACCTATGATTACCTATGCTCCAACCTTCTTCTAGTGGATATGTAGACAAATCCTCATGGTTGAGGACTATGCTTATGCAGGTAGTGATTTTAGAGGGGATCCAGATCTGGCTCTTCCAGAAGTAAAACAATGGGGAGACGTTGGTAAGAAAGAAACTCTTTTTGTTTTTATGTATTTTATAATTTGTATTGTTTTTATGTATTTTATAATTTGTATTGTTTTTGTGTGGTACTGATATCTCATACTGGGTTCATGTAGATATTGGTCCATCCAGATAGGTGGGTTCCTCCCTGATCGAGAGGAGATTATTAATTCAAGAGATGGCAGCAATCCATGAGGAGGAAGTGGAGGAACTAGATGAGCTGGAGGAGAAACTCCAGCGGTTGACTTCTGATATCATAGATATTTCTATTGATGACCTTCCTCACCACTACCAACGCAAGACAACTGGAGTCTCTAGATGGTTTGGTCAGATACCCTGTCGAGTGGCTAGGGACATTATATGCTATCATGAGAATCCTTAGTGATAGGCTGCATGCATGATGATGTACTGAAATCCATAGGCTTCAGATTTTGTAGATATGACCTACTGGAAGCTTATGAGCTTCATATTTTTGTATTAGTACCACTTTTGTATAACATTTTACTGGACATGATATATATATATATATATATATACATATATATATAAACACTATCTAGCGGTTTTATACACTGTGTTTTCTATGACGAATTTTGGATCTTATCCATGTTTCCCTATGCACTATGAATAGTTTACATGTTATGTCGATTTTTTCATCTTTGATAAAAATATTTTGGAATGTGAAATATACAAATCTAATACAAAATTAGCTAAGGAATCAGCAACCGTGTTCATACTTCTTGGAATATGTAGGTATTGAATGGAATCAAAATACCTTTCCAAGAGGCGTACCCTCCAAAATAAGCAGAGTAATATAGGGTCACGAATATCATAGAAACGCTTCAAAACAGATACCACTAGCTGTGAATCAAGGTAGATAACAACGTGGTTCATACAAAGGGAAAAAGCGTTGGTCAATAATCCAATCACCGTGTGATACTCGGTGGTGTTATTGGTTACAGAAAATAGGCAAGTTCCTCTTGAGTTTATCAGTTCGCCGGCTGGAAAATAGAGTACCCATGCTCCTGAGGCGAGGCTACGGGTGTGCCGACTAGTGCCCTCTACGAATCCAAAGCAAGTTTCCATCTGCACATCCAGGCATAACATGGTATAAGTGAAAATTGAGATAATATCCTAACATACTAAAATAAAGTGTCACACAAAACAAACTAACATGTCATGTACAATATATAAAAAGTACTAATGAAAAATGACTTAAGCATAGTACCTATTTAGGTAGATCCCATTTCGAGGCTGTTACACCGTAATCTTCCACCCTATGAGCATCAGCAATCTTTGGCCTATAGGATCCATTTCACTGACTCAGATTCACTTTATATCCTTCAGCCCTATTTTTCCCTATTTTTATTCCTACCCGCATGTTGCATCACTATAGCATGCATACCTGCGAGTTGCATCACTATAGCCCGCGGGTATCAAGTAAAATGGTAAAAATCACTAGTTTATTACTTTTTACTCCCAAAAAGCGGTCATAGGGTGACCTTTGGCTCTCCTTCTGCCCAAGCAACGTCTCGATGTGTCCTTTCACTTACCTTTGAGAGGACTATATATTGAGCACATATGGCTTATGGACGGGAGGAGAAAGAAGAGCAAGAGAACTCTAGTGGATTTTTGCCCTATCTTGAGTCTACACTCATTAATCCTTGTAGTTGTGAACACTTTATGTTCACCTTCCAAACTCCTATCTAGTTTTAGTTTTCCATTCATGGAGGATTGAAGTGGTGGAGGCACAAGTGGATTGATCCAGATCTTGGTTCAGATTGGTTGCCGGCAAGAGGTCGTATCACTTTGTACTTCTTGTTGTTTATTAATAGAAATACTCATATTCTCGTCCATTAATGTTGTAAATGTTGTTTATCTTACATTGGGTTGCATTTACTTGTTATATCATGGGCCATTGCTATTCATGATGTTAATGCCATTTATATATTATATGTACTTGTTGTATATTGGTTGTCAAGACTAATTTGCATATTTAAGTGCATGGATTGAAAAGCTCCAATGGGGATCTACATCAAACGTTTGGATTGAGGTTGGTTATCTTCTTCCTTATCTTAGCATTGCCATTTATATAGCATAGTTCTGAGAATTGAGTTGATTTCTGGTAGTCATCTGTCTGTTGTGGTACACCCCAAGCCATAGTGAGTTTTCTCCAACACAGAAATGGTGACTCCGCTGGGGAAAACATCCATCTTGGGGATTTTTTGAGCATTAGTCCATAATTAGAGTTGCTGTTTGTTGAAGCTCTGTGTCACTTATCTGCCGTTGAGACACACTATAGAAAAATTGTTTTTTCTGAGCCATTGGACTCTCTGTTTTCCATTTTACATTTCCTCACCCGCGGGCTAGCTTAGCTCTACTCGCGTACAACCACCTCTGTTTACTCTACTGCTCGTGGGTACTAGCAAGTATTCCTTCAATAGTAGCGTACAACTCCGGCTTTTGTTGGTTTATGACCTTTGGTTGTTGCTGGGTTGGTTTTGGTTGATCTTGAGTCTTTGTTGGCCCGTTTCTTGACTGTTCCATGCCTTGGTTGAGACCAGAACTCTTCGTTTCTCTTGGTTGAGCCTTGTTGGTTTTTTCCTTTTGAGCTCATTTCTTTGACTGAGTCTTACTGTTTGGTATCTGCCTAGTTGTCTTAGTGATCTCCTTGGCATATCAGTGAGTAGATAGTAGTATTTTGCTTGCATTTTTCATTTCCATATATTGAAAAATACAAAAAAAATACATAGTTTTTGCATTTTCCTTTCGTTTATAAGAGAAAATACAAAAAAAAAAAATTGCCTTTATGTATTGCATCTTGCATGGAGTGCTTTCTGCCTTCATTTAGATTCCGATTGTGCATTGAAAGAAATATAAAAGGATTGCATATTTATTTCGAAATCGTTGGTTTGATTGTGCATATTAAGGGCATTGTTTTCATTGGATAGATGAGTCTAGGACTTGACGATTTTGCATACCATTGAGTCTTATACATCACTAGTTTCACGATCATATCCCTTGAGTAATCACAGCCATTAAAATTAATGCTTAATCTTAAAATTGATCAGACTGATTTTATTTATAGGGTACACCAACTAGCATAGGTTTAGAGTCTTGGAATAGATCATTGTGAGTTAACAATCCAAGACTACTAGACGAAACATTAGGTGTCTGACCAGGGAGTGGAGGAATCCATGGTATAGATTGTGTTCTCAGGAAGCTGTACTCAAGCCAGAGTTAAGCATGAGGTCACGGGAGGTTGGTTGAAGGGATATCCCTCTGATACCGGTTGAATGTGGGAGATATTTCCAGGATTTGTTCGTATCTAGGGGTACTATAGGTTCGTCCTCTTGTGGTTCGGGATTACCTACCCTGCCCATATGATGGATACCACCTACGACTGTCCCCCTGAGCATTGGTTATATTGCGGTGACCATAGTTGCCTTACCTAGGTATCGCACAGGGTACTTGCAGTGGTTATACTGTTTGTGTCCTGAGTCAGATAGGGATTGGACAACACAGTTGTGTTTGTGCAGTGGACTTGACCCTGTACATGCAGTGAAGCCTGGGTGTCTCTATAACTGATTTTGTTACCTCCGGCTATAGTTTGAGAGTCTCAAGCCTCTCCCAGGCGAGACATATCAACTCTAGTGTCGAGAGCTCATTTAGACACTCTGTTTGTCTACTCTTGGCTGTAGTTTCTCTAGGTGTGTGATTTTGATTTACTATTTTTGATCGATAGATGGCCTTTAGGGGATGTTTTGATTATATATTCTCTCCAAAGATATCGTGGCGAGGAGCCCTACTATCCGTCGGTCCCGTCGGTTGGATGGTTTAAAGCCAACTGAGCTTTCACGTCCTGTTGCTAGAGGATGCCGGAGGGCTCCCTCTGAGTCTTCGGATTCTTATGAGACTTACGTCTAAGACGTCATGACGACTACACATTCCAATACTGAGGAAAAACCTTCGACTCCATTGGGTAGAGTTGACCACACTTCCGATCCCCATACTCCTTGTGAGGAGTGGGGAGGTGATCCACCTGAGACTCAACCTGGTTCTATTTGGCCTAATCCACTTGAATGAGATCCATTCGATCCTTCAAATCCAGAAAATTATCTTTACGGAATGCCAATCTTACCCGAGGACGAAGAACAGGATGACACGTTCATTCCTTCGTTTCCACGCAGTTATAGACATGGGATGCCAGAATTACATGATGACACTGGCCCTATGATCAACCCGACAAAACTCTCTTTTGGTATGCCTAGTCATAGTACCGTTGAACCTTCCACTACGTTTGGTAGTCACGCTGGCACTAGTAATAGTGTTAGCCATACTATACCCACTGGGAGCACTACCCTCACTGGGGGCATTACATTGTCCACCCACACACATAGTATGGGGACTGGTCATGTTTCTCCTAACAATGCTAATGTTGGAAGAGGACCACCTCCTTGGATTTCCAAACCTAATAGGAATGTTGTTCGAAGCATGACTCTCCCTCCACCACCTAATACACATGTCGCTACTCGTCAACCCAGGACTACTTTTACGGATGATAATGTTCCTCCCCAACCACGGGAGTGGACACGTACTGCATACTTTTGCATCCATTGCTGCCACTAGTAAAGCTAATGTAGGGGGTGGGAATATCTCCTATCCACATGGACATCACGCCACTATCCCTGCTACTAGTCACACCAATATTGGAGTTGGGAATACTTCTCATGCTTCTAGTCACCACACGACTACTCAAGCTAATCCTAATGCTGGGGGTGGGAACATACCATACCTTTATGGTCATTACAACACGGTTCCTACTATGAATAGTACATACATGCCCTATACTCATGGTGGAAACCCTTACTACAACACAGTCGGTGCTGGCCACCAATATAACCCACCACCCCAATATGGTGCCCAAAACACGCACATACTTGCTTACTCTCAAATGGGTTAGGAAGGAGGAGGTTATCAATCCTATGTCCATGGGAAAGCTAACGGTCCGTCAGGTCCTTATTATCAGCAGTTTAATCCTCATGGTCAAGCTTTTGGTCCATCTTATAACACGGTTCCGTTTAACCAACCTTTTATGGGGGCTTATAATCAAGCTTTCCAGCCTCAGTTCCCGTTCCTTGCACACTTGAATCTTTCGGATCTTTCGAAGCTCACGAATGATCGCTTGTGTCATGACCCTACTTGGCTCCCGGTACCTGCCAAGCTCCCTTCAGACATTCCTAAGTTTGAGGGGAAAGGTGGTGAGGACCTGGGAGATCATATCATGATATTTCACCTTTGGTGCTCCTCCAACTCATTAAATCACGATTCTGTTAGATTGTGACTATTTCAATGCACCCTCACGTGGGCAGCCACAAAGTGGTACGTCGAGTTTCCTGGAAACACCTATAGGGGTTTTAATGAGATCACTTTGGTTTTATTGGATCATTTCCAGTTGCCAGTTCGCTATGATACTGGCACTGAAATTTTATCTACCTTCCGTTAGAATAAGGCCACGCATATTTCTAACCACATTCAAGAGTGGCGTCAGCGGAAGAGGTTAGTGAAAGCCAACATTCCTCCAGAGTTCCTGTTGGAATGGTTCCTCAAGTCTCTACTCCCATACATTGCTAAGGATGTTTCGATCTCCGGCATTGTGACTGAGGAACAAGCTATCTTGAAATTCTATTAGTTAGACTTATTATACTCTCAGTCTGTCATTTTGTATGACATCATCCTTGATGCACCGCGTACATGTCATGAGCCCACATCAGTTCCTAGACTGCATACTGATGGCATCGTTGGATTTGCAAGCACTAGCCCCGTAGATTTGGTAGCTACTCAAGTGCATAATTTGTCGCTAAACCAGTCTACTCCTGGACAGGTTCACACCTTGTTGACTTCCACCCCATCGTCCGATGTACACAGTGTGCAAACGATGAACCGGTCAGGTAACTAGCAACCTGGTGGTAAGAAAAAGGGGAGAAATAATCGTAAGAGTGGAAATAATGGGAATAACAATAGAAATCGCAATACCCCCCGTAAGGATAATGCCAACCCTCCTCGGGAAGGCAGAAATGCTGGTGAGGACCGTAAACCTAGGTGTAAGGTGAAGTTTCCATGCAAGCTTTGTGGGGAAGACCACCTTACTCACTTATGTCCTCGTATTGAAGAAGCATCGAAGCACTTGGTACAGAGCCTAGCTTTGTTGAAGGATCCCCCACCTCATCACCAAAACATGGCTTCGCATGCTCCCACCACCGGTTATGGACCTACTGAGATAACAACGTATTCTTCCAATACTAGTGGTTATGGATGTGTGAACATGGTTCAGTCAGACATTAGTGTTGCCACTTGTCAGTGCGATTATGATGCACCACAACCCAATCTGGGGAGTGAGCATCCTCTCCTCCTGACAATTCCTTGCATATCGAGAAGCCCTCTATTATGCCGCGGATACCGAAAGGTGTTCTTAAGTTCTTTACGCATAATCCTAATGCTCGAGCCGTCGAAAACTACTCCATCGTAGAAGATTTGGGCCAAACTCCGTGTGCCATGTCGACTCTTGAAGTCTTGCAAGCTTGTCCTTCTCAGAAGCATGCTCTTTTGAGTGCGTTCGGAGTTCAGGATGGGGGAAGTTCCATTGTTATCAAGTTCGATACTGCTGATGTTCAACCTCCCTTACCCTACCACGTGGCTTTTCAAATCTAGGTCGTGTGCCTTTAGAGTTTTTTCAAACGTACTATGGTTGACGAAGGTGCTTCTGTGTTAGTAATGTCATTATCTTGTTGGAAAGCTCTTGGCTCTCCTCCCCTACTCACGTCTAGAAACATGCTCATTGCATTCGACGGTCGTTCATTTAAGCCACATGGAATTATCCCTTCCCTTGTTGTCTCCTTGGGAGGTAAGTCTGTTCCTATTGAAGTCGAGGTGGTTGATGCACCCATCGACTACAACCTTTTATTGGGTCAGAATTGGATGTATGCCATGAAAGATGTCGCATCCACTGTATTTAGAGTTATCTGCTTTCCTCACGAAGGCAAGATTGTGACCATCGATCAGCTGGATTACGTTAACTCCTCTTCCACAGCATCCATGGGATCCATAGTCCCACAGGTTACTCATTCTCAACCGACAACTGGGAACATGGGTGTTGGCATGTACCCTTCATTGATGGGAACTTATGATTTTGTTGCACCTGTTAATTTTATTGGAACCATTACTGATGATGTGTCTCCTCCTTCGCGCAATATGTCATTCCAGACTTCTTATTTTGACAATCCATGGACTTTACTATCCACGAGTTCCATGTCTGGAAACATTTTGCATGTCTGGATGTCTATGCCACTGTCTGTAGCGAAGCTTTCTTACCAGCATATTCAACAAGCCACTGCAGAACCAGATCTCTTTTCTTCCTAGAAAGTCGAGGAAGATTCCTTTACGCACAGCAGATCTAAGAGATGATGTATACCTCACAAGAGTAATTATGATTAAGCAGGAAAATAGAAGAATAGTAAACAATATAGTATAATGAGCAATAGAATAATATGGTACAGTAGAACTTAGATAGAAGCAATAATACTTCACACACACTAATTAATTAATCACAGTATGGACAAATAAATAGTACAATGGTAGAGAGGATTTGAATGCCTAAGGTGGCAATTCAAATTAGCCTCTCAGAGTGATCATAAGATCAATAGAGTGTCATCGGAGCACAACTAGGTGTCCTCATGATCATCGGAGTGCAACTGGAAGTCTTCATCATCATTAGTGGAGTCATCAATGCTCAAGTAACTGTCAACCATCAGTCAAACTAACTCTGGTAGGTGTAACTGAGTGTAACTCAATGTAACTGAGTGTAACTGAGTGTAACTCAATGTAACTAAGTGTAACTGACTGTAACTGACTTTAACTGAGTGTAACTGATTGTAACGGAGTGTAACTCAGTGACAACTGGAATGGTAGGTGAAGAAGGGCAAGTTGCTCCCTAAAATCAAGGAAGAAGAGTGCATTAAGCAATTGGAGGGCTAAAACTGAATAATGATAAGCTCTTGGGGGCTGTCTAACTGAGGGCTAGGTGCTGGACTGATGACTGGGATGCATGCAAACCCTAGAATGCATGCAAACCCTAAAGGTGCATGCATGACTGAAAATGTAAATGATCAAAATACTAGTGGGACTAGGATGGAGTATAGGAATATCCTAACACCCTCCCTTAATCCATCCTGGGCCCTGGTAACTAAGACCAAAGGTCACCCAATACAATGAATAATAACAATCAATAAACCAAGGAAGTGGGAAAATTTCATGGGAAACATACCCCCTCCTCAAAAAATAGACTGTAAGGCATACATAAAAATAAATGTTCCAAACTCAAGCATGTGTGATGCTTGGTCATATGTCTGGAGGTATCTTCTTCTTGGGAAGAAGTGGATCATGCTCAAAAAGCATGTGTTTGTACTTGCTCTTCAGTTCGAATGTGATGAGAACAAATCCAACAATATGAGAATGATCCTTGAACCTGTGATTCAAATCAGCTGAGGTAGGATCAAATCTGTAAAAGTGCATATAGTCTTTTGTCTTCTCCTTCGAACCACCATGGGTGAGATTATGCCAAAAACAACTATTACATGTTTGCTTGAAATCAAAATCAGATTTAAGACTTTCAAAACAGTTTCTTGAGATCTCCTTTGAACTAGCAGGGGTGAGATCAAAACTATCATATGCATGAGAAATTATCCCAAGTAGTAATTGCTTAGAACCTAATTTAGATACAAGACTTGAATCATGGTTTCTTGAGATCTCCTTTGAACCATGAGAGGTGAGATCAAAACCAGTAGATGCATGTGAAATTATCCCAAGCGAATGACAATGGCCATATTCTTCAATGACCTTCTGAAAGCATGGAATTATGATCATATAGTAGTATAAAAAAGGAGATAGTTGGAGAGGAGCGAATGCATTACCTTCAAAAAAATTTTTGACCTTTGAAATAATATGAGAGGTGAGATCAAAACCAGTAGATGCATGAGAAATTATCCCAAGCGAATGACAATGGCCATATTCTTTAATGACCTTCTGAAAGCATGGAATTATGATCATATAGTAGTATAAAAAAGGAGATAGCTGGAGAGGAGCAAATGCATTACCTTCAAAAGATGTTTTGACCTTTGAAATAATCATGTGATCATGATGCAAACCAACGGACTCTGGTGCAAGAGAGGATTTAGGACCTTCTGCAATATCTAGAGTGTGAGCTGGCACAGAAAGAGAAGAAAGTTTGAGCATGAGTGGAGAATCTGCAAGTTCTTTGTCAACAACTTCAATATGAGATGATACTGGTTCATGATCTGACAGACCATCAAGAGGAGTGAATGCATCACTTTGCTTGCTTTTGAAGGGGTTTGGACCAAATCCTTCATTCTTTCTGCCAAATTTTTCCTCCAGGTGAGCCCATAGCTCTTTTGGAGTTTTAATATCAATAATGATTGGGAGCAATATGTAATCCAACATAGTAAGCTTCATTCTTCCAATGTGCATGTCACCTTTATTCAACCAGTCAATCTTCTCATCAGAGGATTCGAACTCTCTTTCAAAATAACAATCAAAGAGATCATGGCTCTTTAAATATGCTATTATTTTTGGTTTCCATTCATCATAGTTGAATAGAGAAAGAGGAGTGATTTCTTCTAATTCAGGATACATTGAAGCTGTAGAAGACCTACAAAAACAATATAGAATAACTGCAACTGCTACTGCCGCAAAAATGTAGAAATTGCTGCAACTGCTGCACTCGAAATCTGGATAATAACCTGCAAAAAACTCTCAAGAATGGAGATAAAAAATACTCTCAACATGCTCTGATACCATGTGAAAATCCTCACAGCAGATCTAAGAGATGATGTATACCTCACAAGAGTAATTATGATTAAGCAGGAAAATAGAAGAAGAGTAAACAATACAGTATAATGAGCAACAAAATAATATGGTATAGTAGAATTCAGATAGAAGCAATAATACTTCACACACACTAATTAATTAATCACAGTATGGACAAATAAATAGTACAATGGTAGAGAGGATTCGAATGCCTAAGGTGGAAATTCGAATTAGCCTCTCAGAGTGATCATAAGATCAATAGAGTGTCATCGGAGCACAACTAGGTGTCCTCATGATCATCGGAGCGCAACGGGAAGTCTTCATCATCATTAGTGGAGTCATCAATGCTCAAGTAACTATCAACCATCAGTCAAACTAACTCTGGCAGGTGTAAGTAAGTGTAACTCAATGTAACTGAGTGTAACTGAGTGTAAATCAATGTAACTAAGTGTAACTGAGTGTAACTGAGTGTAACTCAATGTAACTGAGTGTAACTGACTATAACTGAGTGTAACTGAGTGACAACTGGACTGGTAGGTGAAGAAGGGCGAATTGCTCCCTAAAATCAAGGAAGAAGAGCGCATTAAGCAATTGGAGGGCTAAAACAGAATAGTGAGAAGCTCCTGGGGGCTGGCTAACTGAGGGCTAGGTGCTGGACTGATGACTGGGATGCATGCAAAATGCATGCAAACCCTAGAATGCATGCAAACCCTAAAGGTGCATGCATGAATGAAAATGTAAATGATCAAAATACTGGTGGGACTAGGATGGAGTATAGGAATATCCTAACATGAGATTGCTTACCAGCATATTCAACAAGCCACTACAGAACTGGATCTCTTTTCTTCCTAGACAGTCGAGGAAGATCGCGTTACGCTGCCAGTTTGGGCAACCAACTCGTCTTGTTCCCATGATTGCCTCGAAGATACTTTGCCTTCCAATGAAGCTATTATGGAGGCCATGTGTGGTAGTGAGAGACCTTGGGAAGATATGCACCATTGTTCTTATTTTCTTCCCAAACCCAAGCTCTCCGAACGAGAAGAGTTTAGGATGACTCTAGCAGAGATGGTTGGTCACCCTGTGGCTCTTTTGGAGTCACATGATGTTTTCGCAGAAGGGAATATGGCTAACATTTCCCCAACTATGTCGATCAATATTTCTCGTAATCCCAGAATAGTTGAGAATGTTTACATCGGTGACAGTTGCACTCCTGAGCAGATTGCTATTTACACTGAATTGTTTACAGAACTCCGGGAAGCTTTCACCTGGTCATATGAGGAGATGCCAAGAATAGACCCTTACATTGTTGAACATGAGATTAGAATGTATCCCAACGCTAAACCGGTTCGAAAACGCTTACGTGCTGTGAACCCTATAAAGGCAGCCTCTATCAAGGCAGAGGTGGAGAAACTGCTCAAGGTTGGTTTCATCTACCCCGTTCCCCTTACCGAATGGGTGTCAAACCCCAGTCCCGTGGATAAGAAGCAGGGAACGATCCTTGTATGCACTGATTTTAGGGATTTGAACCGTGCATGTTTGAAAGACAACTTCCCCACACCATTCATAGATCAAATCTTGGATGCTTGCACTGGGAGTGAGATTTTTTCCTTCATGGATGGATTTTTCGGATATAACCAGATTCAAATAAAAACCGAGGATCAACATAAGATAGCTTTTATTTGTCCTTGGGGAACATTTTCATATCAGAAAATGCCCTTCGGCCTTAAAAGCGTTGGAGCTACGTTTCAGCGAGCCATGACCTATGCCTTTCACAATCTTAAAAAGATCATGGAAGTTTTCTTGGATGACCTAGCCGACCATTCTTGCAAGAGAATGGACCACCCCAAGCACCTCCGCATGATTCTTGAACGATGTATATGATACAAGATTCGATTGAATCCTAACAAATGCATCTTTGCCATAAGGACGGTTCGCCTTCTGGGCTTCATAGTTTCAAAAGAGGGTATTAGAGTCGATCCTCTAAAAGTTGAGGCAATACTTCAGTTGCCTCCTCTGTGTAATTTGTTACAACTTCAGAGCCTCTAAGGGAGAGCCACTTTTCTACGCCGTTTCGTAGTCAATTATGCTAATCTTACCAAAGGTTTCGTGCACTTATTGAAGAAGGACACACATTTTATCTGGGATGAGCGAGCTCAACAGTCTTTCGACACCCTTAAGAAAGCTTTGGTATTGGCTCCTGTGCTTAGTCCACCAGACTTCGCACGATATTTTATCCTTTATGTGGCCGCGTCTCAAGAGACGATTGGCATGGTCTTGGTTCAAGTGGATGATGTGCTTGTCGAGCATGTCATCTATTACCTTAGTCAAAATCTAGTAGACGTTGAGCTAAGATATACTCATATGGAAAAGCTAGCTCTTGCGACTGTTCATTCAGTCCAACGTTTATGACATTACATTTTGCTTAGGACCACCACAGTTGTCGTGCATATCAATCCGTTTCAGTTCATGCTATCACGATGCCTTATCTGGGGGAAATATAATAAATGGATTGTTATCCTTCAAGAATTTGATCTCGATTTTGCTTCGGCAAAGTTGGTGAAATCATTAGTATTTGCTGAGCTTATGTCAGACCTTCCGAGACTTGATGAGGATGTCATTCATGAAGATTCCTTTGTGGATGAGCACTTATTTCTTATCTCGTCAGAAGACCCTTGGTATGGGGATGTCATTGTATATCTCCAAACTTTGAAGTTTCCTCCACACTATTCACGATATGAGCGACGGCGTGTGAAACATCACGCTAAAGATTATACTATCGTCGGTGACACTTTGTATCACCGATGAAAGGATTATATCCTCCGTCGTTGCTTAACTCACGAAGAAGCAGAGTGATTTCTTAATGATTGCCATGCTGGGGCGTGTAGCGGTCACTTATCCAGGCTTGCTACAAACCAGCGTATTATGTGAGCTGGTTATTTCTGGCCTTCCATCTTTAAGGATTGTGTGAATGCTGTGAAGAGATGTCACCCTTGCTAGTTGTTTTCTCGGAACATACACTCGCATCCAGCGGCCCTTCATCCGGTCGTTACCGTCAGTCCCTTCACCAAGTGTGGGGTGGATTTCATGGATTGCATACAAGCTTCGGCTAGGGGGAATCACCATATTATAGTGGCCATGGACTATTTTTCCGAATGGGCTGAGGCGATGCCTACCATTAAAGCCGATGGTGCTACAACAACCCACTTCATATCCAATCAAATTATAACTCAATTCGGTATTCCAAAAGAGATTGTCACTGACCATGGCAGTCACTTTCAGAACAATAAGATGGAGGATTTGTCCCTCAAGCTTGGGTTTCGTCAAGAACACTCATCTTCTTATTATCCCCAAGTGAATGGTCAAGTAGAAGCAGTCAATAAGTCTTTGAAAACCATTCTCCAACGTACCATCCAACAAAGCAAGACCAATTGGCATATCATGTTATATCCTGCTTTGTGGGCATATCGAACCATAGTCAAGACTGCCATCAGGTTCACACCATTTCAGCTAGTTCACTATGTGGAGTCACTTTTACCGATTGAATGTGAGATCCCTTCACTTAAATTGGCCATAGAGCTCCTCCCTGATACGGCGGGTCTTGAGCAACGTTTAATCCACCTTGAGCAACTTGATAAGCAGCGTCGAGATGCCACTGTGGCCATAGATGCTAACAAACATCATGTTAAGGTTCAATATGATAGGTCTGTCCATCCCCGGTAGTATGCTGAAGGTGACTTGGTCCTCTTATATGACCAAGCTAAAGAACCCCTGGGGGAAGGCAAGTTCAACCCCATGTGGCACGGTCCTTACATTGTGAGGTGTGTCCTGCAAAAAGGAGCCTATGAATTAGAAGACTATGAGGGGACTATCTTGAAGGAGCCTAGAAATGGGCTCTACCTCAAGCGGTATTATGCTTGAACCTTTGGTTCAGGCTGATACTTTTGTATACTATTGTATAGTTGCTATTGGAGCATAGGCCGCAGCTATAGTAAAAGCTGCAAAATTTTGAGGAAAAAGCACAAGTGTTGAAAGGAAAGTGCTAATTTTGTATAAGCACCAATTTTTGGGCAGAAGCAAATAAGTGTGCAGTACGGTGCCAGATGGACGAGCTTAGCGCAGATCACGGACCGAAAATCGCGGAGCTCTCGCACACGCCAAAGAAGAATAAATGAAGCAACGGAGTAGAGGGCTCAGCTACCCTCATTAAAGCTAAGTACAGAAGTTATGGTTGCTCTAACCAAGGAAGAAGCAATGGACCAAGGCATTAAAGGAGAAGGACATGGAGCAATAAACGATGAAGCGGCGCCCATACCCGCAATCTGCGCCGAAAATCATGGAGCCTGCAGGAAACGGTGACGTGACTGCAAGCGGCGCCTACAGTACACCTAGCCATGTACGCGGTTAGGGTTTTTGGGGAATACTGTTGGGAAAGGCCCACAGTTTTGTAAAGGTGCGACCCTCAGGGCCACCTATATATATGTATAATTGATAAGGGAGAAGGTTGGTTAGTCTTAGTAAGTTGGTTGGTTGTTTATTGATTGCTTTTTACTATGTTGTTAGAAGACAAGAGCTAGAACTGGATAGCTGTGAAGCTAATCCCTGAGTTCCAGACAGTCTGAGTCGATGTCTAAACTATTGTAATCTCTGCGGAGGAGAGAGTAGATCTAGGAGAAGGGCTCCCAGCTGTGTGCGTGGAGTTTCCTAGAAAGATTTAAGGCTGCAGCTGTGTGCGCAGCATTACTGTATAATTTCCCTTGAGTTAATATAAGAGACATACTTCCCGTGGACGTGGTTTCCCAGGGAGGTGAATTCCATACGTCTTGTTTCTATGTTAATGTTCGCGTGAATGCATGTCTGTGTTGTTATCTGTGCTTTCATGAACATTGTGTTATATTTAGGAATATGTTAAGTCCGTTCTCAAAGCTTCCTTCAACGCTAGAATTGTTAAGTATCAAAGAGATCTGTAGAACGTCATCGCTGCGACGCTGAGAAGTGTGAGGCCGCGTCGTGGTGCAGGGCCGGAAATGTTACTATATCGGACGCCGAGGGTGATCGCCTCGGGTGTCAAAGTGGAGATACCACACAGCTAGGCTGGTACGAGTTTCAGCGCTGTCGCGCCGAGAGATCTAAGGAAGAGTAAGATATTCCACGCCAAGGATCCTCCAGTACGAAAGAGGAGGAAGATTGTAGTCTTCGCGTCGCCAAGGTTAAGGAAGCATGATTCCTTAGCCCCCCCATAGCCACTTCGGGTGAGACTTCAGGCTGCTGCGCAGCTCATTGCCGAGAGGGCCAGTGTGCCAAGGGGTGTTTGTTGCTGCGCTTCATTAAAACCTGGGTCTGTCCAAAAAACAACCAACAAATGGTTCCATTTCCTTATGACTTGTGGAGCCAACAAATGGTTCCGTTGCCTTATGACTTGTGGAGCCAACAAATGGTTCCGTTGCCTTGAAACTTGTTATTCCGACGACGTGCGAGATTGTTGCCTTATGATTGGTTAAGCCAACAAATGGTTCTGTTGCCTTGATACTTGCTTAATCAACAAATGGTTTCGGCTTCAACACTATTATTCTGAAGGCAATGTGCTACTGGAATCCTATAGCTAAAGAAATTCAAGACTGGTTTGATTCAAAGGCTAGAGGGTTCGCTGAACGAGAAAATAGAAGCTCTAGGCTTCAGATAGAAGACTGGTTGCAGAAGTATATTTATACAGACCTTCACAAAATTTTCTTTGTCACATTTGCACTTGAGTTGCATCCGTGGCTAGCCAAGCTAGCACATACTAGACCCACTGTGAATGTTGCTCAACCCGTCGCTTGGACACATGAGCTAGTTAGCATTTTGAAGCGGGTAAATAATTCTGTGTCCCGCACAGTAGACTTCTGGTTGAACAGTCTACTGGAAGGTTTCATCACCGAGTTTGCAGTAGATACGAGAAAAAGCTTCAGCGAAGCTGAGAGGAACTTCTTCCAAGCACACAGGGGTACGTTCTTAAATTCTTTGAACTTATGGATTGAAATTCTTTTGTATGAAAAAGGAAAACTATACATAGCTTCTGATGAGTAGCATAGACAAGTAATGTCCGTAGATTCTGATAGTGATTTTGAAGCTATTGGTTGCACTCATAGTGCAAAATGGTATAAAGTAGGACTTGATCAACACTCTTTTGAGTCTATCCCAGAAGATAGTCAAGTTCCTAGAGTGAGCCATATAGAGAGACAAGGGAGTGCTCATATCCCTTATCACCCTTTTACACCGCAAAAGCCAGACGGGGCTCAGTATAACCCCGCAGTAACACCTTCTAGTAGCCTGCACGGTACTTCTAGTACCTCAGCCACACCTTTATTTAACCATCCCGGAGGCAGTGCTACAGCACCTCCACATCAACCTCGCGCAAGAAGGATGGGTGATGACATGAAGCTACCAACTTTTAGAGGAACAAGGCTAGAAGACCCTGAGTAGCACTGGTTCCTATGTGAAGCCATTTGGACAATTAAGCAAATTAATGACGATGCTGTTAAGCTGGTTCAGTTAGCAACCAAACTAAGAGAAAGAGCCTTAACTTGGTTTATGAAATACTCAGCAGCACAGAATAGGACGCTTGCTAATGTAAGAAGTGCTATGATTAAGGAATTCAAGAAACCTAAATCAGAATCACAGTGTATAACAAAACTCAAAGACATAAAATAGTTACCTATAGAGTCAGTATGGGACTTTGACCAGAAGTTTAAAGCCTTGATAGATCAAGTAAGCTTTGAGTTTGCACCGCAGAAGCATAAGGAATGGTTCATTGCCGCGCTGCTTCCACACATTAGACTTCCTCTTATGCAGCAGAATCTTACTACTCAGGAACAAGCTCTAGAGATGGCTATGAAACTAGAAGCCTCACCAATTGCTGGAACAAGCAATGATGTTGTGCAGTTGCAAAACAAGTTAGCAAACCTAACCTTGCAAGTCCATGATATTAAGAAGGGCAAGGATATTAAAGAAGAAATTTGGTGTACAAAGTGTAAAGCGCAAGGTCATTCAAAGGACCACTGTCCCGTTTTCATAGAGTATATTGCAACTGGAGAACCTAACCCTTTACCACAGGCACAGGGGCCTTGGTGTGAAATCTATAGAACTAGAGGTCATAGACCACAAGAATGTCACTTGTTACAGAAATATGTACAAACTCCAAAGAATCTATATTGCAATTTTTGTAAATCAGTAGGCCATGATGAGAACAACTATAGAGCAGATGACCTTATGGTGGAAAGAAAACATGATGTTTATAGAGTACAATCAGAGGCACAAGGACCCACAGCAGGTCCACCGTACGAACCAGATCGTGCAGGAAGAGCAGGAAATTATAGGGGCCGCAGACGCGCAGCAGGATTTGCTCGTGGAAGAGGACAGATCACTTGTTACAACTGCGGAGCTCAAGGACATTATGCAAGGGATTGCCAAAATCCTACAACCATCTGCAGATATTGTAAATCTTATGATCATATCATTGAAGAATGCCCTTAGTTGATGGCCAAGATGCAAGCAAAGACACCACAGGTCAACCAGAATATTCAGTTGATTGGAGCAGAAAAAAGAGCACTAGATCCTACAGTTAATATAGTGACGCGCAGTGGAGCAACCACTGGTGCGCTAGATTTGGGAACTAGAAAGCAAGCAACGCAATGGGTGCGCCGTGCTAATATCAAACCATCTCCGCTCAACCTGCAGAAGCAAAAAGAAGCATTCAAGCAAGCTCAGGAGTATTTCTCAGACCCGTGAACTTCAAGTTCTGTCGTAATTCCGCATAATGATATTAGATCGCAAGTGCTAAGACAAGAGAACCAGGTACAAGAACAAGCCACTACATCTGGAAGGCCTGATGATGATGATGATGAGGAGGATGCACTAGGCAGTGTCCATGTTTTCCTGAGAAATTGCTTAAAGTTGTTGCGCAATGAAAAATAAACTATGGAACTTCAACACCTATTGGATAAGTGTCAACAATCTGCTTCGATGAATACACCACAGCGTGCTGTTCACCAGATTGGAAATCATATTAGAATTGGGAAAGAAATGAGACTCACAGCGCAGATTGGAGCATTTGAAATGGATGAAGTCATTTTAGATTTAGGCTCAGAAGTCAATGTTCTCACCATGCAAACATGGGAATAGATGGGTAGCCCTCATCTTACAAGATCTCCTATCCAGCTAAGACTTGCAAATCAGCAACGAGTTTCTCCATTGGGTAGACTACCCAATGTACCTATTGATATTGAGGGAGTAAGAAGTTCTGCAGACTTCGAAGTAATCAAAATTTTGGATGATAGTAGACCTTATCCAGCACTCTTAGGCATAGATTGGGCATTTGATAATTTGGCTGTCATTAATTTGAAGAAAAGACAGATGACCTTTGAGGATGAGCAGATCAGGGTCATCGCACCACTTGATCCACTTCAAGGACCACGGTATATTGAACCCATTCGGGCAGAAGAAGAAGCATGCCACATGCAAAGTTTGTACCATATGACTGCTAGTCATAATGACTATGTCAATCCCATAGCGGACGGCCATATCAGCTGGCGATGCGATAGTTCGTGCACATTAGATTCAGAAGCAGGACTGGAAAACTGGCAGAATCGCTTACATGAGGTTTCTGCAAGGCGATACGCCATGATGACTAAATCTATTCGATGGATTGGCAGTGAATTGAATGACACTCCAAATTTTGATGGTTTAACTGAAGTAAGTGAATTCATAAACACATATGAACAACAGATCCCAGATGAGTAGCGCATACAAGCATTGGATGTAGCACTGCGCGCTACACCCGCAAGATGGTGGGGTGCGCACAAAGAGAATATTAACACATGGCAAGACTGTCGCAGATTGATAATGCGCAGATTTCAAGGAACTACAGCAGAAGTTTTGCACAAATATGAGGGACAAAGTGACCCCAGGTCACACGTTGATGCATGTATTCAGCAATGGTTAGATATCCCGGAAGATGAGTGGGTTCACTTATTCATCCACACATTGGATACAGTTCCAAGGAACTGGTACACTGAAACAGAATTGCGCAAAGGCACTATCACTTGGCCTCTTATGATAGAAAGTTTTCAACTTACCTTCAGCTTTGAGTCAGAACATCCAAGTATCGACCACGCTTTAAAGTGTATTAAAAAGAAGGTATTTGAACAATGTCTAGTACCAGAATATTCTCAACCAGATTGGGATGTCCAGATGGAACATGCACTGGAATGCTATAATTTCACCACTGGTGAAGAGGAAGATGATCCTCACAACATCAATATTCCAGAATCAGAAGGGATGCGCACTGTCGAAGGTCCTCAGCTGAATATCCCTGCCATTACAGAACACATCAAACTCAAAAAGATCAACATCGGTACAGAAGCCAAACCCAAGTTTGCTTCTATAGGAGATTATTGGGATGATGAAACTATTGGCCATATTTCAGATTTACTACGTGACTACCAGGATATCTTTCCTACCAAGTTTACAGAAATTAAAGGCATCCTAGGAGATTTAGGAGTGATGCGCATACCTTTGAAAGCAGACGCCAAGCCAGTAAAACAACGCCCGTACAGGTTGAACCCGCGATATAAAGAAAAGGTCAGAGAAGAAATTGATAAAATGCTCGCAGTAGGTATTATTGAGCCAGTAGAGGAAAGTGATTGGATTAGTCCTATGGTGGTACAAGAGAAAAAGGCAAAAGGTGAAATAACAATCTGTGTGGACTTGCGCAAGCTGAATGACGCATCAGCGCATGATCCATTTCCTACTCCCTTTACAGATGAAGTGCTTGATAATGTTGGAGGACAAGAGGTTTACTCCTTCACTGATGGCTTTTCGGGATACCATCAGATCAGAATCCATCCAGAAGACCGCCATAAGACTACTTTTGCGACTGAATGGGGATCATTCCAGTATACGGTAATGCCCTTTGGTCTTAAAAACACACCTGCTATCTTCTCTAGAGTCGTTGTTGCTGTTTTTAAAGAATTCATTCATAAGTTTCTAGAAGTCTATTTTGATGACTGGACTGTGTTTGGTTTACTAAAGAACCATATAGGGAACCTGCGCATGATGTTAGAAAAATGTAGACAGTATCAGATTTCCCTTAACTTGAAAAAATGTATCTTTTGTGCTCCTTTTGGTATTCTGTTGGGCCATATTGTATGCAGACAAGGACTCCTGATGGATCCTGCGAAGGTTGCCATCATTGCTAACTTGCCTGTGCCCAACTCAGTCAAGCAATTACGCACTACATTGGGACATACAAGATACTACAGGAAATTTATTAAGGGATATGCAAAGATAACTGCACCTATGGAAAGATTGCTGAAAAAGGATTCGAAATTTCGATGGACAGATGAATGCCAACAAAGCTTGGATACACTTAAGGAAAAGATGATCACTGCGCCTATTCTAGTTTTCCCAGACTGGAGAAAACCCTTTCATGTTCATGTCGATTCTTCTTCCATAGTATTGGGGGTTGTGTTGACACAACCGGGAGAAGGAGGTATTGACCACCCTATTTCTTACTCTAGCAGAAAAATATCTATAGCTGAGAAGAACTACACCACTACAGAAAGAGAAGGACTAGCTATGGTGTATGCCCTACAGAAATTCAGGCACTACCTATTGGGCGCACATTTTAAAATGTATACTGACCATTCTGCTTTGAAATACTTGTTCAATAAGCCAATGTTAGGGGGGAGAATTTGTAGATGGCTACTACTCTTCTAGGAGTATGATTTTGAGGTTATTGTGAAGCCACGTAGATTGAATGCAGGACCTGACCACTTATCTAGGATAGAGTCAGGAGAGGAACCTACAAATCTGGAGGAATATCTGCCTGATGCACAATTGTTTTTTGTTCAAGCAGCTGGCGAGTATTATTTCGATATTCTCGAGTTTCTCACTACCGGGCAAGCGCCAGTTGAGTTTTCAATCCAGCAGAAAAAGCAACTTGTTGTTAAAGCCGCAGACTTCACCTTGATAGCCGGCCAGCTCTATAAGCTGGGTCCTGATGAAGTCTTGCGCAGATGTATCTTACCACATGAGAAGAACTCCATAATCGCAGAAGCGCACTCAGGAGCCGCAGGAGGCCATTTCGCAGGAAAGCCGACTGCGCAGAAGATCTTAGCCGTAGGTATTTGGTGGCCAACATTGCACAAGGATACTAAGGAATTCTGCAAATGTTGCGATGTATGCTAGCGGACAGGAAAACCCTCAAGAAGAGATGAAATGCCGCTAAGACCCCAGATAACATTGCGTGCTTTTGATAAGTGGGCCATTGATTTTGTAGGACCTATCAACCCACTAGGAAAGAGAACCGGCGCAAGATACATCATCACAGCTACTGAATACCTCACCAGATGGGCTGAGGTGAAGCTAGTTAAGAATTGCGATGCTGCCACTGCCGCGCAGTTCATTTTTGAGAACATTATCACTAGATTTGGATGTCCACTGATTCTAATGAGTGATCAGGGCACACATTTTCTGAACAACACTATAGAGGCCCTCACTGAGGAATTCCACATCAGTCACCACAAGAGTACACCCTACCACCCTCAAGCTAATGGTACGGTGGAGGCATTCAATAAGATCCTTGAGAATGCCCTGACGAAGATCTGTAATCAACAAAGAGATGATTGGGACCTTAGAGTCACAACTGTATTATGGGCTTACAGAACCACATGCAAGAGTCACAAACCTTTCAGTTTGGTGTATGGACAAGAAGCAGTTATGCCCATGGAATACATTGTTCCCAGCTTCAGAATCGCGCAAATTACAGAAATGGCAGATACTGATACTATGAGTGAAAGACTCTCACAATTGCTTGCCTTGGAAGAAGACAGACTTTTGGCCGGATTCCATCAACAAGTACAGAAGGAAAGACAGAAAGCTTGGCATGATAGGCATATTAAGAATAAATTCTTTCAACAAGGAGACTTGGTACTCCTCTATGATAGTAAATTCATCAAGTTCCCAGGAAAGTTTTGTGTACATTGGTTAGGCCCTTTCCGGATGAGCAAGATAACAGAAGGAGGAGTAGTTCAGCTTGCAAAGCTTAATGGATAATTGCTGCCCACAATGATTAACGGGAGTCGGATCAAGCTTTATCGCGATGGCCACTCCGCCCTGTCGACTTAATTAGATGCTAAAAGAAGTGCAGATGCCCAGTGTAGTTGAAAGAGACATTGCATTATCACAGTTTACACGGAAGTTGCGAGACACTTTCAGTCTGGCTTCTCGCGCAGTTCCTTGAATCATCCGTGCATGTCTATAAAGTTTGTTTTGAGCGACCCTATTTCCGCTCTTGCGAAGTTTTTCTGCGTTCTCAAACTGTCACTCTTGCGAATTTCCCTGTTGTCAATTTGCCGCTTCAGGAGTTCTCGTTGTGGACCCCTCCATATGCACAGTTACCTATGATGAAGTGACCCACCGAAAAATTTGAATTACCATAGTTATGTAGCCGCGTCTGAGTATTAATGGAGGATAAGCCCGCCATTTAATTGTAGCCGCTTTGACAGATTCGGCTTGATCTCCCTAAGATTTGCATTTATGTCATGCACCGAAAGCTTTAGCTTCTCCCGGAAGGCTGTCAGAGCCCGTCCATCACAATTAATGCACCGCAGAGGTGCGAGGGATAGGGGGCTTGTCAACTCATGCATACACCTACAGCTATTAACCCCACTTGCCCGCATTTACTATGGCCTTTAGCTATAAAAACCCCGCACTTGTATATTTTCGAGTTACTTTTCTCGAGTTGCATAGTGACTTGTTTGAGAATCTAAGTTATTGATTTCAGAGCCGAGTGGTGCAGATTGCTTCCTTTGTTTTCAGCGTTCGTATTTTACGCTGTTCCGCCATTCGTCTATTCAAGTTTTGTTGCCTACCGGTTCACGACGGAGAACCTGTCAACTGAAGAAGTTGTTCGTCAATTTATGCGCCGAGGCTTAGATTTCGGCATGACTACTCCTGTGACGGCCTTGACTTACACACACCCTGGTTGGACTGATCCTAGACAGTCTCCGGGCACAAGGGCATCTCAGCCACAGTAGCCGGACAACCCCGTTCCAGAGCCCTTGGCCACTATGGTGAATTACATTTCGCCGCGCCCAGATGATGCACCCGAGGTGCATATTCCGAAAAATGCTAAGTATCCGATTCCGCTGCCTCCAATGCCGGAAATCGTGCGACAAGAAGGGTCCCTGCTTGGAAACCTTCCACTGGTCAAATTTTTTGATTTCAACCTTGGAGACTACAGAACATATCCTCAGTTTGTGCCAGATCGTTATCTGATAGTAGTCTATAATACTGATAGAAAGGTTGATGAATTCATCCCAAAAGAATTCGCAACAAACCTGGAGAGGCCTGGTCTGCTGAATCTGCTGAAGCTACCGCACTTCGGGCGTAGCAACAAAGTCAATGCAGTTGTTAAGGCACTGATATCTTGTGTTCATGGAGGTTATCTTTGGTTGGGGAGGCCAATCGATTTGAATGTCGATTTGATTCATCGTGTTACCGGCCTATCTAAGGTTGGTAAGGACCCTACTATTCATTTTGTCAGAAAAGACAAGGATAGAAAATTGGCTGCACGGCTGGTGCAGAAATATAATTTGACAAGAGGAGGTCATGCTTATGACCTCACTATAGTCGAGGATGAAGCACTTAGATTTACAGGCAGTCTGCTTGCAGGCAGACTTCTCACGAAGTGCAGACCTAAAGAAGTTACTGGAGCTGTCGTGGAGCTTGCTATCGCAGCTGCGGAGGGAGAGCAGTACCACTGGTCTCTCTTCCTCCTCAATTCTTTCTTGGAAGACTGCCGGAACGTCCAAGACAACCCCAGTCAGTTGTTCCATTTTTCTTGGCTTTTAATTTTATGTTCTTTTATTGGGTGGAAGGAGCCCCTGAACACTCAGTTCCTTCTGCACCGCGCAGGAGAGGTTGCCGGCATGCGCTATGTCAACCTCTGGGATTCTAGCAATCCCGCGAAGCGCTAGATGAACCGCGCTGTGTTCTATGAATACTATTATCTCCTCAAGGACACCATTGAAGAAATTCCAAGGCTGAGTAAGGAGATAGCCGAAAGATATGAAGGGAAGTTGGCTTTCTTTGCCAACTCGCATGAAATTTACCTCCGCCCTTACAGCATTCAGGAACAATGGGCTGTAGGCCTTTACAGGATGACCACTGAAGATGTCGAAGAAACTGTCAAGTCTTGGTCGGATGAATGGAGGGAGGCCGCCAAAGTCGCATCCGCGATGCCACCCCCTTCTGCGCAAGAAAAAGATAGGGGAAAGGAAAAAGCAGCGCAGGAGACTGATGAACTTCCGGCAGGACCACCCCCAAAGAAGTAGAAACTGTCGCACCCCGCAGAAGTGACATAAGACCCCTCTAAGGCCCTTGCCGTGGGGATCGGCCATTATTTGAAGGAGCAATTTCGTGAGCTGTGGACCTCGCACGCACACATTAGAAGTGCGTTGGACCTGTAGTTTGTAGAAATAAAAGGTCTCGCAGGAAGAATTGCGCAGACCCATGCACCAGCATCTAGTTCACAGGTGCCACAGGTACCTACAAGCACTGAGCGAGTGGAAGCACTTACCGAGAGACATACTGTCGTGCACATCCCGCCTACAAGCATGACACTTCCAGATCCTTTGGATGCACTGCAGGTAAGCGCAGTTGGCTCCATTGAAATAAATTTGTCTGTTATTCCAATAGAAACCTTGCAGTTAGTGCAAGAAAAGGTCTCTATTGAGCTGAGAGCTAGAGAGCTCTCCACATTCCATGCAAACCAAAGGCTGCAATCGCAGGAAATAGAGCTAAAGGCAGGCTATAAGAACATCTCTGAGAAGCTTGCACATTATTAGGCACAAGACACTGGGATAAGAAACATAGTTGATGAAATCGCCCAGGAAATCCCAGCCTGTGAAATTCAACCAGACCTCCCTCTGGTTGAGAAAGTTCAAATTATTGGAGGAAGGGTTGTTAACACCTAAAAAGTGCTCACTAGCTCATTCCCTTACTCACATGACCCATTTGTCCACTTTTCCACCATCTGAGCCTCTGAAACCAACAAAAGGTCACCAAAAGACCTTAGTACACCCCTTTTTCCATTAAAAAAGATTATTTTTCCAAGAAAATCATAAAAAACCCTCAAAAAGGGTCCAAATTCCCAAAAATATTAAAAAGGGAATTAAAATATTATTTTTATTCAAAAAAGGAAAAAGGAGGGAAAATTACCTAAACTATGTTGGTCAATACCATTGGTTTCCACAAAACCACAAATGGTATTCCTCACCACCAAAACCTATAAAAAGGTGGTAGGGGCTCCTCATTTCACATCCTTCCATTATCTCATCCTTATGCTGCTGAAATCTCCCCTGAGCACTTTTAGCCATTGAAGCAATCTTGGAGAAGGAGACCTCTTGGAGTTTGGAGCTACTCATCTTGGGAGTTGCTCAACATCAACCTTCACCATTGAAGGTAATATCGCAAGCACTTGCTTGCCCCCCATTTTTCAATACAAAAAATTATTTCTTATGTTTCTTGTTCTTGATTTTGAAATATTTAAATTATTTGCTTAGATTCTTGTTTAGATCCATGAAAAGTATTGTTTATTTAGTTTATTGTTTTTATTTCTATTGAAACTGCTGCTACTAGTTAGCAGGTGCCCATAGCACTAAGCTTGGTTGCAAAACCGAGCCAACAGTTTTTGGCGACTCCGCTTTGGTTTGAACTTTAGATCTCTAGCTTTGCCATTAAATCTTAGTTTTTATGAGTTTTTAATCTTTAGATCCATAGATCTACCATCTTAGACAGCAGATCCATTGCTGTTCTGAGATTTGGCCCCTTAAACAGCCCGAAATTTTCAATTTTCGGGTTCGTTTCTCGGTTTCCGTGCACGGCTTCCGCCTCGCGGCTTTTTTCCAGACAGTCGCGCGGCCCATCGCGACTTTTCTGCGTTTTTCCGCGCGGTCCATCGCGGATTTTTTACAGACAGTCGCGCGGTCCATCGCGACTTTTCTGCATTTTTCCGCGCTGCTCATCGCGGCTGTGCGGCCAAAACCTGCGCGGCTCATCGCGACTGTGCGTCCAAAACCCGCGCGGTCCATCGCGACTGTGCGGCCAAAACCTGCGCGGCTCATCGCGACTGTGCGTCCAAAACCCGCGCGGTCCATCGCGACTGTGCGGCCAAAAACCGCGCGGTCCATCGCGACTGTGCGGCCAAAACCCGCGCGGCCCATCGCGGCTGTTCGTCCAAAACCTGCGCAGCTGAATTTTTCATTCGGCCATCCCGATTTTGAAAAATATTTTTTACTGTACTTTCTGCCCATAGCACATTTTTTACAGTACTAAATTCTGCATAGTTTACAGATTTGAAATTTTTTTTACTATTTAAAAGTGCATACCTAGAAATCTTTTTAAAAATTTTCAAGAAAGTGAAAGAAAGATTCATTTTGCATTCTTTATCTAGATTCAAATTTTTTCTTGTTTACTTCTTTAAAATCTTGCCCTTAGCAATTTTTATTGAAAACGAAGAAATCCATTTATTTCTTTTAAGAAAGGAGTTTATTATTTGCTTTCATAAATCCAAGAAATCTTTTATTTTTTGAGTTATTTTTTGAAAAAGCATATTAATTCCTTTTAGTGAAAAAAGTCTTAAATATTTGCTTGTTATTTTTCGAAAAATCCTTTATTTTTTGAAAATTTCCCTTAAAAGCATTTAATTTTTCCAAGTTCAGGTTACAACACCTCACGTGCACTCAAACGATCACTTAATTGAACTAAGACTTAAAACTTACCCTAATTTGAACACACTCTTAACCCCACTTGGGGAACACGAAAAGAATTCTTGTAGCTAGGTAGTATTGGGGGGATAGGTGTTCCAATAACACCCCTCAGTTCATACATCTGAGACATAGAAGTTGTCCAATTAGGGAGCTAAAATCTCTTAGTACTTTTTGGCGCGGTCACAACCGGTTTGTGGGAAGGCCTCTCCCCTAGGAGGGTTGAAGTCGCGAGGATGGTTCCGGAAGCCTGAGTGGGATACCGAAACCCATTCAGTAACCGAAGGGCTACCATTCGCAGTTCTCGGGATATCCCTGTATTGGGATATTGCGATCAAAGGACCAAACGGCAGATTTACCTTTTCTCGACGCGTCATGAACGGAGTATCCTAGTAGCCTGTCTTTTTAGGATTGATTACCCGGTGTCCCTCCCGGTAGGGGGATATCTAGCCGTTGTCTCTACATTCATATTGTCTGACTTGGATTTCATCACCTTGCAGGGGATATCGTCTGTTTGAGTCACAATACTTTTAGATTAGGTGTTTGCATGATCTTTACCACCTTTTGAGTCTAGTTACACCTATTTTTTCTAGGAGCCGTTTGCATGTTGGTATTCTGACCGGTTGTTGCATTCCTCCACTTATTGTAGCACAGCTGCTAGAATAAGTGCATTTTTTGAGGATTGATTTTTTGGCCTGTGAGCCTTCTTTTTTCACTCCCCTTTCTGCACCCTTGGTTGCATTAGGGTTTTGAGTCTTTTACATATATATCACCACCTGATACTTAAAACAATTTTTTTTTTAAAACATATTCTCACCATTGAGAATTCTAGACGTTCTCGTCGTCTACGGGGCGAACTCCCAGAGTTTAGTCCACTTGGCTCTCCACGTCACGGACGCAGAGCATTATCCCTTGATTCAACACATCGTCGATCATCTAGACGGTCATCCGATTCTGACATACCCCACTTCACCTTTGATTTGGAGGTAGAATCTGAAAACCCCACAGAGTTACCACCAACCACAATTATGTCTGGAACACCAGTTGATCCACTATATACGTTAACCATAGGTCAGACATCCGCAGACCCTTCTGCGGTAGTACCATCAACGGCAACAGCCACCCCCTTGGGTATGCCCAACATGGGTAACACTCCACATTCAGGAATGCCTAACACAGGACCACCACCTGTCATGGGCATGCCCAACATGGGGGTCATACCCCCTTCGGTTTCCACAAACCCTATCCCAGGAATCCCTAGTACGATTCCTAACCCAAGTGTAACTCCTGTTGCACTTGGGAATGCTATCCCAGGAATCCCTAGTGCGATTCCTAACCCAAGTGTAACCCATGTTGCACTCGGTAGTGCTATACCAGGAATCCCTAGTGCGATTCCTAACCCAAGTGTAACCCAAGTTGCACTTGGGAGTGCTAACCCATATCAGGCCACACCTTTTGGAGGGCACATACCCTCCATACCTAGCATACCTATAGGCGCTACTGGACCCCTACACCATACCACAATGGCTAGGCAGGTCCCGGTTCCGGTCACCACATCCGCTAGTCTACCATACATGGCAAGTCTCAACCTGCCAGATTTAGCTAGGCTCACAAATGACCCCATCAGGCATGATCCTGCTTGGCCCCATATGCCCACTAAGCTTCCCTCTGACATCCCTAAGTTTGAGGGAAAGGCCGGAGAAGACCCCCAGAACCACATCATGTCCTTCCATTTATGGTGTTCCTCCAACTCCATAGTGGACGACTCTGTCCGCCTCCGTTTATTACAGCGCACCTTCACTGGCTCTGCAGCCAAATGGTATATCGAGCAACCCCATGGGACGCATTCCACATTTACCTCCCTTGCCTCGACCTTCCTGCAGTTCTTTCAGCTACCAGTCCGCTATGATGCGGGCGTCGAGATCCTACTGTCTTGCAGACAAAACACGGCCACGCATATCACTGACCATATTCATGATTGGCGGCGGCGCCGAAGCCTATGCAAGATCAAATTAGACGACCGAATCTTTTTAGACTGGTTCCTTAAATCCCTCCTCCCTCTCATTGCGAAGGATGTAGCATCTGAAAGACCCCAGTCTGAGGAGGAGGCCATCCTTAAGGCCCAACAGTTTGATCTTATCTATGCCCAATCAGGTTACCTATACACCATCATACCTGACGCACCACGAGGTGACTCCGCACGCGGTGACACACCGGGGGCATCACATGCCGCTGATGGCATTATTGGCCAAATTACACCGCAAGCCAAACCTTTCAGTATGGTGAGCATCATGCCCGCCCCAGACCTTTCTAGGGCTACATCCAGTTCCGGAGCGACAACTTCTTATGCTCCAACAAACCAGACCCATCACGTTCATGGACCCTCTTGTCCACAACATTGTTATGGCCAAGCGCCATCAGCATATGTACCTCCTACATACTATGCTCAACCTACGGTTCAGACCCCCATGCAGTTCCCACAACAGCCCATGCATTACCCACAACCGGTTGCACCGGCTAACCTCACACCTCCACCAGCTCAGGGGTACCAACAACCCCAGCAGGCAACTGGACCCCCTCCAGCTCCACCTGCATACTATCCACCGCAACCTGCTCCCGCACCTGCGGCTCCTCAGAATCCCCCCAATGCTCAAGGGCATGTGTACGCACAACAACATCAGCCCCAATACCAAAATAACCAACGCAACCAGGGTGGGCAACCAAACCGCGGAAGAGGACGCAACCGTGGAAACAATCAAAACCGTAACCAAGCTCCACAACCTACCCATCCTCCACAAGACAATAACGCGGCGCCCGCTCATCAGAATCCTGATCGGCCACCTAAGCAACCCAAAAATGCTAATTTACGAACAAACCATCCTTGTTCCATTTGCGGTGTCTATGGCCACTATACCCACGCTTGCCCACATCTGGAGCGAGCTCGACAACTATGGACAAATGACGCCCATCGTCAAGGGCAGGCGGCTCCTCAGCCACCACCCAACCCCCCACCACCCCCACAACAACCTTTGGTCCTCCAAAACCCTTTTCCAACACAGGGAGTGGTAAACACTCAGCCGTTAGCCCCCCAACAGGGCAACGTGCAACCACAACAAATAACTTATACGGCTCCGGACCAACCCATGTTTGATTCAGGAACCCACCACTTATTGATGATGTCCACCGCTGACGTCAATATCCAAACCCGTCGGAATCAATACGGACCGACTTCTAAAGCCCCCCCCGCCGAAAAGGATACTAATGCTAATCCCACTGATCAGACATTGCGTATACCTCAGGTTCCACTTGATGGCGCTTCTAAAGCACCTCGCTTCCCCCTTCGTCGAATCAACAACAACCCCAATGCACGGGCTGCGTCCAATTACAACATTGTAGATGACTTAGCTCAATCTCCCGCAGCCATGTCTGCGTTAGAAGTCTTAAAAACCTGTCCTACTCAGCGCAAGACTTTACTTTCCGCCATTGGGGCGATTGACCCAAATGATTCGAACTTGATGACCTTTGATTTAGACCAATCTGAACCACGACTGCCTTCTACCATAGCAGTCCAAGTTTTCGTTTCTATTCGGAATCTTGTCATCCATCGATGTATCATCGACGAAGGTGCCTCCACATGTGTCATGTCCACTTTTGTCTGGCAAAAGTTGGGATCCCCTGCTCTCCAGCAATCCACCACTGCATTGCGGGCCTACGACGGCCGGTCAGCTCAACCTCAAGGTTTATTACCCAAGGTACCCGTCCAATTAGGTGGGAAGACTGTGCTCATCGACATAGAAGTCATTAACGCCCAGCTTGACTATAACCTTTTACTTGGCCGCAGTTACATGTACGCCATGAAAGCGGTCGCCTCCTCCGTCTTCCGCACCATGATGTTCCCCCACGAGGGCCGCGTGGTCAAAATTGACCAACTCACCTACTATGATCCCAACGCCCCTGCAGCACCGGAGAATGTTCTCCCCATGATTGAACAACCCGCTTCTAGTACAGTTACCTCCTTTGTGTCTTCTGTGGCACCCGGACTTTATTCGGATACACCCATGACCTCTACATTCCAGGCCATCCCACCACCGTCACCGGAGACCCAAGTCGCAAACCTCTGTACTATTTCGCAGAATACGCAAACATCTGGCGGTCAGCCACCATTGATCCCCAGTCACATCGGTGTTACACCTATCCACACAATCCCCTTTCTATTTCCTCCTTCGGGTGTAGTAAGCGCCCCGTTTATGGCTACCCTTAGTCTCCCCGGGTTAACATTAGGATTACCCGTGTGGTATATTATGCCTCCCGTTCCTCCACCGACACCAAACGTCATCCTACAACCGATGCAACCCATTGTTACTTCTACCCAACCACCTCCCGGTATCACGACTCCTTCGTCGTCGACGAATCCCCCTCCATTCATCAGGACCACAACCATACACTGCGGTTCCCCCACCCAAGGCAGTTAAACCTCCCCCCATATTTCGTGCTCCTCCAAAATGCTCGCTGTGTGATGAGTTAGGCCATCCAACCCATCAGTGCCCACAGTTACCTGCATTGCAGGAACACATGCAAATGTTGGACGACGACCCCAACATCCCGGTGGTCAAACTAGATCCAAACCCTATGCCTCGTGATAAATCACTGCGTACCAACCACCCATGTGCGATATGCGGTATTTATGGCCACTACTCGCATAACTGTCCTGACATCCCAGACTACAGAGAAGCTCTCTACGAGATGAACAATTTGGACCTAGAGACGGCACCCTCTACTATCGAGGAGATCTACCCTCCCGCATCATCCTCATCCGGAGAGATTAACACCATCTATATGATCTCTTCGACTACCACTACCTCATCACTCGATTTGACCACTCAAAGGTCCCGCAATGATGAAGAGGTTCTCGAGACTCCTACTACCTTTGATTATCCCGGGGAAGACATGCACCATCGTCCATACTTCCTCTTGGAAGAGACTTCATCCACCACCGCTACCCAATCTGCGGTTGAGTCCAAGGATTTCCTTCCTACTAAAATCGACTGGTTAATGGATCCCATGGCCGATATTTCTCCCGTCATCCACATTGACATCTCTGACCCACTTGGTGCCCTTCATACCATCACATTAGGAACCTCCCACAGTGAGCATGAGATCGGAGAATACCAACAACTGTTCCAAGAATTCACTGATGTCTTTACTTGGTCAGATACCGAAATGCCTGGCCTTGACCCCGCCATTTATATGATCTCCACTGGATACCCCTCTGTCCGGTCGGCCCCTTCCATTGATCCCTTTGACACACAGGTTGAACCCTTTCAAATCAACCAGGAAACCACATGTCCACAACATGGGGGCATGCCCAAAACCTTGCCTACTCATCATCACCGTGATCCTCGTCGGAGATACTGGGGGCATCCACCCCACAAAGGGAATCCCCCATCATCATATCATCACTTCAGTATGCCACCACGACCCACAGCCTCATGGTATAACACCCCGCCAGCAGTTGCTCAATGCCCTATTGATCTCTCTATGAGACAACATCTGCACCACATTGACACCTCTGAGTTAGGGGGCATAATAGATTACCTCGACCCCGGGATAGGGGGAATGATCAATCATTTTGAACCTTCCCCATCATCTCTATCTCAACACCTCAATGAGCCCATCGTTCAAACCAACACATATGTGATCCACAATCACAAACCCCATGCACATAGCATGGGGGCAGGTCATTAACCCTGCTCACTTTTTCATATTCGTGATCTCAACCATTTTTGAGGTCATGTGTCACTTGTATATTTCAGTTGATTTGATACACCTAGTATTTTTCCCCCACGGGTCATCATTTCTCCCCACCACTGCATCCTTCGCTTGGTGGGATCACCTTTATTTGTAGCCATTTTTTAACCTAGTTCTTTCCTTTAACCATTCCGGAGTCCTTATGACCTCCGTTTTTTGCACCATTTGCACTGCCGGATTCATATTTCCGTGCCCGTGATGATGCTTGAGATCATTTCTCGCTCTCACCTTTAGATTTTCCGGGCATCTTTTCCACGCCCCCTCGTCACCTCGGTTTGCGTGCCACATCGGCCGTTCTCCGTTTTCGACGTGCCTTATATCGCCGGATTCAGTTTTCCGCGCTCGTGACGACGCTCGAGATCATTTCTCGCTCTCACCTTTAGATTTTTTGGGCATTTTTTCCACGCCCCCTCGTCACCTCGGTTTGCGTGCCACATCGGTCGTTCTCCGTTTTCGACATGCCTTATATCGCCGGATTCAGTTTTCCGCGCTCTTGATGATGCTAGAGATCATTTCTCGCTCTCACCTTTAGATTTTCCGGGCATTTTTTCCACGCCCCCTCGTCACCTCGGTTTGCGTGCCACATCGGTCGTTCTCCGTTTTCGACAATCCTTATGTCACCGGATCCAGTTTTCCGCACAGATGACGATGCTTGAGACCTTTTCTCACCTTCATCAATCCATTTTTGTTCGGTATAATTTTATCCCTTTTTCGGGCCGAGAAAACCCTTTGACGAAAAAGGCACTTCGGGAGTTTCTGTTAAGCTCTTTTCTGACTCCTAAAACAATGAAAAGATCGCCGAGCAATCTTGCTTCCTTTCATGCTCGCTAAACGTATCTGAAAGGGCGTCTACCTGGTATAAGTTTACCCCTTTTCCGGACCTCGTAGACTAATTACGAAAAAGGTATACTCTAGTCACATCGGCTAGAAGAGTTCTCCATCCGCATCATTTTATGCTTTTTTGGGCCTTGGAGACTAAACTTACGAAAAAGAAACACCAACAGAGTCCACTTACCGTTTTCAGACTCTCTAAACATGAAAGCAACCATAAGCATGTGCCGTCCTGGGCTCACAAAATCCACAGGACCGTACCATTTTAGAGCACACTTTTATCCCTTCTTGGAGCTCATTAAAACTACGAAGAAGGAAGAATGGTGCCTCTTGGCGCCACGACAGACCATGTCTACTCACATAGCAGCTTCCCCATTCTGGTCGCCTTTGTTCAGAGCATTCTGCAGTATGTCACCCGGAAACTCCCTCGACAGCTACCATCAGCTTCACCCACCCAGAGTCAGTACATACCCTTCAGTCCCTAAAAAATGATCCCCACACCTACAAGTCAGTTCCCTACGCTGCTAGGTCAACCACGTCATCATGCTCTGAACAAAGGAAGCTTGAGTCTACCCATTTTTGACCCAGTTATTTCCCATCCCCACAAGTATGTCAGTCCTACCAGCAGTACTACATCACTTCAATTCTACACCTCGTGCTCCTGTCAAGGAAACATCATTGCCTTGTTAGTTGCTGGTCTCCCTCTGTCGACGACAACCACATTGATTCCAGAGGATAGATCTAGAGGTCCCTGTGTCTTGGACTCATTACCATTTATGATGAGTGCCTACGAATCATTTCGAGAGGAATCCTCAGTGCCTCTCCGAATGGTTGTTTCTCACATGCTCGACTTCAACACCTTGATCGCATCGTTGAGACTCGCACAGGGTATTGGTCCGTTCAGTTATTAGTCGAGACCCCGGATACCACCTGACTCCTCCACATTTGAGAGTCTTCCTATGGATCACACCAGCTACACTTTTTTTTTATGGATATCCGGGTTGCGCATGGCGACAGTATTCAGATTTACCCCTGTTTCATACTCCCTTGAGTATACAGTTACATTAATTCTCAGAGATGACTCATAGTCTTTGAGTCCCTACAGATGTTGGACACCTTCAGTTTCAGCAGTTCCACAGTTATTCCAGTGTATCAGTTATTGAGATCAGCCATGATCATGAGTATATCCCACAATCATGTCCCCTCTGGACCATTATGATGTACCAGTATATTTCTTTACGTATTAGATCCCCCTTCTTGGGACTAATTGTTTTGTATATGTCTTGATACGAGCATGGGAATGCCCGCCTCGTCCTTTATCAGAGATTATACCTCATTCATATTGAGGTAATGTAATATTTTTTGTTTTTGCAGCTTCCAAGGGCCGTGGCTCCAGTCTCCAACCGGTCTCTTCTCTCCCCTAAAACCCAGAAAAAGGACAAAAGAACTATGATGTCTATCGGCCATACGATGAACTCCTGCCCTCACACATCAGGGGGCAATCTGTTAACACCTAAAAAGTGCTCACTAGCTCATTCCCTTACTCACATGACCCATTTGTCCACTTTTCCACCATCTGAGCCTCTGAAACCAACAAAAGGTCACCAAAAGACCTTAGTACACCCCTTTTTCCATTAAAAAAGATTATTTTTCCAAGAAAATCATAAAAAACCCTCAAAAAGGGTCCAAATTCCCAAAAATATTAAAAAGGGAATTAAAATATTATTTTTATTCAAAAAAGGAAAAAGGAGGGAAAATTACCTAAACTATGTTGGTCAATACCATTGGTTTCCACAAAACCACAAATGGTATTCCTCACCACCAAAACCTATAAAAAGGTGGTAGGGGCTCCTCATTTCACATCCTTCCATTATCTCATCCTTATGCTGCTGAAATCTCCCCTGAGCACTTTTAGCCATTGAAGCAATCTTGGAGAAGGAGACCTCTTGGAGTTTGGAGCTACTCATCTTGGGAGTTGCTCAACATCAACCTTCACCATTGAAGGTAATATCGCAAGCACTTGCTTGCCCCCCATTTTTCAATACAAAAAATTATTTCTTATGTTTCTTGTTCTTGATTTTGAAATATTTAAATTATTTGCTTAGATTCTTGTTTAGATCCATGAAAAGTATTGTTTATTTAGTTTATTGTTTTTATTTCTATTGAAACTGCTGCTACTAGTTAGCAGGTGCCCATAGCACTAAGCTTGGTTGCAAAACCGAGCCAACAAGGGTGAAAGCCCTAGAGCAAGAAATAGTTGCTATGGTTGAAGACCATAGATCGTAGATCACCGAGTTGGAAGCTTGTGTTGCAGCGCATCCTGAAGATGATAGCCAGGAACAATTTGAAGCACTGCGCAGAGCTTCCACGCAAATGAAGTCCAAAGCAAATGAAGCTGAGAGCTTGATGACACAAGCTATGGAGGCTTGGACTAAGCTGGCGACGCTCCCTTTCAAAGTCAGCCTTTTGGAACAGGTACAAGCAGTGAAACAGTCCCTAACTATTCTGATCGAAGAAGCTAAGACCTTAGAAGGCTTAGCAAAGATGAGGAAAATGAGCGAAGTGCACAGAATACAACAACAACTGCACAAGATCAGAAATGAAGCTGCTAATCTTGGCAACAGCATTCAACCATTTATGGATGAGTATGCTGAACTTGCTTCCCAAGCCGAGGCAAAGATTAAAGAAATTGCTGAATCTCAACAGTTGTTTGATGGCATAACTAAAGAAGAAGCCAATTCAGACATGGTCCATACAGCTGCGGAGTGCTTGGATGAGATGGACTCCACTATTGCGCAGTGGAAGAATGCATTTTCCACGATCAAAGCAAGGGCAGATGCGCAGCTGAAGCGACCACACGCTAGTGAGAGTGGCTCGGGGACGAGCCATAAGTAAGTGTTAGGGGCCTGTTGGACCATAGGCCGCAGCTATAGTAAAAGCTGCAAATTTTGAGGAAAAAGCACAAGTGTTGAAAGGAAAGTGCTAATTTTGTATAAGCACCAATTTTTGGGCAGAAGCAAATAAGTGCGCAGTACGGTGCCAGATGGACGAGCTCAGCGCAGATCACGGACCAGAAATCGCGGAGCTCGCGCGCACATGCCAAAGAAGAATCAATGAAGCAACAGAGTAGAGGGCTCAGCTACCCTCATTAAAGCTAAGTACAGAAGTTATGGTTTCTCTAACCAAGGAAGAAGCAACGGACCAAGGCATTAAAGGCGAAGGACATGGAGCAATAAACGATGAAGCGGCGCCCATACCCACAATCTCCGCCGGAAATCACGGAGCCTGCAGGAAGAGGCGACGTGACTGCAAGCGGCGCCTACAGTACACCTAGCCATGTACGCAGTTAGGGTTTTTGGGTAATACTATTGGGAAAGGCCCACAGTTTTGTAAAGGTGCGACCCTGAGGGACAGCTATATATATGTATAATTGATAAGGGAGAAGGTTGGTTAGTCTTAGTAAGTTAGTTGGTTATTTATTGATTGTTTTCTACTGTGTTGTTAGAAGACAAGAGCTAGAACTGGATAGCTATGAAGCTAATCCCTGAGTTGTAGATAGTCTGAGTCGACGTCTGAACTATTGTAATCTCTGCGGAGGAGAGAGTAGATCTAGGAGAAGGGCTCCCAGCTGTGTGCATGGAGTTTCTTGGAAAGATCTAAGGCTATAGCTGTGTGCGCAGCATTGCTGTATAATTTCCCTTGAGTTAATATAAGAGACATACTTCCCGTGGACGTGGTTTCCCAGGGAGGTGAATTCCATACGTCTTGTTGCTATGTTAATGTTCGCGTGAATGCATGTCTGTGTTGTTATCTGTGTTTTCATGAACATTGTGTTATCTTTGAATATGTTAAGTCTGTTTTCAAAGCTTCCTTCGACGCTAGAATTGTTAAGTATCAGAGAGATCTGTAGAACGTCGTCGCTGCGGCGCTGAGAAGTGTGAGGCCGCATCGTGGTGCAAGGCCGAAAACGTTACTATATCGGACGCCGAGGGTGATCGCCTCGGGCGTCAAAGTGGAGATACCACACAGCTAGGCTGGTACGAGTTTCAGCGCTATCGTGCCGAGAGATCTAAGGAAGAGTAAGACATTCCACGCCAAGGATCCTCCAGTACGAGAGAGGAGGAATATTGCAGTCTTCGCGTCGCCAAGGTTAAGGAAGCCTGATTCCTTAGCCCCCCCATAGCCACTTCGGGTGAGACTTCGGGGTGCTGCGCAGCTCGTTACCGAGAGGGCCAGTGCGCCAAGGGGTGTTTGTTGCTGTGCTTCATTAAAACCCAGGTCTGTCCAAAAAGCAGCCAACAGTTGCTTCTGTACATAGTTTAGATTTCTTTTGGTTTTCGAGTCTGCCGATTAGCTTCCATTTGATTGAAAGATGTCAGTAGAGTTTCCTACATTCTTAGGATTTGCGGATGGTGCTAGCCGTCATACACAATAGCTTGCTTCTGCTGCCTGGGTTGTTTTCTCACCCGACCACCTAGTTGTGTCCTCAGGCGGTGCTTGTCTTGGTCCTACATCGAACAATGTGGATGAGTATAGTGCCATCATTGAGCTACTTCGGGATGCCATTGCCCATGGCATCCAGTCTTTAGAAGTCCAACTGGATTCACAACTAGTTGTGTCTTAGCTGAATGGGCAATACCGTGTGTGAGATCCTACGCTATTACGAAAATTCCTAAGGGTAAGACTCTTGGAATGATATTTTGTTTCAATTACATACATACATGTTCCAAGAAGTGTTAATCATATATCTGATGCATACGCTAACTATGTATTAGATTGGCATTTGTCACATTCATTATGAAGCACACAAATATAAGAAGACATTCATACATTTGTACATACACACATATAGTAGAACCAGAGAACCAAAGTTTTATATATATAAATATGTCCAAAATGGTAGTGTCATACAAAGCTGGAGCTCGTAGCCCTCAAAAATATACATATCGATACAAAAATTAGATCCTGAGATATCTAATCTCTACGAGGAGGCCTAGCTGCCGCCCCGACAGGATGTGTCTTGTAGAAATACTGTACTGCATTGGCTACCCGCTATAGTATCCACACCCAGTCACCCGGAACCCCCACTACTTGGCACTGCATGGCCTCTGGTAGTCTCGCCACCTCTATCTGTGGAACTCTAGCAACCATCCATGTGAGGTTGCGCCGCAAGCTCTGTAGTGTGCATCCTACTACAACATCGCCTGCCTCCTCACCCTTGCTCCGACGACCATGTCTTGGGAAGCCATCAGGTCTCACTGGGACTTTGTCTGCGAACAAACAGTCAACCATTAGCACATGATACTACCACCAAAAAGATTTTTCCATTTACATCTATAATAAAAAATCCATAAAAATTTAATACACAAAAAAAAAACCAAAAAGAGTACTCACCAATGTCTCCGAATGTGGCGTCTGGTGGGAGTGGCATGTCCCTATCTTGTTGGAAGTCTATCGCTGCATAGGGGTAGTCCTCTATGGAAATGACTTTCCGGTCCCACCAGCAGAATAAATCCTCGGTATATGGTGATGCCATATAGCCACCACCCTGTCATGTTAAGATCTCAGACCACCGGGTCAAGACTAGATCTCGAAGACTATGAGGAGGGACATCCACCCTCGGACTAAGCCCTGGAACCCTCTCAAAGAAGAATCTACATAGGATGCTCCCATACCCGAAGTTTTTAGCCTTCCCTTCTTTGCATTCTGTCAGTTGGGTCTTCATAGACCCCAGCAGTGTGGTACACCAGTCAAACACTATAGGCTGCATGCATTGTGATGCATAAAACATCACCGACCTAGATGCCTGGTGCAGAGCTTTGGATCCCGTGATCCGCACTAAGGTAGCCACAATGATCTTCATGCTCAGATTCACTATGGTGTTGATGGGCAGTTGAGTTCCCACCGTGCGTGTGTTTGCGGGATAATACTGCGCTATGTGGTCAAGGACAGTGATCCTACCACCCACAGTATGAGACCGAAGACTAGCCTCCTCACCTCGACGAGACAAACCGGTAATGAAGTAGATGTCATCCACTTCCAGTGTGAGGATTTTCCCATTGAGATTGAAGTTTTGTGCATCAACATCCCAATAGTCGATCAAGCGCTGGAGTAATAGGTTTTGGGCCCTCAAACCCCCTATACTCCAGAATTTACACAACCCACATGTTTGCAATGCCTGCTATGCTTGCACATCATTGCGCATGACCTCATCAACTTGGTCATGCTCCCTCTCTTTCCACTCTAGAACCATCCTGGAGTGAAGAAAAACAAGCATTTTAGTCAAATTCTTTTAAAAAACCAACTACACGGTCGTACTTGTGGGCTAATTTGTATATAGGTGCGGGTACCCATGATCAACCTTTGCATTCACTGCGCGTTTGGTGCCCTTCCCACGACCCGCATAGCTATAGCCCATGGGTAGCACCGAAGCCATTTAGGGCTTGGCCAAACAAAAAATCCCACCGCTGAAAATCAAAATAAAAGCATTGAAATGAAAGGTATGGATGAGACTACCAACCTACTCCAGACGGTTCGATGAACGGTCACTCCTAGCTCCCAGAATCGACAACTGAACTTTTAGGTGAAAACTAACTAAAAGCTCCAAATGGGTGAATAGTAAAAATGAATTGTGAATTGTAATTTTTTATTACTATTTATAATTTTCAGGACCCACTTATCTATAGTTTTTACCGTTTTGTGCCGTTATGGACTAATATAATGTCTCGGAGTAGTATTTTTTAATTAGATTTCTTCGGCGAAAGTTGTTCTCAACCATTTCACACCTACAACAGGTACATTTCACACCTGGCATATAGGTTAGATGCCATTTCCATGTGCATTATGCATTTGACCTATTGACCATTTTTCATAAACCCTAGGTGCGACCCTGCTTCGTAACTGACACGAAACCTTCACATTGTTATAGAAGTGTCGTTATGTGGCGGTAGGGCTTTTCTGAGCATGGGTACCCTAGTTAGAACCCCGTTGTGCATTCTGGTGCCCATGCCGTTGTTTGTCCTTAGGTTTGGGAGTCCTTCATAGTTATGCCATGACATTATGATAAAGACTCATACTCTACTTTGTCTTATGCTGGCCATCTCCCTTAAGGACTCCCCTCAGTTATATCATGTTGTGATTTCATTGCATCATCCTGCTTGCTGCTTGAGCCTTGTGCCGACTCCCTCTTACTCAGTTGTTAGCCTGGTGCCTGAGCACTTTTCCCTGTCGAGCCCTGCAAAGCTTATATATTTTCCCTTCACAATTTGATCACCTTTTGACCCTGAGGGAACATCCCCCCCGAGTGTCCACATCTTGCATGCACTTCCTTGCATTGATCATAGGTATGTTCCGCTACTTGGAACTAGTCTGCTCGCTATTTGACACTCGTTCCCTCACTTGTTGTACTATAAATAATTTTATTCTTTTTCAAGATTTTCAAAATATGAAAAATACCAAAAAAATCAAATATTCCAAAAAGCCGGATAAGATTATGGTTACTACTTCTTGTTGGTAGTTTTTGTGTCTCATTTGAACAGAGCATTCATTCCACTCCGTACATTATGAGTCGGGACTGTAGTTGGACCTTAGGGGATGTACTTGTTTCTCAGTTTTCTCCACCGATTGGTTAAGCTTCCAGTCATTATGGAGCCCTCTGTAATGCCTCCTGCATTGCACAGTTGATGTCAAGTCTATGTTGCTTGAGTCTATCCATCTGCTCATGCTCTTGTTCAAAGGAAGTCCTGAACCAGTGTCGGCCACTCCTCAGATTTCTTGATCATTGCATGTCGGCCATCCTTATTGAGTCAGTCGTTTTACCTGAGTTCTTCCAAATCTTTCAGCGTAGCTAGTACCTCGTGCTGGTTGATGAGGGATGCCTTAATTCCCTCCTTCCATTGAGTCTTGTTCCGTCGACTTCAACCCATTTATTCCAAGAATTGAGGCTTAGAGTTCGGTTGAGTACCTTGAGGCTTGCAGTCATTAGTGGTAGGTTCTCTCGCCATCGCTAGTTTTGGGAATACATCAATGTCCCCTGATCGATGGATTCATCCTAGTGTTCGACTTCAACTCATTTATTCACACTCTGATGATTGTGCTCTATGCCTTGATGCCCATTTTCATTATTGGTGGGTTATCTCGCGTCTGTTAATAGTATACATCATTGACCAGTAATCAGACGATGTCACATCAGGTTTGACCCCAACTCCTTTTATTCACTTGATGGGACTTGCACCATCGAAGACTTGTGTAGAAGACCCCAGGCGATAGTGGCATTCAGTATGCTACTTATGATTTTGACTTTACATCTGATATATCACCTCTCAGATATCGGCAGTTTGTACCTCTAATTTGCAGCAGTTGTTTCCTTTTCAGTAGGAGACCATATCTTACTATAGAGGGATCATGGCTATGATCACTTATGACATGTATTCATTATGTACTGCCTATTCATGGCCATTGTATCAGATTGTTGTATTACTGAAATGTATTCAGGGATACTATAGTATTATGACAAGTGAGCTGCTCTTTCCACTTATGTCTCCATCACTCCACTTCTGAGTTTTATAATGTATTTCGGCCATCGTAGCATCAGTCTCTGACTTCACACATTAGGGAGCATATGTTACACTGTAATATTCCACCCTGTGAGAATCAACAATCTTTGGCCTGTAGGATCCATTTCACTGACTCAGATTCACTTTATATCCTTCAACCCTATTTTTCCCTATTTTTATTCCTACCCGCATGCTGCATCACTATAGCATGCGTACCCGCAACTTGCATCACTATAGCCCGCGGGTATCAAGTAAAATGGTAAAAATCACTATTTTATTACTTTTTACTCCCAAAAAGCGGTCATTGGGTGACCTTTGGCTCTCCATCTGCCCAAGTAACATCTTGATGTGTCCTTTCACTTACCTTTGAGAGGACTATATATTGAGCACATATGGCTTATGGATGGGAGGAGAAAGAAGAGCAAGAGAACTCTAGTGGATTTTTGCCCTATCTTGAGTATACACTCATTGATCCTTGTAGTTGTGAACCCTTTATGTTCACCTTCCGAACTCCTATCTAGTTTGAGTTTTCCATTCATGGAGGATTGAAGTGGTGGAGGCATAAGTGGATTGATCCAGATCTTGGTTCAGATTGGTTGCCGGCAAGAGGTCGTATCACTTTGTACTTCTTCTTGTTTATTAATAGAAATACTCATATTCTCATCCATTAATGTTGTAAATGTTGTTTATCTTACATTGGGTTTCATTTACTTGTTATATCATGGGCCATTGCTATTCATGATGTTAATGCCGTTTATATATTATATGTACTTGTTGTATATTGGCTGTCAAGACTAATTTGCAGATTCAAGTGCATGGATTGAAAAGCTCCAACGGGGATCTACATCAAATGTTTGGATTGAGGTTGGTTATCCTCTTCCTTATCTTAGCATTGTCATTTATATAGCATAGTTCTGAGAATTGAGTTGATTTTTGGTAGTCATCTGTCTATTGTGGTACACCCCAAGCCATAGTGAGTTTTCTCCAACACAAAGGCTCTCTTAGGGATATTTCGTCATAGTCGACTAATTCGTAGGCTTCCTTTTCAAAAACACATTTCACTATACATGGACCATGCCACATGGACTCAAGTTTTCTTTCCCTCAACTTATCATGTTTTTGGTCATAAGTAAGGACCAAATCAACCCTCATTGAAGATACGGTGTTTTACGGATTTATCGTAGTGGGCCTTGATGCATTTCTTATGTGCTTCATTAGCTAGAGCTGCATCATAGCGGGTTTTGTTGAGTTTTTCCAAGTATAAGAGTCGTTCTTCCTCAACAGTTGTGTTTGGTAAAATTTCAACAGCTATTTTTAGAGATGGAATCTTGCACTCAATAGGAAATACTGCCTCTATTCCATACACCAACTGGAAGGGTGTGAAACCAGTGGCGATTTTGATGAATGTCCTATATACCCAAAGGGATGAAAAAATCATCACATGCCAAATTATTTGGCTTGTGTGTACCCACAATGCGTTGAATCATGGTTTTCGAGACCTTGTTAATGGAATCTACTTGTCCATTTAATTGAGGATAGTAGGGGTTTGAGTTTTCATGCCGGAAACCCAATTTGGTGCTTAGTTCATCCACCGTCTTGTTTTGGAAATGTGATCAGTGATCGGTGATGATGGCTTGAGGGACTCTGAATCTTGTGATGATGTGATTAAACATAAAGAGTGTGATAGTTTTGTCATCTTCTTTGTATGTAGAAATAGCCTGATCCCATTTGGTAAAGTAGTCAACTGTGACAATGACATAACCATGCCCCCGGCCGAGGTAGGATTACAATGCACGAAGTCTATGCCCCATTTGGAAAAGGGACCAACGACAATAACTGGATGTAATGGGGCTGGGTGTGAGAACTTTTTATAATGAAAAACTTGGCAAGGAGTACACTTCTTGACCGCCTCCATACAATATTTGAAAATGGATGGCGAGTAGTATCCAGCGCGTAATATTTTATGGGCTATAGACATCCTAGAAAGATGACCACCACATCCCCTCGAGTGGCAATCATTTAGGACATGATCGGCCTCTTCATGAGTTAAACAGCGTCAGAGAATGGAATCAATGCCACGACGGTATAATGTATCACCAATGATGAGGTAATATTTTTCGTGGTGACGGATACGATGGTGTTCATCATGGGATAAGTGAGGACTGAAGCATTGGTTTTGGATATACAATGTGATATCTCCATACCAGGGGTCAAAAGTACTAATCAGAAACAAGGACTCATCAAGTAGAGATTCAATGGGATCAAATTCTTGATTAGTACGGGGACGATTATAAATGAGATCCGCAAATACCAAAGACCTTTTTCATTTGGCCTTCTCAAACTGAAGATCGAATTCTTGGAGAATCACAATCCAGCGAGAATATTTCCCCCCTAATACCTGACGCGTAAGAACGTGGTACATAGGGTTAGAGTAGACAATAATGGTAGTAGTGTGGGGTAGGATATAGTGACAGAACTTCTGAATAGCAATGACTGTTTCCATAGCTAACTTCTCTACATGCGAATAATAGGTTTCAAAGTCAATGAGACCCTTACTAAGGTAGTATATTGCATGTTCCTGCACATTACTATATTCCTGTACTAAAACCATAGCGATAGTTGAAGTAGAGGAAGCAAGATAAAGGATTCAATCCTTGGTGTAATCGAGTGGTTGTAACACTGGAGCGTGAGTAATTGCATGTTTGATATTGTCAAAGGCCATTTGGGCATAGTCATCCCAAATAAATGGGACATCCTTCTTTAATAACCACATGTATCCCTGTGTTTTCTCTGTGAAATTACACATGAAACGACGCAGTTAGTTTTATTTCCCCTGCAAACTTTGAAGTTCCGTAATATCCGTTGGTGGTGGTAGGGAAACGATGGCCTCCACCTTGAGGGCATCAATGTGGATCCCATATTTGGAAATTATGAATCCTAGGAGCCATGCAGACTCCACACAATAAATGCATTTATGGGGATTTAAACGGATATTGTACCGTCGACATCTGAGAAAAACAGCTATCAGATGATCGATATCTAAGTCACGAAAATTTGAATGAGAAGGAAGATCGTCGAGGTAAGGTTCCATAAAATCATTTACATCATGAAAGGAATGCAACATGGCTCGTTGGAATGTGGCACCAACATTTTTAAGGACAAAAGGGAGTTTGTGATATGCAAATGTACCCCATGTGCAGATGAAAGCAGTTTTATGTTGGTCAGTTGGGTGGATCTCAATATGATTATAACCAAAGAAGCCATCTATAAATGAAAAGATGACACTTCTGGGACAATTGTCAATAATTTGGTCAATAAAAGGGGTAGGGTAATTGTCCTTAGGACAAGCCTTATTCATATCCCTGTAATCAACAAAAAATATGATGGTTCCCTATTTCTTTGTAACTGAGATGACATTAGAGACACAATATGTTAAGGGAACATGATAAATGAAACCAGCTTTCAATAATTTTTCTATCTTTGCTTTGATAGCCGTAGTCCTCCTAGGGTGCACTGGATGGATTTTTTTTCCAAATAGGTGTTGCACCGAGATATGTTTGGATCTCATGCATGACAATAATAGGATCAATCCCGAGCATTTCCTCGTAGCTCCATGCAAATACATTGCAGAACTGTTTAAACAAGGCCGTAAAAGTCTTGATTTCATCAGGAGAACTATTTTGGCCTATGTGGATGTGTTCAACAATACCTGGTTTGACTGAGATGTCTAGAGTGATGGTAGACATGATGTTTTCCAAATTTCCCTCGATTACTGTATCCTGGGTAAGAATAGGATATTGAGGGTGAGAAAAGACATCTAGTGAAACAATAGTATGTATGGAATTCTCTACCATGTCTAGATGCGGAAGGAAGGATGGTCGATGATGAAGGTATTCCCATGGGGGATCATACAAGCTCATAATATCCACGATTGATTCATTAAAATGAAAAGTATGGAGTAGAGGATCAGGTGATGGTAAGCATGAGTTCTGCTGGGGTGGTAGATAACCTGGGTTAGATGCCACTAAAGAGTGAGAATCCAGTAAATCAGGTGTTGATTGGATGGCCACATAAGTGGCTTTAGCATGGATGAGAGGCATCACATATCCAATCAAATCCATATGATTAGGATCGGGCACAATCCATTGGTCGGTCGAGTTGGAAGAGGATGGGATCATAGATGAGATCATGTTTACCATGGCAACATGGGATGGGGGATTTGGTGTTGGAAAGACTCCCATGAGGGATGAATATTTGAGGAGTCCTACCCCCACACTCTCATATATTTGTGAAGAGTGTCCTAAGAGAGAAACATTATTCGCATGATGAGTAGTGGTGTCTGGTGTACAAAAATTTAACTGGTCGATAGTGACAATTATCCCTTGATGGGGAAATTGCACAATGCAGAAGATAGATGATGTGACCGCGGTAATGGAATATAACCAATTTTGACCTAGTAACAAATTATAATCCACTGGGGTGGCTACTACTTCCATGTTAATGGAAACAATATTCCATCCTATCTCCACGACTAAGAATTGTAACAACCCATGGGGTTGAAATCCATGTCCGTCAAATGCTTTCAATGTAGTGGGGGAATGGTTCAACTTGGGAGAGCCGATGGATTTTCAATAGGATATCGACATAACCAAAGTCGAGGCTCATTTGTCTAAAATATTAAGATGGATAGTTTTCCCAAAAATGTTGGTAACAATTTGAAACACTAATTGGTGGGAAATTCTCGACTTGAAATACTCTGATTTGAACATGATGGTGTTGGAGGAATCGAGATCTACTGATCCTATAGCAGATAGGAGAGTCTTACGTTGATTGGGATAGTTTTGTAAGACTTCTAGCATCGACATAACACATGGGTCCTGGGCTATATTTTCTACAATGTTGTAGTTTTGAGTGGTCCAGGCATTGGCGTTGGAAATGGATTTTCGAATTCTGCTCTTCAGAAGACGCAATATTGTATCTGGTAAAGGTTTCTATATGACCATAGGAACTTGAGGTGAAGGAATACTAGAAGTAGATGCGGAGGATTTTTCAATATTGCCTCCATTAGATTCCTTATATGGAATAGAGTCTTGTGTATGTGACCTGGTAGATAAGTTGACCATTTCACTGCGCATCATGAGAACATGAGCGGTTGTGGATGGTTCTCCTTGAGAAGGAGGTGGTGGTTGTGCAATCATTTGTTGTTGTTGTGTAGGGAAGGGATCAGTTAAAATTGCGGCTTTGGGGTTTCCCTTGAGAAAATTTTTCACTTCTTCATGATGTGGAAATTCTTTCATGAAGTCATTGTCACCACATAGTAGACAAGGATATTTGACCTTCCATTTTTTTTTTGTGTCATCGAGATTATTTTTTGGCTCCTGCTGATTTGAATACTTCTTGGATTTTCCTTTGTTCTTATTTTTGCCGTTGTATTTTTGAGGTGAAGCAGATTCAAATGAATTCACTTCTGTAGTGGAAGCAGAGCTGGGTGATCAATTGGTGTTGTTTCCATCCTGTGGTGAGGATGGAGTCGAACTATGGTGGTTCTGTGTCCACCCGAATGTGCAGCAGGCTGGAAATGAACAAAACCAATGATGCCATCGACATGTGATCCCGTAGGAGGTTTTTTGGGTCCTGTGTGGGGCATGGGGAATTAGGAATGATATTGTATAATGTTCCAGATTGAGCATAGACAAGGTCTAGATACTGGGTAAATAATTTTAACTAATTCAAAAAGTCATTCCGATGTCTTATTAAAAGATATTATTACAAAAATTCAAAAATATTATTAAAAAAATTATTTACCTTAAAATTGAAAATTAATTAATTAATAATATTATTTAATGATTGATATGAATAAATTCCAACCATCATTAAAAGTAAAAAAATAGCTATCTACTTGTACCAACCACTTTACTAATGTGGGTAAATATAGTAGTTGAGTTGACACTGGACATTATACTCTTCAAATGCAATGCGCTTATGAGTCCTTGTGTCATGTCCCAAATTTGGCATTGGTTCACAATGGCCTAATCACATTAGCCATATTCATTAGAGTTTGTCAAATTGATGTTAAGGGTGAAATAATTGCTAAGGAGGAAAATTACTAGTTTCCTACGTTTGGGGTGGAAGCTTGGGATTTGGAATAAGGGGGATAATAAATGATGTTTGAACATTAGAATGGCATAAATATTTAATAAATGATATAAATAAATATATACAATTGAAAATCAAAGTGGCATTTGATCATCGAGACACATGGAGGAAGTGGGACCTACATATGGCTAGATTTCCCCACTACTCTTGGCATCATTCTCTCACCAATTCGAATTCAAGGTGAATGGTAACATACTTGGGGGAGTTAAAAATGAATTATTCATGGCATGAATCATCCAAGTTCGAAATATAGAGTAATATTAACTTCCATGGAAGAGGAAGAGGCAATTTGGAGCTAGTGAGACACTTGGGCTAGATTTCCTAGCTCTATGACAACAATGATGAAGATGCTATGACATCTATGACACAAATCAGACCTGAAGGATGAAATATGACATATATGACATGTCAGGGATAAACATAGACTCCAAGAGGGCACTCAGGGGTGTTAGGGAATCTAAGATGCTTCCACATGTGATTTGATGGAAGTGGGAGACTAGGAATTGTTGTACAAGTGGCGTTCTTTGGAATCTCTTCCCAACTTGAGTTGGAATGAGTCTCTTGGAAGGAATTCGACCCATGGAGGAAATTAAAACTTTATAAATGTCAATAAAAAAGAATGAAACCAACTTTTGAACATTTGAGAAATTTGCAATTGCATTTGTGAAGAGGGGGAGCTAGTGGATGACTAGTTTCTTTCCTTAGCCAATTTCGAGGGTGAAAGATTCCCATCCAAGTTGGTAATTGGAAAGGCCATTCAAACCTTTCATTTGTATATTTAATGAAATATTTATTTGCAGGTGTAAGCTAAAGGGTAGCTCATGGTTTCTTTTATTGCAGCTCACTCCTTCAACCATTTCCAGGTTTGGTGGCATATTCTTGATCCTTGAGGGGGGGTGTTTTTGGTGAGCTATTGTACTCTTTGGGGGAGCTTCTAATGCCCCATTTATTTTTTAATATGAATTAAATACTCTTTTATTCATCTCCAAAAATTTTCATGTTGAAATTCCAAGTAGAAATGTATAAATCTCATTTTTAATGAAATAACAGTGCCATTTCCCCACTACCTTGATGTATAGAATGATAATGATGATTATTTCGAATCAATGCATGGTTCTATGATAAATTTATTATTAATAGAATTAAATGGATGTATTTTACAAGTTTCATGTACTGTACTTGAGCATTTGAAGTATTTTTACTCAGTTTAATTGCATTGGGAGAAGAAATAGTGCCATTTCCCCAAGGGTCGAATTGGTGATTTTTGCAGCTGAATGGGAGAGGGCTGGACTAGATATAATAATCAATTAATGGTGCACATGAGATATTAATAACATACTTAATAAATTCCCTACCTCTTTTAAGAAATTTTAGTGGGATTGGAGTCATTTGGGAAGCCATTTTTAGTACTTACCCCAGGGGGATTTGAACCCCAAATTACTAGTAAAATTGCATACTTGGTCCAGAATATTAAGAGAGTTTGCAGAAGTATTTTGGTGGCCATATCTAATCCCTGAATATCATATTCAAATCCTAATATCATTCATACACCTTCCTTGAATATTTGAAGGCATTTGGAGTCAATTTGAGACCTAGAGACCAATACTAGTCAAAGGGAAATTACTAGTAAAGTTCCCTACATTAGCCAGAATTGAAAGAGGATTTGCATAAGTATTTTAAATGTATAAAATAATCCTTGAAACACATATTTATGTTTTAACATCATCCATATACCTTCTCAGAAGATTTGGGAGCAATTGGAGCAATTTGGGGACCTAGAGCTCAAAACTAGTCAAAGGTCTAACTAGGGAAAAAAGTAAAAAATTGTCATTTTAATAAAATTCCTAACAAGGGACATTACAGTGGTCCTAGAGCATGGTCCTTGCACCTATCGATTAGGTACATAAATTCAATAATAATTGGCAGCCATGTCTTACTATTATGATGAATCCTATGAGTACAATTCTTATGAGGAATATGCAAATGCTTATGAGCAATATGAAGCAGAATGTGAATGGTACGAGGAAGAGGTGCTATCATGCAACACTTATTACAATTTCAAGAGAAATGAAGATTATTCTTATGACTTTAAATATGATGAATATGAGTGTGTCACACCAACCAAGGATAATTCTATGAGTGAGTTTCAAAGATGGAGAGAAAAATATAAAACCTTGCCCCAACAATATCAAAAATATCAAGAATATCTTGCTTCGAGCAAAAATACACAAAATGCCATGTCTTTTGAGTACTATGCTGAACATATTTTTTAAAATAGGCCCAAAAATGAATATGTGGAGTTAGTAAATAAAGGTTTATGCCCTTCTTGTAAAGAACCTTGGAGTGAGCATCATACATGTGTGCATGAAATTATGTCCCACTTGAGGAGAGATTTTGGGAATTCTTCAAAAAGAGATTCCAAAGATATTGATCATAAGGAAAACAAGGGGAAAAATGCATCATATAGCTTGAAGGATAAAAATGAAGAGACATCACAAGAGCATGAAGAAGATTCTATTGAAAATATGGAAGATCATTTTGAGACACCCTCTAGTTTAGACATGAACCAAAGAGCATCTACTGATGGATGCTTAAACTATGAAGGAGTACCTACTGATGGGTGCTCGCACCTCTATGTTGGTGACATGGAGATTAGTTTTGAAAGTGTTGCTGCAATCCCAAGTTCCATTAAGCATGATAATGAAGACCTTGTAGCAGTTGAAGAAGAACGAAGATCAACTTCCTCATCACCACTTGAGCTTCATGAAGTTGGTCCAAGCAAAAATGAAGAAGATGAGGAGGTTCATTTGCAAGAGCCTCATTTTATTGAAGGGTCCTTAAAGATGAATGAAAAGAAGATCCAAGAGTCTCTCAGAATTCTCCATGACACTCAAGCATTGGTGTCAAATTCTTGTTGGAGAGCTACTTCATTGGAGGAAACATCCTTCCTTGAAGACATGGAGAAGATTCAAAGAGCAATGTGCCACATCAAAGGTAATTTCATGTCTTTTCTTTTTGATAGAAACCATTTGTTTGAGCTTAATGAATTGTTACATGATGCATACTTGAAGAATAATGAGGATATTCATAATCTCACAATTCAAAATGAGCAACTTCATGAAAAGTTGCAAGATACTTGTTTTTCCTCCTATGTTTCCTATCGTCAAATGGTAGATTGTTTGGAGGATTCTCATGACATGGTGGATCATGAGAAATGTGGGAATTTGAATGTGCTTAATGTGTTTGAAGATGAACTTGAAGAGATCCAAACACTTGATGTGGTGGAAGAGGAACTTGAATTGTCTCTTGATGAAGGCTATGCAATTTTTAAAGAAGAGCATGATTCCTCTACATTGGAACCAATCTATGACAAAGGTTTCACACTTTTGAAGGAGATGCATGATACTGCCCATATGGATCCCTCCCATGATGAAACTTCTACACTTTTTGATCATTTGGGTGAGTTAGTTAATTCTCCTACATCCTACAATTCCAAGTTTTGTAGCATTAGTCTCAATGAAGAATGGGTGAAAGGGTTCTTTTTGATGGTGACACATGAGGAGTATAGAACTCCTAGATTTACTTTTTATGATGAAATGGTTTGAGCACATTCTTATTCAAATTTGTCGAAACATCATTTGTCACTTTATGATGATGCACATCTACATGGATGCACTAATGATATGCATTTGAGTCACTTGAAGAATCATGGTTTTTCTTGCTCAACACATGGTTCATTTGATGTTAGAGGAACTTCATCCAACACTTGGGTGAATAGATTTATGATGGGAGAACATTTTTGTTGTTAGCCACAAACTTTGTTACATCTTTATGATTCTCACATTCATGGATGTATGGGTGAGACTTATTTGAGTCCTTTGAAGCCTCCTTGTTTTTTATGCTCATTATTTGGTTCAGATTTTAGTGGAGATTCTTCATTCACTTCTTGGATGAAAGAATACATGGCTGAATATTTTGATGCATATTACATCCTTTTGGAGCAACATTATAGGACATGGGATCCTCACCTATGTCATTGGAGCATATTTGATTGGTCACTTGAAGCTTGTATGCACTTCGAAAATGGTGGTCTACTTGCTTGGAGGTATAAGCACTTTCATGATTCTTTGATGAATCATCTTCTTAATGTATATTTTCATTATGTTGTTATGTACTTTGATGATATATATTTTGTACTCATGATGTGTGGAAGAATGCATACAAGAAAATGGGATCTAGGAATCCTCTTATTTGATGGTATGGGAGAACTTTTAATTGTTGGGGTGCAATACAAGCAATGGGACCCTGGAATAATTTTCATTTTTTGGGGGGAACAAGCAGTATGGGAGATGGATTTCCCACTTAATAAAGTGATTTTTATCATAGTAGTGCAGCAGAAAGCATGGTGGTTCCTCTCTAAAATATTCATGGAAACTCAAAGACTTAAGGTTGGGCAATTCAATGACAACTTCAAAGAATTATACAGAAAGTAGGTTCTTCAACACCCATGTTTGAAATTGCTTGAGGACAAGCAATATTTGGAAGGGAGGATTTTTCATGTCCCAAATTTTTCAATGGGTCAAAATGGCCTAATCACATTGGCCATATTCATTAGAGTTTGTCAAATTGATGTTAAGAGTCAAATAATTGCCAAGGAGGAAAATTACTAGTTTCCTACGTTTGGGGTGGAAGCTTGGGATTTGGAATAAGGGGGATAATAAATGATGTTTGAACATTAGAATGGCATAAATATTTAATAAAGGAGCTAAATAAATATATACAAGTGAGAATCAAGTGGCATTTGATCATGAAGACACATGGAGTAAGTGGGACCCACATATGGCTAGATTTCCCCACTACACTTGGCATCATTCTCTCACTAATTCGAATTCAAGGTGAATGGTAACATACTTGGGGGAGTTCAAAAGGTATTATTCATGGTATGACTCATACAAGGTTGAAATATAGAGGAATATTAACTCCCATGGAAGAGGAAGAGGCAATTTGGAGCTAGTGAGACACTTGGGCTAGATTCCTTAGCTCTATGACAACAATGATGAAGATGCTATGACACTTATGACACAAGTCAGACCTGAATATGACATATGACATATATGACATGTCAGGGCTAAACATAGACTCCAATAGGGCACTCAAGGGTGTTAGGGAAGCTAAGATGCTTCCACATGTGATTTGTGGAAGTGGGAGACTAGGAATTGTTTTACAAGTGGCATTCATTGGAATCTCTTTCCAACTTGAGTTGGAATGAGTCTCTTGGAAGGAATTCGATCCACGGAGGACATTAGAAATTTATAAATGTCAATAACAAAGAATGAAACCAGATTTTGAATATTTGAGAAATTTTCAATTGCATTTGTGAAAAGGGAGAGCTGGTGGATGACTAGTTTCTTTCCTTAGCCAATTTCGAGGGTGAAATATTCCCATCCAAGTTGGTAATTGGAAAGTCCATTAAAAACTTTAATTTGGAGCTTTAATGGAGTATTTATTTGCAGGTGTAAGATACAGGGAAGCTCATGGTTTCTTTTATTGCATCTCACTCATTCAACCATTTCCAGTTTTGGTGGCATATTCTTGATCGTTGAGGGAGGGCATTTTTGGTGAGATATTGTACTCTTTGGGGGAGCTTCTAATGACCCATTTATTTTTTAATATGAATTAAATACTTTATTACTCATATCCAAAAAAATTTAGGTCGAAATTCCAAATAGAAATGTATAGATCTCATTTTTAATGAAAGAATGGTGCCATTTCCCCACTACCTTGATATATAGCATGATAATGTTGATTATTTCGAATTAATGGATGGTTATATGATAAATTTATGATTAATATACTTCCATGGATGTATTTTACAAGTTTCATGTACTGTACTTGAGCATTTGAAGTATTTTTACTCAGTTTAATTGCATTGGGAGAAGAAATAGTGCCAATTCCCCAAGTGTCGAATTGGTGATTTTTGTAGCTGAATGGGAGAGGGTTGGACCAGAGATAATAATAAATTAATGGTTCACATGAGACATTAATAAAATACTTAATACATTCCCTATCTCTTTTCATAAATTTGAGTGGGCTTGGAGGCATTTGAGAAGCCATTTTCAGTACTTACCCCAGGGGGATTTGAACCCCAAATTGCTAGTAAAATTGCATACTTGGTCCAGAATCTTAAGAGAGTTTGAAGAGGTATTTTGGTGGCCATATATCATCCCTGAATATCATATTAAAGTCCTTATATCATTCATACACCTTCCTTGAATATTTGAAGGCATTTGGAGTCAATTTGAGACCTAGAGACTAATACTAGTCAAAGGGAAATTACTAGTAAAGTTCCCTACATTGGCCAGAATTGAAAGAGGATTTGTAGAAGTATTTTAAATATATAAAAGCATCCATGGAACACATATTTATGTTATAAAATCATCCATATACCTTCTCAGAATATTTGGGAGCAATTGGAGCAATTTGGGGATCTAGAGCTCAAAACTAGTCAAAGGTCTAACTAGGGAAAAAAGTGAAAGATTGTCAATTTAATAAAATTCCTAACAAGGGACATTACACCTTGGGGTGCCTCTATTTTTATATTATAAAAAAGGTGATAATCCTCTACTTCCAAGGATGGGTCAAGGCTGCTTATCCGAAAGATGGCGTCTTCTCTGACGTCTTCTCGTTAAAAAGACGTATTGTCTGACGTGTTGTCTCAAATAATTCCTTTGGTGAGGCCTTATCTAACGTGTTGCCATTTGAATAGTATAACATTTGCATCATTTTGAAAATGATTCAAAAATATTATCTTTAAATAAAATAATGGAAATATGCTTTAAAAAAAATAATTGGAGTTATTTTTAAACCAAATAAGTTGCTCACAGGGATATTTAAATATTGTTCTCAGTATATGTTTTTTTAACCTGTTCATTACACAATAAAATTGTTGGTTTCAACTTTCCATTTTCAAATCAAAATATTATTTTTAAATAAAATAAGGTGATCATGTTTTATGATTGAAATTTGATGTCCTACTTTATAATTATTGTCGTGTTTTTCAAATAATATTAATAATAACTATATGAAACATTGAATTCTTATATCTTACCTCATATAATACAAAAATAAAAAATTATTCAACTATCATAATATAACATTTTTTCTTAAACCAAGTAATAAAACACAACAATGCTTTAAAGAAAAAGTTTACAAAAATATAGTTCAGTATATGATAATATAATTTTATATCTGAAAACAAGTAAGACTTTTGCAAACTTCATTTTTATTACATAAACAAGACCTCCCCTTAACTATAATCTAATGAAATTGTCTTCATAAGCATCTTTTGGCATTTGTTGTATTAATAGATTTGTTGTATAATAATATTATGTACATAATAAAAATAATGATTAAATCAAGCGCACACACAATGACAAAAAATGTTTACGTTTAAATATGTTTCTAGCCTGAAAAACCACGAACTACACATGTATTTTATTCTCTAACCCAATCATGCACATGTATTTGATTGTTTAAATATGTTTCTTCACAAGCAATACAATGGACCATTACCATAGGGCCAAAAAACCATAAACTACACATGTATTTGATTCTCTAACAGAACCAAGTTTACTTAAAAGGAAGAAAGTCTACTAACAAAAACAAAAATTTCCATATTAGAAAAAGAAATATAAAGAGAATATATATATATAGTAATAACTAATTGTTAGGATATTCCTATACTCCATCCTAGTCCTTCTAACATTTCTGACATTTTCAGTCCTGCATGCAAAATTAGGGTTTTGCATGCAATTAGGGTTTTGCATGCAATTAGGGTTTGCATGCAATTAGGGTTTGCAGCACCAGCACCTAGCCCTTGCCAAACTAGCCCCAGGAGCTTCTCTCGGATCAGTCTTAGCTCTCCTAGAGCTTATTGCACCCTCTTTTCAGTTATTGCATGATAAGGGCGCCCTTCTTCACCTACCAGTCCAGTTTAGTTCAGTTATCTTCAGTTCTTCCTTGATTTAAGGATTAACTGACTCCTAACTGACCTTATCACTCTTTGGACCTCCAGTGTGACTAGATAGACTGTTTTGACTCCAGTTAGCTCCATGAGCGCCCCCCACTGAGTCTCCTTCACTATATCAGTGCTTCCATGTGCCAGTTACACCAACCACACTCAGTTAGACTCAGTTTGACTCCCGGTTGATCACTACTTGTGCATTGATGACTTCACCGATGATGAGATAGACTCCTAGTTTGGCACTGATGACTCTCCACTGATTATGGATCTGTGCATGAAGGATAATTCGAATTACACCTAGTGAATTCGAATCCTCATACTCAGCATTGTATATTTACCCGGTTACTATTCTGATTAATGTAATGTGTGTAATTATTTTGCCTCTATTGGATCTATGTTCTATTGCTTCTCTCTTCTTCCTAAATTCTTTCATAGTGAGGTTTACATCATCTCTTTGGATCTTATGTGGGCAATTTCACATGGTATCAGAGCCTTGAGAGTATATTCTACCTCCATTCTTGAGAGTTTTTTGCAGGTATTTTGAAGTTCCAGCAGTTGCAGCAGCAGATTCAGTAGCTTCTATTTTGCACTTGTTCAAGCAATCAAGATGAGCAATTCGAATGATCCTTCTTCTATACTTCTCACTCCTTTCAATTATTTTGAATGGAAAAGGAAGATGATAATACTCTTGCGATCAAGAGGGTTTACTAGAATAGTTGAAGAAAAAGATGTCATACCACATCAAGCTGAAAAGAGAGTCAAGCACCTAAACAAAATGGATGAAGCCTTTGGATTCATATGCCTTCATATTTCTGATGATCTATTGTTTCATGCTGATGGATTGAAGTCTCCATATGATTTATGGATAAAATTGAGGAGTCTTTTTGGCAAACAAGACAAACTGAGAGGCTACATTCTTGAGAATGAATTGGTTGCCCTTCAACCTAGCAATTTCGAGAGCATTCAAGATTTCTTCTCCAAATTTCAGAATTTGGTTTTGCATTGCAAGCAATGTGGCATCACTAAAAGTGATGAGCAATAGATACTCTCTATATTGAGCAAACTTGGATCTCAATTTTCTGTCTTTGTATCTACCTTTCATTCTGTTCGAATGTCCATCCCTGGATGGAAGTTTCCCACCTTAAGTGACTTCATTGAGGCTCTCACTCAAGAAGAGAACAAACTGTTTCAAATGGGTGCCATCAAAACCTCGAGAGATCTAGCTCTGTTGGCCGGTGAATCAAGTGGAGCGAATGATAAAGGGGGACAAAAAGGAAAAGGAAAGAAACCTTCAAGATCCAAGAATGACAAACAAAAGAGACCAAATTGTACCTACTGCAAGAGAGGAAACCATCCTGAGCATGCCTGCATGCATAAGAAGATTGATCTTCTAACCAAGCTTCTTGAACAAAACCAAATTGTTGTTCCAAAAGAAGCAAAGATGTCTGATTCTGGAAGTGGATCTGATGATTGTCATGCATTGATGGCTGGTTTTTCAAAGACAAAAGATCTCCTCATAGATTCTGGAGCTTCCAACCACATGATGGCACAAGAAGAATCCTTCTCCTCTTTGGATCTCCAAGATGGGCCTACCATTCACATGGGAGACAACTCTCAGATTTCTGCCAAAGGTTTGGGTACAGTTCATATGGAGCATGGTAAGTTCAAAAATGTCTTATTTGTTCCTTCTCTTACAGCTAATTTGTTATCAGTATATCAAATGACTCATACATGATCTCCAAAACAAGTGATTTTTGGTCCAGACATAGTAGAGATTACCGAAATCTCCACTGGAAAGGTTATAGCGAATGGGATTGCTAATCATGCCTCAAAGGCATATGAGTTCTCCCACTTCATGCCCTTCTCTCCAACTATCCCTTCAGATTCTGATGAGGATCACAGTGACTTCTCTTCCAGTGACTCCTATTCTAGTGAGGAAGAAGATCAAGATTTTGATGTTGAGATCATAGTTCAAGAAGATTCAGAACCAACACCTATTCTTAGTCCAGATTCAAGAGAAATATGTTCTCACACAGTCCTTGCTACTACTAAGAACACAGTTGATGATGTATTTGCTTACAGAACTACTAGACTTCAGCAGCATGCTAACCTTGCATTATGCCATCCACCTCTCCATGAGAGATTCAGCATGATGATGGGGTTTACTCTTCCATTCCTTGGGAAAACTCATCATGATACATTCGCTCCAGTGACAAAAAAGGTTCCTGAAAGACTTGCTACATTCAACACATTCTCTAGCACTTGCATTCGCACTTTACAGAGGATTAGCTTACCAAGTCTCTTTGCAAAGTTTTCACTGATGAAAGCTTGCTTCTTTTCTGCTTAGAGTAATGGATCCTTGAGTTATTCAAAAATATAAAAAAAAAAAAAAGGAAAAAGAAAAATTGAGGCAGTATTCTTTTTATCATTTCATTGATTGTATGGGTGACCTTTGGTCTTAGTTACCAGGGCCCAGGATGGATTAAGGGGGGGTGTTAGGATATTCCTATACTCCATCCTAGTCCTTCTAACATTTCTGACATTTTCAGTCCTGCATGCAAAATTAGGGTTTTGCATGCAATTAGGGTTTTGCATGCAATTAGGGTTTGCATGCAATTAGGGTTTGCAGCACCAGCACCTAGCCCTTGCCAAACTAGCCCCAGGAGCTTCTCTCGGATCAGTCTTAGCTCTCCTAGAGCTTAGTGCGCCCTCTTTTCAGTTATTGCATGATAAGGGCGCCCTTCTTCACCTACCAGTCCATTTTAGTTCAGTTATCTTCAGTTCTTCCTTGATTTGAGGATTAACTGACTCCTAACTGACCTTATCACTCTTTGGACCTCCAGTGTGACTAGATAGACTGTTTTGACTCCAGTTAGCTCCATGAGCGCCCCCCACTGAGTCTCCTTCACTATATCAGTGCTTCCATGTGCCAGTTACACCAACCACACTCAGTTAGACTCAGTTTGACTCCCGGTTGATCACTACTTGTGCATTGATGACTTCACCGATGATGAGATAGACTCCTAGTTTGGCACTGATGACTCTCCACTGATTATGGATCTGTGCATGAAGGATAATTAGAATTACACCTAGTGAATTCGAATCCTCATACTCAGCATTGTATATTTACCCGGTTACTATTCTGATTAATGTAATGTGTGTAATTATTCTGCATCTATTGGATCTATGTTCTATTGCTTCTCTCTTCTTCCTAAATTCTTTCATAGTGAGGTTTACATCATCTCTTTGGATCTTATGTGGGCAATTTCACACTAATTAGTAATGGTAATATATAACTATTACTATTACTAATTAGTTATTGTGATATATATATATATATTGTGTTTCCTATGTTATATATTTATTATTAAATGAACCTTGCTCATTTCACTTGGTATACAAGGGCCACTTAATTTTTTTCAGTCTTTCTTTGACCCACCTTTTTAACCACATGTGGGATTTAACAATTTATGATTCAAAACTTTGGCTAAATGAAGATCATTCCATTGCAAATTGAAGACTAGAAAAGAATTTCAGGAGGAATTTCAATACTAGGTGAAGATTGAAAAAAAGGAGACACCATACTTACAATGCCTTAATCGCTAAGAGATAGCTAACATTAATACATAGAATTTATCATAAATCCATAATCTGAGTAACTATTAGATAATATCAATCAATAATTAATTCAAGTCCAGTGTATGTAATAATAAAAGAAAAAGAATAAATCTAATACACTCACTAAAAAGTAGTTGGAATAGGTTATCAACCACTAGAATCATAGAACATATATTGCTAACATTTGCAAATGACAATGGGAATAATACTCCACATATTTATAACCAGCTAACGTAAATTGCATGTTTTCCACTATCAACAATTGTCATTTGAAATTCCATTAAAGCCACCATTTTTATATTTGTGGATGGGAAAAAGCATCACATATGTGTATCGTTGGGAATATGAACAGTTCTAGTAGCCCTAACTTAAATAAGAGGGTTTCAACCATGGTAGTGACACGATTGGTTAAAAGTGTGTAGTCATCATGCTCCAATACAAGGCTAAACAAGTGAAGGCTAGTAAAAAGCTAAAGCACTTAGTTAAGGTTGGGCCCCATTGAATATGGGAAACATATGGGAAACATATGTAATAATAAAAGAAAGTCTAGAAGGAAGGAGCTGCCCCCTAAAATGGTCCATGAGATAAGAGAAAACGCCAAGTTGTACATGGAAAACCGTAGAAATCAAAATGTTAGTGCCTTAGATCCATCAACAAGCAATGACGAAGTGGTTGAAGTCAATCAAATCTTGCTTGATGTCGAGTATGAAGGGATGGACGTTGAACAAGTTCTTAATTGGAAACCTCCCCAAGAAGGGCACACAAATGGTGAACACACTCCCTTGCGTGATCAATTTGTGAACGAAGGGCCACAACAAACCACTGACAAGACTCGTACTTCCTTGCCGACTCCCTTGCCTCGACTATCAAGCGGACGACGAAGAAATCCCAGACATATTCATGTGGATGAAAGTTCATTTTCAGGACTTGAGGGTAAGATTCCCAAACGCACTATTGATTTCCATTGTAGCAAGATAATGAAAGAATTGTTTGAATCCAAAACCGGTGCAGTAAAATGTCAATTGTTACTTTCTTTGTTAAAATCACATTGTCTAGCTCATGTCAGGAGAATTTTGGGCATAAAGGTAGTTAGAAGTTCAGATGCCAACAATCATGTTGTTAGAAATCTACAATCTGCATTTAATTTGATTGGAAAAACTTCTCGTACAAAATATTTTAATGTGGCCCGTCGTGTACTGTCGGAATCGATTGTAGACAAATCCACAAGGAAAAGTTGCCTACTATCACACACATCTAAAATCTTTAAAGTAGATAGAAAGGCTCTTCAAAAGTATTCTACCATTAGAGAAAAACTTGAGACCCCAGGCCAAAAAGATTGTTAGGCCTTTGTTGGTAGGTTACCTCGTTCAGACATGAAGCTCATTGATGCTGTTAAAGAACTAGTGCAGAAGGTTTGGCATGATAACACTAGACCGTCATCGAATCAAAGAGATGTTTTAAAGTTGAGAAAATGTGTTAGGGGGGGTGAACCCCATGTCAAGCACTTCCTTGACATGACAGAAACAGAAGTCTACGAGAGGATCAAGAATGAGCACACACAATTGAACTTGGGCCAAAGGTCCTTTGAAAAATGCAAACCCTGGTATGTTAGAATTTGCATTGATCGCAATACATGTTGTTGTAGATACCATGTAGAATTTGAGTACTATTATGATACATATAAACATATATTTTGTGATTTGCATACTAAAATTGTGTAGGATTGCCCATCATTACAACCACCGAATGCATCTAAAGAATTTATACATAGCATAATGTGTCCAAGACCTGAAGGAAAAAAATATTATAAAAGATCATGTTTATATGGGACGTGTTCCAGTTGCAGTGGATTTGCATTATTGAGCCACTGCATCCACGCAACCACAGAGCATGAATTTGGGAGGATGTCAGTAGAAATGCAGAACTTCCAGTACATAACATATCAAGTAGATAGTTCGAAGGAAAGCAAAAAAATTGCATTGGTGAAGTCACAGGTAATCTAATTTTCCATACTTTCATATTGTACATGTTGAATTTGTACATATATATTCAAATTGAAAATGTCACGTTGTATTAATGCCCTTGGTTTTGTGGCACCAGGTACAAATTTTCAAATTCATGAAGGAATTCTACCAAAAGACCGAGCAGTATGTACAACATGTCCATGTAGCACGATGGCAAGATGAAAAGTACAGACAGTGTAGGGACACCTTCCCCAATGGCACAATATTGTCGGTTGTGTAATAATAATAATAATTTGTTAAAGTCATGTCTTATTTGAATTTGAACATTTGACCTCAAAGGAGGAAATATTATCTTGAAAGCAAATTAATATTAATATTAATATTAAGAAATAATTCTTTTGTAAGGTCTTGCATGACGTGTAATTATCTTGAAAGCAAATTTAGACACGCAAGTATCTTGCAATTAACTTAAAAGCGAATTTAGTGAGGCAAATATTTTAGGGAGGCAAATTTAGGGATACATGTATCTTGTGGCTATCTTGAAAGACACTTTAGGGGTATACATTATTATTAGTATTAACAGATATTATTAAATGATTAATATTAGCATTAAGAAATATTATTAATATTGATGTTAGTTTCAAAAAATATTCTAGTGTTCTTAATATCATTATAGATTCATCTAATTTTGGTTGTACAAAGTATCTAGACACACATCCCTCTCACCACTATGCTACAACTCATTGATGGGTGCATTCTTATTTTTATTTTTTATTTTTTATGAGAGAAGCTTGTGAAGGTAGGCAGGGTAGAATCTACTTGTCATTCTGGTGGTTGAATCTAGCACCTCCATTGAGAGTTGTGGCAATTATCTTGCCAATAGTGTGGAACTTTGAGTTTTCCATTGTGATGGAATGCATGCTTAATGGCCTCAAGCTATGGATGATTTCCAAGACATTGCATTTGTTTCCAAGAGTCCTCCTAGAAGAGGGAAGATTGTGTAAGTTTTAAACCTGTGTAGAGAAGCAAAGCATATAGATTCTTTTAAGTGAGACAAATATTACACCACAACATTCACACATAGTACACAAAGATTTACCTTGGAAACCCTTAACTGGGAAAGCCAGTAAACCTTGGAGCCACAACTCCTATTTTATCATCATCTCAATATGAATCACTCACAATACAATATAGGTATTCTACAACATCCAAAACCCTAATCCGTTAACCCGGATTAGTCAATAGACCCCACTCCCTTAACCGGGATTAAATTACATATTTTTAGAATAATCCCCAACAAGGCATGCGAAAACGTTTTCTTGCTAGGATCGCAAAAGAAAATGGCCTATCGGTCGTTTTCATATCCGAAACGACCTGTTTCCTTGAAGGTGCCACAGGGATTGTAACCTAAGCCACTGACATGCACACTCTCCCCTTCACATACATGCAGAGAATATAACACATACCCAACAGATTGATCATTCATAACTTCCCAAAAGTGTTGTTGATGTATCGGATCCCTGTTACTCCAAGCAGCATTTAGCATACCAAACCCTTGAATAGAATTTGTGAGACAAATGCGGTCATTATTCGCAGCATGTGGGGCATATTTTATTTTCCATAGTTTACTCTAAACTGCAGTCCTATTTTGAATCCAAGGCAACCATAGTTTAGCCCCCAAATCTTCACTCATTCTGCCTAGATATCTCCCACTTATGTTATCTTTGTAGATTTTATTCCAGGACACCATTACCCATTTTTTCTTCAATTTTTCCACACTTCATAAGAAATTACTTTGAATCGACCTTATTGCAGATACCTTATTATATATATAATTTTATTAGGAGACACAATAATAGAGAGAGCATAGATTGGAATAGCTTGCAGGATGATATTAACTAGAATAAGGTGCCCCACAATGTTGAGAGATCGAAACGATCATCTATCAAATGTTTTCTCCATCTTAGCCAAAAGCTTACTCGAGTAGTTGGGATGTTTGGGAGAGTTTGATAAGGGGGCCCCCAAATATTTGGTGGGAAAAGAACCCTGACAAAAGCCTAAGATTATTGATAAAATTTTTTGAACTAAAATATGCACATTGAGGAAGAAAATCTTGGACTTAATCATATTGATAAGAGTGGAAGAGGCATCCATGAAATATTTGAGTAGATTCTGAATAGCACAAGCTTCCTTACCAGTTGGGAACCCCATAAGCATTGCATCATCAACAAACTGCAAATTGTTCAGTAGAGATTGACACAACCTTGTTATATTCCAACTACATTGCTATGAGAAAGTGTATCTTTGATGATTCTTTCCAAATCTTCAACCATCAAGATTAAGAGAAGGGGAGACAAAGGGTCCACTTGACGAATACCTCACGTGCAAGAGAAGGTTTTGGATTGAGAACCATTGACTAGGATGGAGAAGAAAGCAGTAGATACCAATGAAAGAATCATTGGGTCCATGTAATACCCTAGTTTACTAACCCTTGTATGCAGCTAAGTATTGGTACCGTGAACCTATGTAATGATTTTGCTATATGTTTAAGTTGTTTATGGAAAGGTGTGGACTGTCTGCTTGTGTTGTGGGGGATAAAAAATATAAGAGGGGTACTATTCTCCCTAGGAAAAAGAATTAAGATAAACACAGGAAGTTAAATAAATCAAACATAAAGAAGAAGTCAAGCCGAAAACAAATAAAAAATCAGAAATTAAATAAAGAAGATGAATGGAAAATGAAGACTCTTCTAAAGAGTTGCAAATCCTTTCTAGGTGGAAACACCTAAGAAATACTATGGATTTTGTCTTGATTTACTCTGGATTTTGTCTAGATTTGGAAATCTATCCAAATCACATTATCGATTCTTTCAGTTATTTCTTTGTGTTCCTAGCATCTCAACATGATGTTTGTTCTTTAAAGCCTCACATGTCTTCTGCATAGATATTCATCTTGTATCTCTTCATGTGTAATTTATTTTTCCTTTGTGTGTGCCTCTTACTTTATCCAAAGCTTATTTCTTCCTTCTATGACATATCCTCATTTGTATTCTCTTTGTCTTTTGTTTTTACTCTCTCTTTTTTTTTTCTTCTTTGTGTGACAATTTTTTTTCCCACTTACTAAAACTATTACATAGAGGGATTCCTATCATTGTAAATTTTTAGTTGAATTCCATTGAAAAATCCTTCTATGGTTTCCCCATTCAGTTTTTCCAACTGAACAACAGTTGCATTTGTCAGAAATTTTATCACATATGGACCCAACATGTGCATTCAGAACTTACCTGAAACATTTTCTATTTGATATGTCTATCATGCCTTGCTTTATCATGCAATTTCAAAACCTTTTGATGAAATCTTGTGACGAAGCAATCTTCCTCCAGTTCTACTCATTGAAAATATTTTCTTCGTTACACCAGAATTTTTGATACCTTTTCATTGTGAAAATGCACAAACTTGACACATTGAACTCCATCTCAATAACTGCCTCTTGGCCATACACTAGTTTGAATGGTGTCTATCTTTTCAATTGCTTACATGTGTTGGCAGGTGGTTTGGTAAGGTAACATCGCAGCATCTCTGATGCTGCGACAAGTCAGAGGATATCGCGGAAGGTGGCGAACTAGGTGTAAAGAAGATTATTTTATGCATTTTTGGGTCAATTGTACCACGGTTTGTGGGTTTTGGGTCATTTGGACCATATGTGATGTAATTTTGGGTTAATTGTACCTCATAATGCAGGTTTTTGGGTCATTTGGACCACGTTAGTTAGATTTTGGGTCATTTGTCCAAAGTGTTAGTTAGGAAGTTGTTAGTAAGTGGAAAAGCATTGTAAAGGAGGAATCCTATATATAGACACAAGTTGTAAGTGTTGAAGGATCTGAGTACAAATCCTTATATGTTGGATGTGTGCGTCTTTGAGTCTATATCTGAGATCAAGAGATATTGGTGAGATCTGGTTTTGTGGAGATATTGTGTCAGGGTTTGTTGAAGTAATATGACATGACGGAACTATTTGGTGAAATTCCCTGTGTATCTTTTATGATAATGCATGTTGTGATTCATGAATGATGTTATGTTTTCTTGCAACAATTAATGCTTTACTGTTATACTTGTCGCGATGAATGTTTCTCTTGAATAATTCTATGAATTCAATGTTGCTGAAGTTAAATGCATAGATCTATCTTTGAATGTTGCGATAAGTTAAGTGATTGTTGCCGCAAACATCCTCCTTCATTCGGCAGAAACATGGTTCCATCCACTCTCTCTTGAACGCCTAAGGTGAGACCTCATCTTCTCCGTAGGTGTTGCTGGACAAGGTAAAACTTGTTTGGGCCGGTGCTCAGGGAGATTGTGGTGGGTTGGAGTCGACAGCAATGGGAACCCTTGTCAACTAGGTTTGAGTTAACAAATGGTTCCATTGCCGAAACCATTTGTGAAGTGAAAGGAGGATATGTTGTGGAACTGTTTGGGATATTGCTGGGTCACATTGTATGTAAAAAAGGGTTGTTAGTCGATCCATCAAATATTGCGCTCATTTTGAGCTTAACACCACCGACTAATGTCAAGAAGTTGAGGGCGACTTTGGGATATACTGGGTATTACCACAAGTTCATCAAGGGATATGCAGCAATCACCGCCCCTATGGAGAAGCTATTGAAGAAAGATGCCGTATTTCAATGGAGCCTTGAATGTCAGGATAGTTTTGAGCAATTGAAGGCAAAGATGGCTTTGGCACCAATACTAGTCTTTCTAGACTGGAATAAGGAGTTCCATGTCCATGTTGATGCATCATCGATTACACTTGGTGTGGTGCTGGTGCAACCAGGCGAGGGGGATCTCAATCACCCTATTGCTTTTGCAAGTCGGAAGCTCTCATCCGCAGAAAGAAATTACACTATTACCGAGAGGGAAGGCTTGGCGATGGTCTATGCACTATAGAAGTTTCGACACTACTTATTGGGAGGACATTTTAAGATGTTCACAGACCACTCTCCACTGAAATACTTGGTCAATAAGCCTGTGTTGGGGGGGAATATATGCCGATGGTTACTTCTTTTTCAGGAGTTTGATTTTGAATTAATTGTGAAGCCAGGGCAGTTGAATGTTGGCCCTGATCATCTATCACGAATTGAAACAAACGAAGAGCCAACTAACATTGAAGACGGGTTTCCTGATGCACAACCGTTTAAGGTTGAAGTAGCTGATGGTTATTTTGAAGAAATCATTCAGTTTCAGGCGACAGGTATCATACTAGAAGAGTTCACCACTAGTCAGAAGAAGCAGTTGGTAGTCAAGGTTGCAGACTTCCAGCTAATCGTAGGAGAGTTATACAAGATGGGCGCATACGAGATATTGCGACGGTGTGTCTTGCCACATGAGCAAAAGTAGATCTTGTCAGAAGCACATGCATGAGTGGCTAGAGGGCACTACGGCAGTCGAGCGACTGCCAGGAAGGTGCTTTGTGTGGGGCTTTGGTGGCCCACAGTGCATAATGATGCGACAGACTATGCACAGTCCTGCGACGTTTGTTAGAGGACTGTAAAACCATCTAGGCAAGATGAGATGCCGCTGATGCCTCAGCTAACACTACAGCCGTTCGACAAATGGGCAGTGGATTTTGTGGGACCAATCAATCGATAGGGGAAGCGCACTGGGGCACGATACAACATCATGGTGACAGATTATTTGAAAATATGAGTGAAGGCGGCACCAGTCATTTATTTTTCAGTAGCCACGACCATGCAGTTCTTGTTTGACAACATTATCACTCACTTCGGCTATCCCAAGATATTGCTGAGTGATCAAGGCAGACACTTGTATTGGAGAAAACTCACTATGGCTTGGGAATACCACAACAGATAGATGAATACCAGAAATCTACTCAATTCTCAAAGCAATGCTATTATAAATGACAATGTTAAGTTAATGGAGAAATGTAACCAACCTCGATCCAATGTCTGATGTAGATCCTCATTGGAGCTTTCAATCCACGCACTTGTAATCTGCAAATTAGTCTTGATAGCCAATATCCAACAATTACATATAATGGCATTAACATTATCAATAACAATGGTCCATAACATCATAAGCAAATGTAACCCAATGTATAATAAACAACATTCACACCATGAATGGACGAGAATATGAGCATTTCTATTAATGAACAAGAAGAAGTACAAAGTGATACGACCTCTTGCCGGCAACCAATCTGAACCAAGATCTAGATCAATCCACTTGTTCCTCCACCACTTAAATCCTCCATGAATGGCAAACTCAAACTAGAAGGAGTTTGGAAGGTGAACATAAGAGGTTCACAACTACAAGGATCAATGAGTGCAGACTCAAGATAGGGAAAAAATCCACTAGAGTTCCTTTATTATTCTCTTCTTCCTCCCGTCCATAAGCCATATGTGCTCAATATATAGTCCTCTCAAAGGTAGGTGAAAGGTCTCATCAAGACATTACTTGGGTAGATGGAGAGCCAAAGGTCACCCAATGACCGCTTTTTGGGAGTAAAAAGTGATAAAATAGTGGTTTTTACCATTTTACTTGATACTCGTGGGCTATAGTGATGCAAAGTGCGGGTACGCATGCTATAGTGATGCAACATGCGGGTAGGAATAAAAATAGGGAAAACTGGTATCACTGAAGGATAAAAATGGATCTGAGTCATTGAAATGGATCCTACAGGCTAAAGAATGCTGATGCTCATAGGGTGGAAGATTTCTGTGTAACAAATGCCCCCTAATGTGTGAGGTCAGAGACTGAAATGTGCTACGATGGCCGAAATACACTATAAAACTCAGAAGTGGAGTGATGGAGACACAAGTGGAAAGAACAGCTCACTTGTCATAATACAATAGTATCTTTGAATACATGTCGGTATAGTACAACAATCTGACACAATGGCCATGAATAGGTAGTACATAATGGATACATGTGATAAGTGATCATAGCCATGATCCCTCTATAGTAAGATATGGTCTTCTGCTGAAAAGAAGACAATCGGTGCAAACTGGAGGTACAAACTGCTGGAATCTGAGAGGTGATATCTCAGATGTAAAGTCAAAGTCATATGTAGGATACTGAATGCCACAATCGCCTAGGGTCTTCTACACAAGTCTTAAACAGTGAAAGTCCCATCAAGTGAATAAAGGAGTTGGAGTCGAACCTGATGAGACATCGTCTGATTACCGGTCAATGATGTATACCGTTAACAGACGCGAGATGACCCACCGATAATGAAAATGGGCATCAAGGCACAGAGCACAATCATCAAAGTGTGAAATAATGGGTTGAAGTCGAACACTAGGATGAATCTATCGATCAGGGGACATTGATGTATTCCCAAAACTGTCAATGGCGAGAGAACATGCCACTAATGACTGCAAGCCTCAAGGTACTCAACCGAACTCTAAGTCTCAAGTCCCGGAATAAATGAGTTGAAGTCAATGGAACAAGACTCGCTGGAAGGAGGGAATTAAGGCATACCCCATCAACCAGCACAAGGTACCAGCAATGCTGAAAGATTTGGAAGATCTCAGGTGAAACAGACTGACTCAATAAGGGTGGCCGACATGCAATAGTCAAGAGAACTGAGGAGTGGTCGTCACTGGTTTCAGCACTTCCTTTGAACAAGAGCATGAGAAGATGGATAGACTCAGGCAGCATAGAGTTGAAATAAACTGTACAATGCAGGAGGCATCACAGAGGGCTCCATAATGACTGGAAGCTTAACCAATCGGTGGAGAAAACTGAGAAACAAGTACAGCTCCTAAGGCCCAACTATAGTCCCGACTCATAATGTACGGAGTGGAATGAATGCTCTATTCAAAGGTGACACAACAGCTTCCAACAAGAAATAGTGACTATAATCCCATCTGGCTTTTTGGAATATTTGATTTTTTTGGTCTTTTTCATACTTGGGAAAAGCTTGAAAAAGAATAAAATTACTTATAGTACAACAAGTGAGGGAAAGAGTGTCAAATAGCTAGCATACTAGTCCCAAGCAATGGAACATACTTATGCTCAATCCAAGGAAGTGCATTCATGATATGCACACTTGGGGGTGTGTTCCCTCAGGGTCAAAAGGTCATCAAATTGTGAGGGGAAAATATAGGCTCTACAGGGCTCGACAGGGGAAAAGTGCTCAGGCACCAGAATAACAATTGAGTAAGCGGGAGCTAGCACAAGGCTCAAGTGGCAAGTAGGATGATGCAATGCAATCACAACATGATATAATTGAGGGGAGTCCTTAAGGGAGATGGCCATCATAAGACAAAGTAGAGTATGAGTCTTTATCGCAACGTCATGGCGTGACTACAAAGGATTCCCATTCCTAAGGACAAACAACAGCATGGGCACTGAAATGCATAACGGGATTCTAACTAGGGTGCCCATGTTCGGGAAAGCCCTACCACCACATGATGACACTTCTATAGAAGTGTGAAGGTTCCATGCCGGTCACGAAGCGGGGTCGCACCTAGGGTTTATGAAAATGGTCAACAGGTCAAATGCATAATGCATGTGAAAATGACATCTAACCTATATGCCAGGTGTGAAACGTACTTGCCGTAGGTGTGAAATGGTTCAGAACAACTCTCGTCGAGGAAATCTGATTAAAAAACACTACTCCATGACACGATATTAGTTCATAACGGCTCAAAATGGAAAAAAATATAGAAAAGTGGGTCCAGAAAATTATAAATAGTAACAAAAATTTGTAATTTTCAATTCATTTGCACTATTCACAAATTTGGAGTTTAGTGGATAGTTTTCACCTGAAACTTCAGTCGTCGATCGTGGGATCTACAATTGACCGTTCAGTGAACCGTCTAGAGCAGGTTGGTGGTTACTCCCATACCTTTCATTTGAATGCTTTTATTTTAGTTTTGGTCTGTAGATTTTTTAGTTTGGCCAAGCCCTAGATGGTTTCGGCGCTACTCGCGGGCTATAAGTATGCGGGTCATAGGTAGGGCACCAAACGCGCAGTCAAAAAACTGACTACCCGTGTCTACCAGCCATTGTTTACAAACTAGCCCGCGGGTATGGCCATGAAGAAATTTTTAATCATGAAACTGACCAAAATTTACTTGCTTTGCACTCCAGGGTGGTTCTAGAGTGGAGGGAGAGAGAGCATGACCAGGTTGATGAGGCTGTGTGCAATAATTTGCAAGCACAACAAGCATTGCAAGCATGCGGCTTATATAAATACTGGAGTCTAGGGGGTTTAAGGGCCCAAAACCTACTACTCCATCATTTGATAAACTACTGGGATGTGGATGCTCAACACTTCATCCTCAACGGGCAAACACTGACACTAGAAGTAGAGGATATCTATTTCATTACTAGTTTGTCTCGTTGAGGGGAGGTGGCTAGTCTTTAGTCACGGACCGTGGGTGGTGGGATCATTGTGCAAGACTACATAGTATGGTATTGTCCCGCCAACACATGACCAGTGGGAATTCAAGTGCCAGTCAATGCCATAACGGATCTGAGTAAAAATATCATTGTGGCTACTCTAGTGCAAATCACGGGATCCAAAGCACTGCATTAGGCATCCAGATCGGTGATGTTCTATGCATCACAATACTTGCAGCCTACTATATTCGATTAGTGTACTACTCTGATAGTGTTGATGAAGACACAACTGACGGAATGCAAAGAGGGTAAGGCCAAAAACTTCAGGTATGGTAGCATCCTCTATAGTTTCTTCTTTGAGAGGGTTCCAGGACTTAGCACGAGGGTGGATGTCCCTCCTCACAGTCTCCATGATCTAGCCTTGACCCGGTGGACTGAGATCTTGACACGACAGGGTGGTGGCCGTCTAACGTCACCATATACTGAGGAGTTCTTCCATTGGTGGAACCGGTAGGTGATTTCTATCGAGGACTACCCCTATGTGGGGATAGACTTCAGATAGGACCGTGACATGTCGCTCCCACCAGGTGCATCTTTCGGAGACATTGGTGAGTACTCTTTTGGTTTTTTGGTTAAAATGAAAAAAATATTTTGGTTTTATTATAGTTAAAATGAAAAAAATCTTTTTTGTGGTAGTATCATGTGCTAATGGGTGACTGTTTGCTCGCAGACAAAGGCCCAGTGAGACATGGTCGTCGGGGTAGGGATGAGGTGGCAGCAGATACTGCAGCAGGGCGCACACTCCAGACATTGTGGCGCAACATATCACGGATGGTTTCCCAAGTACCATTGATAGAGGTAGCTTGACTACCTGAGGCTATGCAACGCGGGGTAGTGGATGTTCCTGGTGAGTGGGTGCGGCTACTGCAGCAGATGGCCAACGCAGTACAGTACTACTATGAGACACATCCTATCGAGGCGGCGGCTAGACCTCCTTGGAGGGAGTAGATATCCTAGGGTCTCATCATTTTGTATCGATATGTATATTTTTGAGGGCTACGGGCTCCAGTTTTGTATGATACTACCATTTTGGACATATTTATATATATATATAAAACTTTGGTTCTCGGTTCTAGTATGTGTGTATGTTACAAATGTATGAATGTCTTTGTATTTACGTGCTCATGATGAATGTGACAAATGCCAATCTAATACATAGATAGCGTATGCATCAGATATATAATTATGACTTCTCGGAATATGAATATATGTAATTGAAACAAAATGTCTCTCCAAGAGTCATACCTTAAGGAATATCCGTAGTGATTGAGGGTCTCGTACACGGTACTGCCCATTCAGCTGAGACACAACTAGTTGTGAATCCAGGAGGACTTCTAAAGATTGGATGTCATGTGAAATGGCATCCCAAAGTAGCTCAACAATGACACTATACTCAGCCACATTATTAGACGTAGGACCGAGATAAGCACCTCCTGAAGACACAACTAGGTGGTCAGGTGAAAAGCTAACCCAGGAAGCAGAAGCAAGCTGCTGTGATTGTCGGCTAGCACCATCCGCGAAACCTAATAATGCAGGGAGATCTGTCAATCAAACAGAGTCTAATCAGTAGACCCGACAACCAAAAAGGAAATCTAAACTTTGTACAGAAAAACTATACAATAGTGTACAAAAGTATCAGCTCGAACCAAAGGTTCAAGTGTAATACCGCTTGAGGTAGAGCCCATTTCTAGGCTCCTTCAAGAAAACTCCCTCATAGTCTTCTAACTCATAAGCTCCTTTTTCAAGGACATGCCTAACAATGTAAGGACCGTGCCACATGGGATTGAACTTGCCTGCCCCCAGGGGTTCTTTATCTTGGTCATACAAGAGTACCAATTCACCTTCAGCATATTGTCGGGGATGGCCAAACCTATCATATTAAACCTTGACATGATGCTTGTTAACATCAATGGCCACAGCGGCATATCGACAGTGCTTGTCAAGTTGCTCAAGGTGGACTAAACATTGCTCAATCTCTGTCGTATCAGGGAGGAGCTCTATGGCTAGCTTGAGTGAATGGATTTCACATTCAATCGGTAAAAGTGACTCTACACCATGAACTAACTGGAATGGTGAGAACCCGGTGGCAGTCTTAACTGCGTTTCGATGTGCCCACAAAGTAGGATATAACATGATATGCCAATTGGTCTTACTTTGTTGGATGGTATGTTGGAGAATGGTCTTCAAAGACTTATTTACTACTTCAACCTAACCATTCGCTTGAGGATAGTAGGAAGACGAGTGTTCCTGATGAAACCCAAGATTGAGAGACAAATCCTCCATCATCTTATTTTGAAAGTGACTGCCATGGTCAGTGACAATCTCATTTGGGATACCGAATCGAGTGATAATCTGGTTGAACACGAAATGGGATGTAGTAGCACCGTCGGCTTTTACAGTGGGCATGGCCTCATCCCATTTGGAAAAATAATCCACGTCCACGATAATATGGTGATGCCCCCCAGCCGAAGCTGGTTTGCAATCCATGAAATCTACCCCCCAGTTAGTGAAGGGACTAACAGTGACGACCGGATGGAGGGGTGCTAGATGCGAGTGTATGTTCCGATAAAACACTTGGCAAGGGTGACATCTCTTCACAGCGTTAATACAATCCTTAAATATAGTAGGCCAAAAATAACCAACTCGCATGATACGCTGGGCTATAGCAAGCCCGGATAAGTGACCGCCACATGCCCCCACATGGCAATCATTATGTACCCATTCCGTTTCTTCATGAGTCAAGCAACGACGGAGAATGGAATCATTTCCTCTGCGATACAAAGTGTCACCGACGATAGTATAATCTTTAACGTGATGTCTCACACGCCGTCGCTCGTCTCGTGAATAATGTGGAGGAAACTTCAAAGTTTGGAGATAAACAATGACATCCCCATACCAAGGGTCCTTGTTCGAGATAAGAAATAAGTGTTCATCCACAAAGGAATATTCGTGAATGACATCCTCATCAAGCCGTGGGAGGTCTGACATAAGCTTAGCGAACACCAATGATTTCACCGATTTTGCTGAAGCAAAATTGAGATCAAATTCCTGAAGGATCACAATCCATTTATTATACTTACCCCCGGTAAGGTGTCGTGATAGCACGAACTGAAATGGATTGATATGAGCTACAACAGTGGTTGTTCGAAGCAAAATGTAATGCCGTAATCGCTGGACTGCGTGAACAGTCGCAAGTGCCAGCTTTTCTACGTGAGTATATCTTAGTTCAGCATCTACTAAATTTTGACTAAGATAATAGATAACATGCTCAACGAGTGCATCATCTACCTGAACCAAGACCATGCCAATAGTTTCTTGAGACGCGGCCACATAAAGAATGAAATCTCGTGTAAAGTCCGTGGGACTAAGCACAGGGGCCGATACCAAAGCTTTCTTAAGGGCATCGAAAGACTGCTGGGCTCGCTCATCCCATGTAAAAGGTGTGTCTTTCTTCAATAGGCATGCGAAACCTTTAGTAATACTGGCATAGTTAGCTATAAACCGACGCAGAAAAGTAGCTCTCCATTGGAGTATTTGAAGTTTTAACAAATTACGCGAAGGAGGCAATTGAAGTATTGCCTCAACTTTGAGAGGATCGACTCTAATACCCTCCTTCGAAACTATGAATCCTAGAAGGTGACCAGTCTTAACAGCGAAGATGCATTTGTTTGGATTCAATCAAATTTTGTAGTGGATACATCATTCGAGAATCATATGGAGGTGCTTGGGGTGGTCCACTCTCTTACAAGAATGGCCAGCAAGATCATCCAAGAAAACTTCCATAATCATCTTAAGATCGTGAAAGGCATAGGTCATGGCTCGCTGAAAAGTAGCTCCAGCATTTTTGAGGCCAAAGGGAATTTTTCGGTATGCAAATGTTCCCCATGGACAAATAAATGCCGTCTTATGTTGGTCCGTGGGTTTGATTTTAATATGATTATAACCCGAGAATCCATCCATGAATAAAAAAATCTCACTCCCCGCACAAGCATCCAATATTTGATCAATGAATGGCATGTGGAAGTTGTGTTTTGGACATGCACGTTTCAAATCTCTGAAATTAGTGCATACACGGATCATTCCCTGCTTCTTATCCATAGGAACGGGATTTGACACCCATTCGGTAAGGGGAATGGGGTAGATGAAACCAGCTTTGAGCAGTTTCTCCATCTCTGCCTTAATAGCAGCTGCCTTCCTAGGGTTCACAGCACGTAAGCATTGTCAAACCAGTTTAGCATCAGGATACATTCTAATCTCGTGTTCAACAATGTGGGGCTCTATTCCTGGCATCTCCTCATATGACTAGGCAAAAGCTTCCCGGAGTCTAGTAAACAAGTCAATGTAAATAGTAATCTCCTCAGGAGTACAATCGGCACCGACATAAACATTCTCAATCTTTTCAGGAGTGCGGGAGATGTTGATCGAAGTGGTTGGAGAAATATTGGCCATATTCCCCTCCATAAAAACATCATGCGACTCCAAAAGAGCAACAGGGTGACCAACCATCTCGGCTAGATTCATCCTAAACTCCTCCTACTCAATGAGATCGAGGTTGGGAAGGAAATAAGAGAGATAGTGCATATCTTCCCAAGGCCTCTCACTACCACACATGGCCTCAAGGATAGCTTCATCAGATGGTAAAGTATCATCAAGGCAATCATGAGAGAAAGATGAGTTGGTTGCCCAAACTTGCAGCGTAACGGGTTCTTCTTCAACTATCTGGGAAGAAGAGAGATCCGGATCTGCAGTGGTTTGTTGGATATGATCGTAAGCGAGCTCTGCTACAGATAAAGGCATAGACATCCCAACATGCATAATGTCTCCAGACGTGGAACTCGTGGATGGTAAAATCCACGGATCATTTGAATAGGAGGTCCGGAATAACATATTATTCGAAGGAGGAGGTGCACTATCGGTGATGGTTCCAATAAAATTCACAGGTGCAGAATGGTTAAAAGTTCCTATCAATGAGGGGTACATTCCAACACCTATGTTCCCAGTTGCTGGCTAAGAATCAAAAACTTGCGGGAGTACAAATCCCGTAGATAATGTGGAAGGAGTGCCAACATAATCCAGCTGATCGATCGTCACAATCTTGCCTTCATGGGGAAATCAGATAACTCTAAATACAGTAGACGCGATAGACTTCATACCATACATCCAGTTTCAACCCAGTAAAAGGTTGTAGTCGATGGGCGCATCAACCACTTTGACTTCAATAGGAACGGACTTACCTCCCAAGGAGACAAAAAGGGAAGGGATAATTCCATGCGGTGTAAAAGACCTACCATCGAATGCAGTGAGTGTAGTTCTAGACGCGAGTAGAGGAGGAGAGCCAAGAGCTTTCCAACAAGCTAACGACATTACTGACGCATAGGCACCTTCATCAACCATAGTACGTTTGACGAAGCTCTTAAGGCAAACCACCTTGATTTGAAAAGCCACGTGGTAAGGTAAGCGAGGTTGGACATCAGTAGTATCGAACTTGATAACGCTAGGATTTCCCCCATCCTGAACTCCTAACGCACTCAAAAGGGCATGCTTTTGAGAAGGATAGGTTTGCAAAACCTCAATAGCCAACATGGCACATGGATTTTGGCCCAAATCTTCTACGATGGAGTAGTTATGGGCGGCTCGAGCATTAGGATTATGCATGGAGCGCTTGAGAACACATTTCGGTATCCGCGGCATAATAGAGGGCTTCTCGATATGCAAGGAATTGTCAGAAGGATTGGGAGGCTCACTCCCAGAATTGGGTTGTGGTGCACCATAATCACGCTGACGAGTAGCAACACAAACCTCCAACTGAACCATATTCACACATCCATAACCATTAGTATTGGAAGAAGATGTTGTCGTTTCATTAGTACCATAACCAGTGGTGGGAGCATGTGAAGCCATGTTTTGGTGATGAGGTAGGGGATCCTTCAACACAGTTGGGATTTGTGCCAAATGCTTCGATTCTTCTTCAATTCAAGGACATAAGTGAGTAAGATGATCCTCCCCACAAAGCTTGCAAGGGAATTTCACCTTACGCCTAGGTTTACCATCCTCACCAGCATTACCGCCTTCCTGAGGAGGGTTGGCATTCTCTTTACGAGGAGTATTACGATTGCTATTGTTATTACTTCCATTGTTTCCACCTCTACATTTATTTCTCCCCTTTTTCTTACCACTAGGTTGCTGCTTACCTGACGGTTTCGTTGATTGCAGAATGTGTACATTAGATGATGGAGTGGAAGCGGATAAGGTGTGAACTTGTCTGGGAGAAGATTGGTTTAGCGACAAATTTTGCATTTGATTAGCTACCAAGTCTATAGGGTGAGTGCATGCGGACCCCACGATGCCATCAGCATGTGGTCCAGGAACTGACGTGGGATCATGTCTTGTTCTCAGTGCATCAGGAATAATGTCATACAAAATGCCAGACTGAGAATGAAGTAGATCTAACTGTGAAGCACCTGCAACAATTAATTAATAAGAATATGCGAAATAGCAGAAATGACAGAACTCAGAATCACTTTTATAGTGACCGCAAGCCACTTCGAGGGGTCAACCTCCTTTGAGCAAGCTCAATACAAATAACTTCACTGTGCATTCAATGACCTCAAAACACACTTATATACTAAGTCTATGCCCAATACTATGAGTCAAAACCATGGGACATATAATACTACGGGACGACTTACAAAGCATATGCGTCTAATACTATGGGTCAATGATATGGGCTAATATAAACTATGGATCAACAAATACTACAGGACGACTTACAAATCATATGCGTCCAACAACAATATACTAACATAGTAAAGAGAAGGGTTGACACGGGTTCCTAACATCCCCTCTCCCTTAGAAAAAGCTTTGTCCTCAAAGCTTTGGTTGGAGAAATTGCTGTAGAATCTCTAGGAGTTGTTCCCCGGTAGCATCCTCGGGTTGAATTTCGGGCCACTGACGCCTTTGGAGTGTCAGGGAGGATTGCTTGGAAGGATGTAGATGAAGAAGAACCCTATCAGATGCATGGAAAATGCGCTCAGACCGGTGTTGATTGGCTTGTTTTTTCAGGCGAATTCTGGCCATGTGAAGATTGTCCTGCAGAATGAGAAGAATCTGATCGCGGTTTCGAAGAACCGAGTCAATTTCCTTAATTTGGGAGCTACTAAAGGTGTATGGAAGAAGAACTGGCAATGTTGGTCCATAGACTGCTTCATATGGTGTCCTTTGAGATGTGGTATTGTACCACCAGAGTGCTGCTAGGAAATCCATAGAAATAGTTGGCCAAAGCTATGTATGGATGGGAAAGGGTTTGAGCAATCCCAAAAGGAGTTTCGTTTCACCCTTGTTGACCTGGAAAATATCACAATTAGCCACCATCTGTTGAATTGTCATTTTCAGTCCCTCCCAAAAGAAGTCACTTTGTTCCCAGTCATACATTTTGAAGAACCCAGAGTGCCATGTTGATGAAGAAGCATGGAGTTCATAGAAGAGATAGCCCTATTGAACATATTGCAACCAATTTAGAACAAGCAGAGAAAGAGCTGTAAGAGAAACTGGGTCATCAATTGTGCGAGAAGGAGCATCTGCCACCATATTGTCCTTACCCTTCTTGTAAGTGATCACATAGGGATAACCCATGAGTTGGATAACCCATTTCAGGTGTGTTGGGGAGGAGACCCATTGTTCCATAAAATTTTCTAGACTCTGGAGATCAGTCCTGATGTAGAAATAATTCCCTAATAGGTATGGCTGCCACTTCTATACAGCATGCAAAATAGCCATCAGTTCCTGTTGAGACGTAGATACGAATAAATTCTTACTGGAAAGGTCTCTTGAAGGCGTCAAGCTCATTGGTTCAGCAAAGACACCTGCATATCTATCCAAGGAAGTAGTGGAGACCGTTGATGGGTGCATCTAAATGGAATGGAGCTGAGCGATGACACCATGTGAATTCTTCTTAAGGATTTTTTCCAGGTGATGTGAACTGATGTTGTGGAGAGACCCTGGTTGTAATCCCATTAATTTGTGTTGTTCCCCATTGAATGAAAACGGCATCCAAAGTTCCACAAAATCCCATAAGATGGGGCCAAGTGTGCATAACCATTGAACGCCCAAAACCACATCACATCTGCATAAGGATAAGGAAAACATGTTAGAGCGCAGGTTATAATCTTCCATAGAGATACGCACATTGTGACACTTCCCCTTGTAAGGTAAGGTGCCCCCATTGGAAACCATGACTTCAAACTTGGAGCAAGGATGGAAAAAACAATCAGGCTGTTTGGCAATCCGAGGGTCAATGAAGTTATGAGTGCTGCCAGAATCAATGAGTATGGTAAGAGGGATCTTCTTGAAGTATCCCCTAACTTGCATTGTTTGTGGGGTGGTGACGCCGGTTACAACATGGAGAGAGATCTCGGGTGGGTCGACTTGAGATGGGGTGTCAACAAGCGGGTGTTGAATGTCGACCTGATCATCTACTGTATCTGGAGTTTCTTCATCAAGTTCTGAGGCAAGCGAAGAGTCCACATCCAAGAGATATAGCTTTTTTTGAACACATATATGTCCCCGGGTGAATTTCTCATGACAATTATAACAAAGCCCTTTTTCTTGGCGTGCCTACATCTCTGTTTCAGACAATTGCTTGATAGGAGTTGGTTGAGGAGCAGGCGTGATGGGAGGTCGTTGGGAACCCATATTTTTGAAGGGAACAAAGGTGGGTTTTGAGCGTTGTTGAGCTTCGATCTTGTCCTGTGCAAACTTAGCCAACCCTAGGACTTACATCATTGTGTTGGGACAGAACATTTTGACCTCTAAGCGGATTTCATCCTTGAGACCACTGATAAAACAACTCCTGTAGAATTCATCAGACAATCCTTCTATGTGATTGGCTAGTTTCTCAAATTCTGTCTGATACTCTCTCACTGTGCCAATTTGGTGAAGTTTAGTGAGTGCTCCTGTGAAGTCATCAAAAGCACTAGGACCAAACCGTGGCAAAAGGAGTTGGCAAAAATCTGTCCAGTTTGGCTCGGGATGAGCTTTGATGTACTAACGGTACCATTGAAGGGCTTCTTGTTCCAAATGAAAGGATGCAAGTGGAACTTTCTGGACATCAAAAGTATTATGTAGACTGAAATATTGTTCTGCTCGATATATCCATCCAGTCGGATCAGTACCACTGCAGCGAGGAAAATCAAGCTTCAACCCACGAAAATTGTCGGAAGAAGAGAACCCGGTTGCTACAAAAGATTCTGGCTATCGGTTATTGTTCATGGCTGAATGCTGAAGATGGAGGCTGAGAAATTTTTCATCCAGATCTTGGAGTTTGGTTTGGATGGTTGCAAGTGCTTCCTCCATGGTTTTTTCTCCTGCACGGGTGACAACCACAACCAAGAGTTTTTTTTTGGAAATGGATAAAAGCTTATTTAGTAAAGGAAGATTTGGATTTGGAAAAAACTCGGATGGGTAATTGGGGTTTGACTAGGTTTTGGACACTTTCAGATGGATAGCGAAGCAAAAAATGGGGATTTCAGAAGCGGGGTGAAAGAATGAGAAAATTTGGTAGAGAGGGGCAAAGAAGCAGAATTAGGAAAGGAACACAGCGGCAAAATTTGAAGGCGTTTGGGTGAAAATTGGAGTTATGGCAAACCCTAAAATTAGACAAATGTGGGATTTCTGGTCTTGGGAAGTGGAATTTGGGATAGGGTCTTCCGGAATGAAATATGCAGAATGGGATTGCAGGTATGTCAGTGAAGTTTCATGAAAAACAAAGTTGAAACAAGGGAGATATGGCCGAAAAACAAAATTTATTTATTTATTTTTATTTTATTTTATTTTTTATTTTTATTTTCAGAAATGGATCGGCAACAGTAGCGCAAAATGGATCTGAAATAGATAGATCTGCAATGGCCCGAAAGTGAGCAGAAATAGAGGGATCTGAAACAGCACTGAATGGATTGAAAACAACTGGTTCTGGAACGACTCTCAGAATGGATCTGAAATGGTGCAGCTGTGATCGACAACAGTTCAACTGAAAATAGATATGGACCCCAGGTATGTGCGGCTTCCTAATAGTTCAGGGGTTTCACTCGGCCACCAATGTTGTCTGACGGCTCGCGTATTGGGGAAGTACCCCTCACTCCATGGCTCAGGTAAAACTGATAACCGCTTTGCCACAAACGACCGCTCTTGGTTTACCTCATGGGTGGGAACTGGCCAATCAGGTAGGGGTCATTTCCCTTTTCGCTGGTAGGTCCTCTCAATGGGCCAGCTACTTTGAGGTTCCTGTGGTACTGCTCATAATGAGTTTTAGGGATTAATCCCAAGTACTTCCCAAAGTTAAGCGGATAGGGATTATTCCTAAATCCGAACCTGCAATAGATGCGAAAAAAAATTTGGCAGAAATTTCACCTAGCGAGCCTAAGAAAGTGCTCTGATACTAGATGTGAAGCACCTGCAACAATTAATTAATAAGAATATGCGAAATAGCAGAAATGACAGAACTTAGAATCACTTTTATATTGATCACAAGCCACTTCGAGGGGGAAACCTCCTTTGAGCAATCTCAATACAAATAACTTCACCATGCCTTCAATGACCTCAACACACACTTATATACTAAGTCTATGCCCAATACTATGAGTTAAAACCATGGGACATATAATACTATAGGAAAACTTACAAAGTATATGCGTCCAATACTATGGGTCAATACTATGGGATAATATAAACTATGGATCAACAAATACTACAGGACGACTTACAAAGCATATGCATCCAACAACAATATACTAACATAGTAAAGAGAAGAGTTGACATGGGTTCCTAACACTAGCTGCTAGACTTTCAAGATAGCTTGTTCCTCAGCCACAATGCCGGACATCGAAACATCCTTAGCAATGTATGGGAGTAAAGACTTAAGGAACCATTCCAATAGGAACTCTGGAGGAATGTTGGCTTTCACTAATCTCTTCTACTGACGCCATTCTGGAATGTGGTCAGAAATATGTGTGGCCTTATTCTAATGGAAGGTGGACAACAACTCAGTACCAGTATCATAATGAACCGACAACTGGAAATGGTCTAAGAAAACCAAAGCAATCTTGTTGAATCCCCTATAGGTGTTTCCAGGCAACTCCACATACCACTTCGTGGTTGCCCCCATGAGGGTGCGTTGAAATAGTCTTAACCTAATGGAATCATGATTCAAAGAGTTGGAGGAGCACCAAAGGTGAAATGTCATGACATGATCTCCCTGGTCCTCACCACCTTTCCCCTCAAACTTTGGAATGTCCGAATGGAGCTTGGTAGGGACCGGGGGCTAAGTAGGGTCGTGACACATCGGATCATTCGTGAGCTTCGAAAGATCCAGGAGATTCAAGCGTGCAAGGAACGGGAGCGAGGCTGAAAAGATTGATTATAAGGCCCCATAAAAGGTTGGTTAAACGGAACTGTGTTATAAGATGGACCAAAAGCTTGACCATGAGGATTAAACTGTTGCTAATGAGGACCTGACGGTCCATAAGCTTTCCCCTGGCCATAGGATTGATAACCTCATCCTGGCTGACCCATTTGATAGTAAGAAGGTATATGCGTGTTTTGGGCACCATATTGGGGTGGTGGGTGATACTGGTGGCCAACACCGACTGTGTTGTAGTAAGGGTTACCACCATGAGCATGGGGCATGTATGTAATATTCATATCGGGAACCGTGTTGTAATGACCGTAATGGTATGGTATGTTCCCACCACCAGCATTAGGATTAGCTTGAGCAGTCATGTGGTGACCAAAAGCATGAGAAGTATGCCCATCCCCAACATTAGTGTGATTAGTAGCAGGGTTGGTGGTGTGATGTCCATGTGGATAGGAAATATTCCCATCCTCTACATTAGCATCTCTAGTGGTGGCAATGGATGCAAAAGTATGAGGTATATGTCCACCCTCGTGGTTGGGAGGAATGGTATCATTCATAAAAGTAGTCCTAGTTTGACGAGTAGTGACACTTGTATTAGGTGGTTGATGGTGAGTGGTATTCCGAACAACATTCCGGTTAGGTTGAGTAACCCTAGGAGGTGGTCGTCTTCCAACATTAGCATTGTTAGGATTTCGACTAGTCCCCATACTATGTGAGTGGGTGGAAAACGTAATGCCCCCATCGAGGGTAGTGCCCCCAGTGGGTATAGTATGGCTAACACTTTGGGTAGTGCCGGCATGACTACCAACCATAGTGGAAGGTTCAACAGTATTATGATTGGGCATACCAAAAGAGAGTGTGGTGGGGTTGATCATAGGGCTAGTATCATCATGTGTCTCAAACATCCCATATCTATAATTGCGTGGAAACGAAAGAATGAAAGGCTCGTCCTGTTCTTCAACCTCGGGTAAGTCGGGCATTCCGTAAAGACAATTATCCGGATTCGAAGGATCAAACAGATCCCGGTCAAGTGGATTAGGCCAAATAGAACCAAGTTGAGTCTTAGGTGGATCACCCCCACAATCCTCACGAGGAGTATGGGGATCGGAAGTATGTTCAACTCTACCCAAAGGAGTAGAAGGGTTTTCCCCAATATCGGGATGTGCAGCCATGTAATCTTCAACGTAAGTCACATAACAATCCAAAGACTGAGAGGGAGCCCTCCGGCATCCTCTAGCAATACGGCGTGTAACCTCGAGTGGCTTTAAAGCAGCCGAATGACGGAACCGACGGAGAGTAGGGCTTCGTGCCACGTTATCTCTGGCGAGAGTCACAATGTCCCCTAAAGGCCAACTATCGATCAAAAAATAGTAAATCAAAAGCACACACCTAGAGAAACTACAACCAAGAGCAAATAGACAGAGTGGCTAAATGAGATCCCGAAACTAGAGCTGATATGTCTCGCCTAGGAGAGGCTTGAGACTCCCAAACTATAGCCGGAGGTAACAGAATCAGTTATAGAGACACCCAGTCTTCATTGTGTCGACAGGGTCAAGTCCACTGCACGAACACAACCGTGTTGTCCAATCCCTATCTGACTCAGGACACAAACAGCATAACCACTGCAAGTACCCTGTGCGGTACCTAGGTAAGGCAACTATGTTCACCGTAATATAACCAATGCTCAGGGGGACAGTCACAGGTGGGACCCATCATATGGGTAGGGTAGCTAAGCCTGAAGCACAAGAGGACAAGCCTTCGGTACCCCCAGATACGAACAAATCTTGGATATATCTCCCACATTCAACCGGTATCAGAGGGATATCTCCTCAACCAACCTCCCGTGACCTCATGCTTAACTCTAGATTGAGTAAGGCTTCCTGAGAACACCGATCTATACCATGGATTCCTCCACTCCCTGGTCAGACACCTAATGTTTTGTCTAGTAGTCTTGGATTGTTAACTCACAATGATCTATTCCAAGAATATAAATCTATGCTAGTTGGTGTACCCTAGAAATAAAATAAGTCTAATCAATTTTATGATTAAGCGTTAATTTTAGTGGCTGTGATTACTCAAGGGATATGATCGTGAAACTAGTGATGTGTAGACTCTATAGTATGCAACATTGTCCAATCCTAGACTCATCTATCCAATACAACAATGTCACTAATATGCAAAATCAACCAACAATTCCAAAATAAAGATGCAATCGTTTATCTTTTCAATGCACAAGCAGAACCTAAAATGAAGGCAACAAGCACTCAATGCAAGATGCAGTACATGAAAGTAAAATATTTTTGTATTTTCGCTTATAAACGAAAAGGAAAATGCAAAAACTAAATGTATTTTTTTTGTATTTTTTTCAATATAAATAGACTGAAAAAAAGCAAGCAAAATCCTACTATTCAGTCACTGAAGTGCCAAGAAGATCACTAAGACAACCCAACAGATCCTAAACAGCAAGACTCAGCCAAAGGAATGAGCTCAAAAGGAAGAAACCAAGACGCTAAAACCAAAGATTGGTAAAAAACCAAAAAGGCTCAACCAAGAGAAACGAAGAGATCTAGTCACACCCAAGGCATGAAACAGTCAAGAAAGAGGCCAACAAAGACTCAGGAACCAACCAAACTCACCCAGCAACAACCAATAGCCATAAACCAACAAAAGTCAGAGTTACATGCTACTGTCGAAGGAAATCCCGCGGGTACCCGCGAGTAGTAGAGTGAACAGAGGTGGGTAGATGCGGGTAGAACTAAGCTAGCCCGCGGGTGAGGAATTGCAAATGGGAAAATAGAGAGTCCAGAGGCTCAGAAAAAGCAAGTTTTCTACAGTGTATCTTGACGGCCAATCAGTGACACAGAGCTTCGATAAACAACAACTCTAATTATGGACTAATGCTCAAAAAATTTCCCAAACATGGATGTTTTCCACAGTGGAGTCGCCATTTCTTTATTGGAGAAAACTCACTATGGCTTGGGAATACCACAACAGACAAATGACTACAAGAAATCTACTCAATTATCAAAGCAATGCTATTATAAATGACACTGTTAAGTTAATGGAGAAATGTAACCAACCTCGATCCAACGTTTGATGTAGATCCCCGTTGGAGCTTTCAATCCACGCACTTGTAATCTACAAATTAGTCTTGACAGTCAATATCCAACAAGTACATATAATGGAATTAACATTATCAATAACAATGGTCCATAATATCATAAGAAAATGTAACCTAATGTATAATAAACAACATTCACACCATGAATGGACGAGAATATGAGCATTTCTATTAATGAACAAGAAGAAGTACAAAGTGATACGACCTCTTGCCGACAACCAATATGAACCAAGATCTAGATCAATCCACTTGTGCCTCCACCACTTCAATCCTCCATGAATGGCAAACTCAAAATAGAAGGAGTTTGGAAGGTGAACATAAGAGGTTCACAACTACAAGGATCAATGAGTGCAGACTCAAGATAGGGCAAAAATCCACTAGAGTTCCTTTACTATTCTCTTTTTCCTCTTGTCCATAAGCCATATGTGCTCAATATATAGTCATCTCAAAGGTAGGTGAAAGGACTCATTGAGACGTTACTTGGGAAGATGGAGAGCCAAAGGTCACCCAATGACCACTTTTTGGGAGTAAAAAGTGATAAAATAGTGGTTTTTACCATTTTACTTGATACCCACAGGCTATAGTGATGCAAAGCGCGGGTACGCATGCTATAGTGATGCAACATGCAGGTAGGAATAAAAATAGGGCAAACTGGTATCACTGAAGGATAAAAATGGATCTGAGTCACTGAAATGGATCCTACAGGCCAAAGAATGATGATGCTCAAAGGGTGGAAGATTTCTATGTAATAGTGTTAGGAACCCATGTCTTTACTTTGTTAGTATATTGTTGTTGGATGCATATGCTTTGTAAGTCATCCCGTAGTATTTGTTGATCAATAGTTTATGTTATTGTTGTTGGTGCATATGCTTTGTAAGTCGCCCATAGTATTGTTGATCCATAGTTTGTAGTGGCCCATGGTTTTGACCCATAGTATTGGTGCCTAGACTCAGTATATAAGTGTGTGTTGAGACCTATGAAGGTACCGGGAAGTTATTTGTATTGAGCTTTCTCATAGGAGGTTGTCCCCTCGAAGTGGCCTGTGATCAATATAAAAGTGATTTTGAGTTCTGTCATTTCTGTTATTTCACATATTCTTATTAATTAATTGTTGCAGGTGCTTCACATCTAGTATCAGAGCACTTTCTTGGGCTCGCTGGGTGAAATTTCTGTGAAATTTTTTTTCACATCTGTTGCAGGTTCGGATTTGGGAATAATCCTTATCCACTTAACTGTGGGAAGTACTTGGGCATAATCCCTAAAACTCATTGTGAGGAGTACCACAGGAACCCCGAAGTAGTTGGCCCATTGAGAGGACCTGCTAGCGAAAAGGGCAACGACCCCTACCTGATTGACTAGTTCCCACCCGTGAGGTAAACCAAGAGCTGTCGTTTGTGGAAAAGTGGTTATCAGTTTTACCTGAGCCGTGGAGTGAGGGGTACTGCCCCAATACGCAAGCTGTCAGACAACATTGGTGGCCGAGTGAAATCCCTGAACTGTTAGGAAGCCACACATACCTGGGGTCCATATCTATTTTCAGTTGAATTGTTGTCGATCACTGCTGCGTCGTTTCAGATCCAGCCGTTCAGATCCATTCTGCAAGCCATTCCAGATCCATCCGTTTTCAATCCAGTCGGCGCCGTTTCAGATCCCTCTATTTCTGCTCACTTCTGGGCCATTGCAGATTTATCTGTTCCATATCCCTTCCGAGCCGTAGCCGCTCCAGTCTGAAACACACACACAAAAAAAAAGGTATAAAATTCAGTTTTTTCTCCATATCTCCCTTGTTTTCACTTTGTTTCCCTTGAAATTTGTGGGGAACCCCTGTCATCCCATTCTGCATATTTCATTCCTGAGGACCCTATACCCAATTCCCCTTCCCAAAGCCCGAAATCCCACATTTATCTATTTTTAGGGTTTGCCATAACTTCCTCAGATTTCACCCAATCACCTTCAAATTTTACCACAGAGTTTCTTTCTGAATTCTGCTTTTTGTTCCCCTCTGCCAAATTTTCCCATTCTTTCACCCCGCTTCTGAAATCCTCATTTTTGCTTCCCTGTCTATTCGACAGTGTCCAAAACCTAGTCAAATTACCCTTCAGATTTTTTCCCAAGTCCAGATTTTCCTTTACTGAAGCAGTTTCTATTTTTTTTTTCATACCTAGTCAACCAAAAAAAAAAACTCCTGGTTATGATTGTCACCTGTGCAGGAGCAAAAACCATGGAAGACGCACTTGCAGCCATCCAAGCCAAACTCCAGGATCTGGATGAAAAATTTATCGGCCTCCATCTTGAACATTTAGCTATGAACAACAAACGACAGTCCGAGTCTTCATCAAACAATGGGTTCTCTTCTTCCAGCAATTTCTGTGGTCCGAAGCTTGATTTTCCTCGCTTCAATGGTACCAATCCAACTGGATGGATCTATCATGCAGAACAGTATTTTAGTCTGCATAATACTTTTGATGTCAACAAAGTTCCATTGGCATCCTTTCATTTGGAACATGAAGCTCTTCAATGGTACCATTGGTACATCAAGGCTCATGAAGAGCCAAAATGGCCAGACTTTTTCCAGCTCCTTTTGCAACGATTTGGTCCTATTGCTTTTGATGACTTCACAGGAGCCCTCACTAAACTTCGCCAAATTGGCACTGTGAGAGAGTATCAAAACGAATTTGAGAAACTATCCAACCACACTGAAGGATTGTCTGATGACTTTTACCGGAGTTGTTTTATCAGTGGTCTAAAGGATGCCATCTGCTCTGAGGTCAAAATGTTCTGTCCCAACACAATGATGGAAGCCCTAGGGTTGGCTAAGTTGGCAGAAGACAAGATTGCAGCCCAACAATGCTCCAAGCCCACTTTTGTTCCCTTCTGAAATATGGGTTCTCAATGACCACCTATACCGCAGCCTCCTCGACCAACTCCTATCAAGTGTTTGTCTGAAACAGAGATGCAAGCATGCAGAGAAAAGGGGCTTTGCTATAATTGTGATGAGAAATTCACTCGGGGACATAGATGTGTTCAGCAAAAGCTCTATCTCTTGGATGTGGATTCTTCGCTTGCCTCTGAAATTGGTGATGAAGATCCAGAAACACTGGATGCTCCGGTTGACATTCAGGAACCGCCTATTGACCCTCCGTCTCAAGATGACCAGCCAAAGATCTCTCTCCATGCTTTAGCTGGAATCACCACCCCCCAAACAATGCGGGTCAGGGGTTACTTCAAGAAGCTTCCTCTTACAATACTCATTGATTATGGTAGCACTCATAATTTCATTGACCCTCGAATCGCCAAACAAGCTGATTGTTTTATCCATCCTTGCTCCAACTTTGAAGTCATGGTTACCAATGGGGACACCTTACCTTGCAAAGGGAAGTGTCGAAATGTGCGTATCTCTATGGGATATTATACCTTGCACTCTGACATGTTTTCCTTGACCTTAGGCAGATGTGATGTGGTTTTGGGCGCTCAATGGCTACGCACACTTGGCCCTATCTTATGGGATTTTGCTGAACTTTGGATGCAATTTTCTCTCAATGGACAAAAACACACATTGAAAAGATTACAACCAGGTTTTATTAGCATCATCAGTTCACATCGCATGGAAAAACTCCTCAAGAAGAATTCACATGGTGTCATAGCTCAGCTCCATTCCATTCAGATGCAACCATCCGCGGTCTCCGCTACTCCTTTGGATCTACAACAAATTCTGGATCGATATACAGGTGTCTTTGCTGAACCAGTGGGATTCCCACCTTCTAGGCTAGAAGACCATCATATTCAGCTTCTTCCTGGCAGCGTTCCTCCCAACATCAGGCCCTATCGCTACCCATTTCACCAAAAAATGGAGATTGAAATGCTCGTTCGAGACTTATTGAAGCAAGGTATTATTCACCCAAGAACTAGTTACTTTTCTTCTCCAGTTATTCTTGTCTGCAAAAAAGATGGGTCATGGCGCCTCTGCATTGACTTCCGAGCACTTAATCACCTCACCATCAAGGATAAGTTTCTAATTCCTGTTGTTGATGAGCTTCATGGGGCTCACTTTTTCTCCAAGTTGGATCTTCATTCTGGGTATCATCAAATTCAGGTTCATGAGGATGATATCCCTAAAACAGCTCACCGCACACATGATGGCCATTATGAGTTTTTAGTCATACCCTTTGGCCTCACTAATGCTCCTTCCACATTCTAGGATTTAATGAATAAAATATTTCGACCCTACTTGCGGAAATTCATTCTAGTATTCTTTGATGATATCCTCATCTACAGTAAAACATGGGATGAAAATCTCCAACATTTGGATCTTGTCATGCAACTTTTCTCTGACCATCATCTCCATGCCAAGCAGTCTAAATGTGTTTTTGGACAGAAGGAAGTTGAGTATCTCGGGCACATTATCTTAGCACAAGGGGTTCACGTGGATCCTGCCAAAATCGATGCCATGAACAATTGGCCGCATCCTCAGACACTCAAGAGCCTTCGTGGTTTTTTGGGGTTGTGTAATGTCCCTTGTTAGGAATTTTATTAAAATTGCAATTTTTCACTTTTTTCCTTGGTTCGACCTTGGACTAGTTTCGATCTCTAGGTCCCAAATTTGCCCCAAATGATCCCAAATATTCTGAGAAGGTATATGAATGATATTATAACATAGATATGTGTTTCAGGGATGCCTTTGTACCTTTAAAACACTTCTACAAATACTCTTTCAATTCTGGTCAATGTAGGTAACTTTACTAGTGATTTCCCTTTGACTAGTATTGGTCTCTAGGTCTTAAATTGACTCCAAATGCCTTCAAATATTCAAGGAAGGTTTATGAATGATATTAGGAATTGAATATGATGTTCAGGGATAACATATGGCCACCAAAAGACCTCTGCAAATTCTCTCAATATTCTGGACCAAGTATGCAATTTTACTAGTAGTTTGGGGTTCAAATCCCCCTGAGGTAAGTACTGAAAATGGCTTCCCAAATGCCTCCAAACCCACTCAAATTTATGAACAGAGGTAGGTAATGTGTTAAGTATGTTATTAAGGTCTCATATGCACCATTAATGGTTTATTACAAATGTTCTCACCCTCTCCCATTCAACTGCAAAAATCCCCAATTCGACCCTTGGGGAAATGGCACTATTTCACCTCCCAATACAACTAAACGGAGTAAAAATGCTTCAAATGCTCAAGTACAGTACATGAAACTTGTAGAAGACATCCATGGCAGTATATTGATCACAAATATATCATAGAATCATCCATTCATTCGAAATCATCATCAATACATTGGTTCACAACAAGGTAGTGGGGAAATGGCATTGTTCTTCCATTAAAAATGAGATTTATACATTTCTACTTGGAATTTCGACCTGAAAATTTTTGGAGATGAAGAACAGAGTATTTAATTCATATTACAAAATAAATGGGGCATTAGAAGCTCCCCCAAATAGTACAATAGCTCACCAAAAATGCCCTCCCTCAAGGATCAAGAATATGCCATCAAAACTGGAAATGGTTGAAGGAGCGAGCTGCAATAGAAGAAACCATGAGATGCCCTATAGCTTACACCTGCAAATAAAGACTCCATTAAAGCTCCAAATGAAATGTCTGAATGGCCTTTCCAATTGCCAACTTGGATGGGAATCTTTCACCCTCGAAATTGGATAAGGCAAGAAACTAGTCATCCACTAGCTCTCCCTCTTCACAAATGCAATTGCAAATTCTACAAATGATCAAAAGGCATTCTCATACTTCATTTCTATATTTTATAACCAACATTAGCCTTCTAAGGGTCGAAATCCTCTCAATAGATTCAATAGATTTCCATTTAGGAAATATTCCACATTTGCCACTTGTCTCCTAGTTCCAACCTTCCATCTTCTCCCAAATTCGATTTTGGGTCTCTTTGGCTTCTCCAACTCCCAAATTCGACTTCCTTGAGCCTATTTTTGGGGCTGACATGTCATAGTGGTCAGATGTCAGAGGTCAGGTCTGCAATTTGTCATAGTTGTCATAGATGCTCCATCATTGGTGTCATAGGGGCTAGGGAATCTAGCCCAAGTGTCCACAAACTTCCACTTTGACTCTTTATCTTCCATGGAGGTTACCAATCCTTCCCAATTCGACCTAATATGCTCAATGACATGTTTTATGACTTACCAACTCACCCAAGAGTGTTCACATTCCCATTAATTTGAATTTGCAAAAGAGATATACCATGTATTATGAAAAATCAAGCTAGTGTGGGTCCCACATCCTCCATATGTTTCCAAAACCATTTGTCACCTAGGATTTCTCTTGAATTTCTTTATTCACTCTATTTATTAAATACTTGAACCCTTCCAATGTCTAAACATCATTTATTATCCCCCTTATTCCAAATCCCAAAGCTTCCACCCCAAACCTAGGAAACTAGTAATTTTCCTCCTTGGCAATTATTTGACCCTTAACATCAATTTTACAAACTCTAATGAATATGGCTAATGTGATTAGGCCATTGTGACACAATTACAAATTTGGGACATGAAAAATCCTCCCTTCCCAATATTGCTTGTCCTCAAGCAATTTCAAACATGGGTGTTGAAGAACCTGCTTTCTGTATAATTCTTTGAAGTTGCCATTGAATTGCCAAACCTTGAGTCTTTGAGTTTCCATGAATATTTTAGAGAGGAACCACCATGCTTGCTGCTGCACTACTCTGATTAAAATCACTTTATTAAGTGGGGAATCCATCTCCCATGCTGCTTGCTTCCCCCCAAAAAATGAAACCAATGAGACAAAAATTATTCCAGGGTCCCATTGCTTGTATTGCACCCCAACAATTAAGAGTGCTCTCCAACCTACACCATTAGATAACAGGATTCCTGGATCCCATTTTCTTGTATGCATTCTTCCAAACATCATGAGTACCAAATATATATCATCAAAGTACATAACAACATAATGAAAATGTACATCTAGGATATGCTTCATCAAAGAGTCATGAAAGTGCTTATACCTCCAAGCAAGTAGACCACCATTTTCCAAGTGCATACAAGCTTCAAGTGACCAATCAAATCTGCTCCAATGACATAGGTGAGGATCCCATGTCCTATAATGCTGCTCCAAAAGGATGTGATACGCATCAAAATATTCAGCCATGTATTCTTTCATCCAAGAAGTGAATGAAGAATCTCCACTAGAATCTGAACCAAATAATGAGCAGAAAAAACAAGGAAACTTCAAATGACTCAAATAAGTCTCACCCATACATCCATGAATGTGAGAATCATAAAGATGTAACAAAGTATGTGGCTGCCAACAAAAATGTTCTCCCATCATAAATCTATTCATCCAAGTGTTGGATGAAGTTCCTCTAACATCAAATGAACCCAGTGTTGAGCAAGAAAAACCATGAGTATTCAAGTGACTCAAATCCATATCATAGGTGCATCCATGTAGATGTGAATCATCATAAAGTGACAAATTATGCTGCTGCAAATGTGAATAAGAATGTGCTCCAACCATGTCATCATAAAGGTTAAATCTAGGAGTTCCATACTCATCATGTGGCACCATCAAAAAGAACCCTTTCACCCATACTTCATTGAGACTAATACTGCAAAACATGGAATTGTAGGATGTAGGAGAATGTACTAACTCACCCAAATGATCAAAAAGTTCAGGAGTTTCATCATGGGAAGGATCCATGTGGGTAGTATCATGCAGCTCCTTCAAAAGTGTGAACTCTTTGTCATAGTTTGGTTCCAATGTAGAGGAATCATGCTCTTCTTTAAAAGTTGCATAACCTTCATCAAGAGGCAATTCAAATTCCTCTTCCACCACATCAAGTGTTTGGATCTCTTCAAGTTCATCTTCAAATACATCAAGAACATTCAAATTTTCACATTTATCATGATCCACCATGTCATGAGAATCCTCCAAACAATCTACCATTTGACAATCTGAAACATAGGAGGAAAAACAAGTATCTTGCAACTTTTCAAGAAGTTGCTCATTTTGAATTGTGAGCTTATGAATATCCTCATTATTCTTCAAGTATGCATCATGTAACAATTCATTAAGCTCAAACAAATGGTTTCTATCAAAAAGCAAAGACATGAAATTACCTTTGATGTGGCACATTGCTCTTTGAATCTTCTCCATGTCTTCAAGGAAGGATGTTTCCTCCAATGAAGTAGCTCTCCAACAAGAATTTGACACCAATGCTTGAGTGTCATGGAGAATGTTGAGGGACTTTTGGATATTATTTTCATTCATCTTTAAGGACCCTTCAAGAAAATGAGGCTCTTGCAAATGAACCTCCTCATCTTCTTCAATTTTGCTTGGACCAACTTCATGAAGCTCACGTGGTGATGGGGAAGTTGATCTTGGTTCTTCTTCAACCGCTACAAGGTCTACATTATCATGCTTAATGAAACTTGTACTTGTAGAAACACTTTCAAAAGTGATCTCTATGTCACCAACATAGAGGTGTGAGCACCCATCAGTAGGTACTCCTTCATAGTTTAAGCATCCATCAGTAGATGCTCTTTGGTTCATGTCTAAGCTAGAAGGTGTCTCGAAATGATCTTCCATATTTTCAATAGAATCTTCTTCATGCTCTTGTGATGTCTCTTCCTTTTGCTCCTTAAAGCAAGCTGATGCATTTTTCCCCTTGTTTTCCTTAGGATCAATATATTTGGAATCTCTTCTTGAATAAATCTCAAAAGCTCTCCTCAAGGAGGACATCATTTCATGCACACATATATGATACTCGCTCCAAGGGTTTTTACAAGAAGGGCATAAACCTTTCTTCACTAACTCCACATCTTCATTTTTGGGCCTATTTTCAAAAACATGTTCAGCATAGTACTCAAAAGACATGGCATTTTGTGTATTTTTGCTAAAAGCAAGATATTCTTGATATTTTTGATATTGTTGGGGCAAGGTTTTATATTTTGCTCTCCATCTTTGGAACTCACTCATAGAATTATCCTTGGTTGGTGTGACACACTCATATTCATCATAATAGTAAGACATGGCTGCCAATTATTCTTGAATGTATGTACCTAATACACAGGTGCAAGGACCATGCTCTGATACCACTGTAATGTCCCTTGTTAGGAATTTTATTAAAATTGCAATTTTTCACTTTTTTCCTTGGTTCGACCTTGGACTAGTTTCGATCTCTAGGTCCCAAATTTGCCCCAAATGATCCCAAATCTTCTGAGAAGGTATATGAATGATATTATAAAATAAATATGTGTTTCAGGGATGCCTTTGTACCTTTAAAACACTTCTGCAAATACTCTTTCAATTCTGGTCAATGTAGGTAACTTTACTAGTGATTTCCCTTTGACTAGTATTGGTCTCTAGGTCTTAAATTGACTCCAAATGCCTTCAAATCTTCAAGGAAGGTTTATGAATGATATTAGGAATTGAATATGATGTTCAGGGATAAAATATGGCCACCAAAAGACCTCTGCAAATTCTCTCAATATTCTGGACCAAGTATGCAATTTTACTAGTAGTTTGGGGTTCAAATCCCCCTGAGGTAAGTACTGAAAATGGCTTCCCAAATGCCTCCAAACCCACTCAAATTTATGAAAAGAGGTATGTAATGTGTTAATTATGTTATTAAGGTCTCATATGCACCATTAATGTTTTATTACAACTGTTCTCACCCTCTCCCATTCAACTGCAAAAATCCCCAATTCGACCCTTGGGGAAATGGCACTATTTCACCTCCCAATACAACTAAACGGAGTAAAAATGCTTCAAATGCTCAAGTACAGTACATGAAACTTGTATAAGACATCCATGGAAGTATATTGATCACAAATATATCATAGAATCATCCATTCATTCGAAATCATCATCAATACATTGGTTCACAACAAGGTAGTGGGGAAATGGCATTGTTCTTCCATTAAAAATGAGATTTATACATTTCTACTTGGAATTTAGACCTGAAAATTTTTGGAGATGAAGAACAGAGTATTTAATTCATATTACAAAATAAATGGGGCATTAGAAGCTCCCCCAAATAGTACAATAGCTCACCAAAAACGCCCTCCCTCAAGGATCAAGAATATGCCATCAAAACTGGAAATGGTTGAAGGAGCGAGCTGCATTAGAAGAAACCATGAGCTGCCCTGTAGCTTACACCTGCAAATAAAGACTCCATTAAATCTCCAAATGAAAGGTCTGAATGGCCTTTCCAATTGCCAACTTGGATGGGAATCTTTCACCCTCGAAATTGGCTAAGGCAAGAAACTAGTCATCCACTAGCTCTCTCTCTTCACAAATGCAATTGCAAATTCTACAAATGATCAAAAGGAATTCTCATACTTCATTTCTATATTTTATAACCAACATTAGCCTTCTAAGGGTCGAAATCCTCTCAATAGATTCAATAGATTTCCATTTAGGAAATATTCCACATTTGCCACTTGTCTCCTAGTTCCAACCTTCCATCTTCTCCCAAATTCGATTTTGGGTCTCTTTGGCTTCTCCAACTCCCAAATTCGACTTCCTTGAGCCTATTTTTGGGGCTGACATGTCATAGTGGTCAGATGTCAGAGGTCAGGTCTGCAATTTGTCATAGTTGTCATAGATGCTCCATCATTGGTGTCATAGGGGCTAGGGAATCTAGCCCAAGTGTCCACAAACTTCCACTTTGACTCTTTATCTTCCATGGAGGTTACCAATCCTTCCCAATTCGACCTAAGATGCTCAATGACATGTTTTATGACTTACCAACTCACCCAAGAGTGTTCACATTCCCATTAATTTGAATTTGCAAAAGAGATATACCATGTATTATGAAAAATCAAGCTAGTGTGGGTCCCACATCCTCCATATGTTTCCAAAACCATTTGTCACCTAGGATTTCTCTTGAATTTCTTTATTCACTCTATTTATTAAATAATTGAACCCTTCCAATGTCTAAACATCATTTATTATCCCCCTTATTCCAAATCCCAAAGCTTCCACCCCAAACCTAGGAAACTAGTAATTTTCCTCCTTGGCAATTATTTGACCCTTAACATCAATTTTACAAACTCTAATGAATATGGCTAATGTGATTAGGCCATTGTGACCCAATTACAAATTTGGGACATGACAGGTTGACTGGCTACTACCGCAAGTTTGTCAAGGATTATGGGAAGATTGTAGCTCCATTAACTGCTGTATTGAAAAAGGATGCTTTTACATGGACACATGCTGCTCAGTGTGCATTTGACAAACTAAAACAAGCTATGTGTGCTACACCTATTCTGGCTATGCCTGATTTTTCCAAGCCCTTCACTATTGAGAGTGATGCTTGCGAAAATGGACTTGGTGCTGTTCTCCTTCAAGATGAACACCCCATTGCGTTCACCAACAAAGCCCTTTCAGGTAATAATTTAGCTGCCTCTACCTATGAGAAGGAAATGATGGCTATTTTGCATGCAGTACAGAAGTGGCACCCATACCTATTAGGGAATCATTTCTGCATCAAGACTGATCACCAGAGTTTGAAATATTTCTTGGAATAGCGTGTCTCCTCCCCGGCACAAAAGAAATGGGTTAGCAAACTCATGGGTTATGACTATGAGATCACTTACAAGAAGGGTAAAGACAATATTGTGGCAGATGCTCTTTCTCGCACATTTGATGCCCAAGGTTCTCTTTCAGCTATTTCTATGCCCGTTCCAAATTGGTTGCAATCTGTTCAATAGGGTTATATCAATGACTCTTCCTTATCTCAAATCATCCAATGCTTGACCAAAAACGCTTCTGCTATACCACATTACTCTTGGGATGGTGCTTCTCTGAGATACAAGGGTCGTCCGGTGCTTCCCCAGAACATAGATCTTCAACAGGCTGTCTTCTATGAACTCCATGCTTCTCCATCGGTAGGCAGTCTGGGTTCCTCAAAACGTATGAATGGGCACGGCGTAACTTCTTTTGGAAGGGCATGAAAAGGACAATTCAACAGATGGTGGCTGAATGTGATACCTGCCAGTGCAATAAGGGTGAAACAACAGTCCTTCCAGGATTGCTTGAACCTTTGCCCATACCTACACGGATTTGGACAGATATTTCTATGGATTTCATTAAAGGGCTCCCTAAATTTGGTGGGAAGACAGTGATTCTCGTTGTGGTTGATCGCCTCTCCAAATATAGTCATTTTTGTGCTCCCAGCCATCCCTATACAGCCTCCTCAGTCGCTCAAATTTTCTTGGACCAGATCTTTCGTCTTCATGGCATCCCTTCTTCCATTGTCTCGGATCGTGATGCGACTTTCACCAGTCATTTTTGGACAGAACTATTTCGCCACGCTGGCACCAAACTGAAGATGAGTTCAGGGTATCACCCACAAACAGATGGTCAGACTTAAATTATCAATAAATGCTTGGAAACTTATCTTCGTTGCTTCACCTCTGAACAACAACATCAGTGGGAAAAGTGTCTCCCTCTCGCTGAATGGTGGTACAATACCTCTTACCACACTGCCTCTAAAATGACCCCATGTGAAGCAGTCTATGGTTAGGCACCTCCACTTCTTCTTCCATACACCCCTACCAGTTCACCAGTTCAGGAATTTGACATGGTCCTTCAAAACCATGATCAGATTCTTCGCATTTTGCGGGAAAATCTTCACATGGCAAGAAATCACATGAAACAACAAGCTGATCAGCACCATTCTGAGTGCACTTTTCAAGTCGGCGATATGGTTTTTCTTCGTCTCCAACCGTACAAGCAATCCTCCCTGAAACTCAAAGGGTGTCATAAGCTCGCTCCAAAGTTCTATGGGCGATATCGGATTATTCAGAAGATTGAGTCCGTTGCTTATAAATTGGAACTTCCTCCTTCTTTCCACATTCATCCAGTCTTTCATGTCTCTTGTCTGAAGAAAGTTCTTGGCACCAACATCAGTGGACAAACGATTTTACCCGAACTGGATAATGAAGGATCCATCCTTTTGGAGTCGTAGGCCATCCTCAATCAGCGCACTCGTCAGCTTCACTCTCGCTCTATCATAGAGGTCTTAATTCAGTGGCATGGAATGCAACCAGAGGATGCTACATGGGAACCACTCCTTCAGATTCGACAACAATTTCCGTATCTAAAGCTTTGAGGACAAAGATTTTTTTAAGGGGGAGGGGATGTTAAGAACCCATGTCTTTACTTTGTTAGTATATTGTTGTTGGACGCATATGCTTTGTAAGTCGTCCCGTAGTATTTGTTGATCAATAGTTTATGTTATTGTTGTTGGCGCATATGCTTTGTAAGTCGCCTATAATATTGTTGATCCATAGTTTGTAGTGGCCCATGGTTTTGACCCATAGTATTGGTGCCTAGACTTAGTATATAAGTGTGTGTTGAAACCTATGAAGGTACCGTGAAGTTATTTGTATTGAGCTTGTTCATAGGAGGTTGCCCCTCGAAGTGGCCTGTGATCAATATAAAAGTGATTCTGAGTTCTGTCATTTATATTATTTCACATATTCTTATTAATTAATTGTTATAGGTGCTTCACAAATAGATGCCCCCTAATGTTTGAGGTCAGAAATTGAAATGTGCTACGATGGCCGAAATAAAACTCAGAAGTGGAGTGATGGAGACACAAGTGGAAAGAACAACTCACTCATCATAATACAATAGTATCTTTGAATACATGTCGGTATAGTACAACAATCTGATACAATGGCCATGAATAGGCAGTACATAATGGACACATGTGATAAGTGATCATAACCATGATCCCTCTACAGTAAGAAAGGAAGTGCATGCAGGATGTGGACACTCGGGGGTGTGTTCCCTCAGGGTCAAAAGGTCATCAAATTGTGAGGGGAAAATATAGGCTATGCAGGGCTCGACAAGGGAAAAGTGCTCAGGCACCAGGATAACAATTGAGTAAGCGAGAGCCGACACAAGGCTCAAGCAGCAAGCAGGATGATGCAATGCAATCACAACATGATATAACTAAGGGGAGTCCTTAAAGGAGATGTCCAGCATAAGACAAAGTAGAGTATGAGTCTTTATCGCAATGTCATGGTGTGACTACAAAGGATTCCCAATCCTAAGGACAAACAACAACATGGGCACCGAAATGCATAACGGGATTCTAACTAGGGTACCCATGTTCGGGAAAGCCCTACCGCTACATGACGACACTTCTATAGCAGTGTGAAGGTTTCGTGCCAGTCACGAAGTGGGGTCGCACCTAGGGTTTATGAAAATGGTCAATAAGTCAAATGCATAATGCATGCGAAAACAACATCTAACCTATAAGCCAGGTGTGAAACGTACCTGCCGTAGGTGTGAAGTGGTTCAGAACAACTCTCGCCGAGGAAATCAGATTAAAAAACACTACTCCATGACACGATATTAGTTCATAATGGCTCAAAATGGAAAAAACTATAGAAAAGTGGGTCCAGAAAATTATAAATAGTAATAAAAATTTGTAATTTTCAATTCATTTGCACTATTCACAAATTTGGAGTTTAGTGGGTAGTTTTCACTTGAAACTTCAGTCGCTGATCGTGGGAGCTAGAAGTGACCATTCAGCGATCCGTCCGGAGTAGGTTGGTGGTTACTCCCATACCTTTCATTTGAATGCTTTTATTTTAGTTTTGGTTTGTGGATTTTTTAGTTTGTCCAAGCCCTAGATGGCTTTGGCGCTACCCGCGGGCTATAAGTATGCGGGTCATGGGTAGGGCACCAAAGGCGCAGTCAAAAAATTGACTGCCTACATCTACCTGCCATTGTCTACAAATTAGCCCACGGGTACGACTGTGAAGAAATTTTTAATCATGAAACTGACAAAAATTTTCTTGCTTTTCACTCCAGGATGGTTCTAGAGTGGAGGGAGAGAGAGCATGGACAGGTTGATGAGGCCGTGCGCAATAATTTGCAAGCACAACAAGCATTGCAAGCATGTGGCTTATATAAATACTGGAGTCTAGGGGGTTTAAGGGCCCAAAACCTACTACTCCATCATTTGATAAATTACTGGGATGTGGATGCTCAACACTTCATCCTCAACGGGAAAACACTGACACTAGAAGTAGAGGATATCTATTTCATTACCGGCTTGTCCCGTAGAGGGGAGGTGGCTAGTCTTTGGTCACGGACCATGGGTGGTGGGATCACTATGCAAGACTACATAGTATGGTATTGTCCCGCCAACACACGACCAGTGGGAAGTCAAGTGCTAGTCAATGCCATAATGGATTTGAGTACAAAGATCATTGTGGCTACTCTAGTGCGGATCACGGGATCCAAAGCACTGCATCAGGCATCTAGACCAGTGATGTTCTATGCATCACAATGCTTCCAACCTACTATATTCGACTGGTGTACTACTTTGCTAGTGTTGATGAAGACACAACTGACGGAATGCAAAGAGGGTAAGGCTAAAAACTTCAGGTATGGTAGTATCCTCTACAGTTTCTTCTTTTAGAGGGTCCGGGACTTAGCCTGAGGGTGGATGTCCCTCCTCACAGTCTCTGTGATTTATCCCTAACCCGGTGGACTGAGATCTTGACACGACAGGGTGGTTGTATTCTGGCGTCACCATATACTGAGGAGTTCTTCCACTGGTGGAACCGGCAGGTGATTTCTATCGAGGACTACCCCTATGCGGGGATATATTTCAGACAGGACCGTGACATGCCACTCCCACCAAGCATAGCTTTCGAAGACATCGATGAGTATTCTTTTGGATTTTTGGTTATTAAATTTTTATGGATTTTTTTATTATAGTTAAAATGAAAAAACTCTTTTTGGTGGTAGTATCATGTGCTAATGGGTGACTATTTGCTCGCAGATAAGGCCCAGTGAGACCCGAGGGCTTCCCGAGACATGGTCGTCGGGGTAGGGATGAGGTGGTAGCAGATGCTGCAGCAGGGCGCACACTCCAGATGTTGCAACGCAACATATCATGGATGGTTTCCTGAGTACCACTGATAGAGGTAGCCCGACTACCTGAGGCTTTGCAACACCAGGTAGTGGGTGTTCCTGGTGAGTGGGTGCGGCTCTTGTAGCGGATGGCCAATGTAGTATAGTACTACTATGAGACACATCCTGTCGAAGCGGCAGCTAGACCTCCTTGGAGGGAGTATATATCCCAAGGTCTCATCATTTTGTATCGATATGTATATTTTTTAGGGCTACGGGCTCTAGTTTTGTATGACACTACCTTTTCGGACATATTTATATATATATATATAACTTTGGTTCTCTGTTCTACTATGTGTGTATGTTACAACTATATGAATGTCTTTGTATTTATGTGCTCATGATGAATGTGACAAATTCCTATCTAATACATAGTTAGCATATGCATCAAATATATAATTATGACTTCTCGGAATATGAATATATGTAATTGAAACAAAATGTCTCTCCAAGAGTTGTACCTTAAGGAATATCCGTAGTAATGTAGGGTCTCGTACACGGTACTTTCCATTCAGCTGAGACACAACTAGTTGTGAATCCAGGTGGACTTCTAAATATTGGATGTCATGTGAAATGGCATCCTGAAGTAGCTCAACAACGACATTATACTCAACCACATTATTAGACGTAGGACCGAGACAAGCACCTCCTGAAGACACAACTAGGTGGTCAGGTGAAAAGATAACCCAGGAAGTAGAAGCAAGTTGCTGCATATGTTGGCTAGCACCATCCGCGAAACCTAAGAATGTAGGGAGATCTGTCAATCAAACAGAGGCTAATCAGCAGACCTGACAACCAAAAAGGCAATCTATGTAAAATTAGTCACAACAGATCTAATGAACAAGTAAATCAATCACAACAGATGAACATAGAAAATAGGTTTAAAACTGTGCAAATCATGCATTAGTGCTCAATATCCCAATGAGGGTGAATAATTACAATACAATATTATCACCATGACTGAGCAATTCGAATTTCCTAAGGAGGTCATTTGAATCACTAAATGGAGTAGCTTGACTCCAACTAGGAGTCCACATCATCGATCAGTGGTGGTCATCAATGCACAAGAACTAGTCATCCATGTGTCAATCTGAGTCTAACTGAGTGTAACATGTGTAACTGAAGTGTGTAGCACTAATATAGGGAAGTGGGCTTAGTGGAGGGTGCATGGGAGGCTAACTGAAGTTAGAACAAGTCATCTAGTCAATCTGGAGGTCCAATGGAGTGAAACAGTCAGTCGGGAGTGAAACTAGCCTGAAATCAGGGAGAATCGGAGCTAACTGAGTGTAACTGAAGTGGAACTGCAGAGGTAGGTGAAGAAGTTTACCCTTCTCTGGCAGTAGGTGAGAATTGGGTGCATTCCTAACTAGGAGGGATAATGAACTGATGTTAGAAGCTACCGGGTGCCAGAATAAGGTGTCTAAGGTGCTGGAGGCATCAACCTGGTGACTGGGATGCATGCAAAGTGCATGCAAACCCTAGAATTTGCATGCAAACCCTAATTGCATGCAAGATCCTGAAAGAGATGATGTGGATATCCGAACACCCCCCCTCAAGCTAGACTATGATGTGAAAAAAAAATAATGTGGGGCCCTGGTAACTAAGACCAAAGGTCACCCCAATACAATAATCCAAAAAATGCTGAAAATAAACTAAGTGAGGAAAGAGGGAAAACCCAGTGGGAAGAAAGCCCCCCCTCAAGCTAAAGCATAATAATGGATCAATCTATCTCCACCATGATGTAACTCACTCCCAACAGTGAACGGAGGTAAGAGAACTTCTTCTCAGTGAAGCTCTTGGTGAAGATGTCTACAATTTGCTCATCAGTAGGGCAATATTGCAGAATGATGGTGCGATCATGCACTAACTGTCGAATGTAATGCATATGAATCTCAATGTGTTTGGTCCTCTGCCGCTGAACTGGATCTGTGGAGATCTTGATAGCACTTTGATTGTCACAAAATAGGATAGTCGAAGTAGTGCCACCAAAACCAAACTCGGAAAGAATACCCTGCAACCAAACTGCTTGAATGCAGGCATTGACTGCCCCTCGATACTCTGCCTCTGCTGAAGAAAGTGCAATGGCTGCCTGCTTTTTGCTGGACCAGAAAATAGCACCATGACCAATCATGAAAATATAACCGGAAGTGGACTTCCGATCAATGCTATCACCTGCCCAATCTGAATCAATAAAACCAATGAAATCAAGCTCAGAATCTGCAACATAATGTATGCCAAAATGTTTCGTACCTTGCACATACTGCAAGATCCACTTGGCTGCTCGCCAATTAAGCTCATGGGGCTGCTGCATATACCTTGACATGGCACTCATGGAATATGAAATATCAAGCCTTGAGTGTGCCAAATAAAGTAGTGAACCAATCAACTGTCGATACATACTGCAATCTGCAAGCGGTGTAGAATATCCCTCCTCAAGACTGATTCCTAAGAGGAATAGGAATGGGGCTGCCTTACATTCAGCCATATTAAACTTCAATAATAGGTCAGAAGCATATTTTTGCTGAGATATAGTGATCCCATCAAAATTTTGAGCTATCTCCAAGCCCAAAAAGTGACTCAGCAAGCCCAAATCGCTCATGTCAAAAGCTAGATTTGAGGCAGTTTTTAGCTTGTTTATTGAAGTAAGACTGCTACCAGTAATGAGAAGATCATCAAAATAAAGTACACTAACCAAAAAATTACCTTTAACTCACTGAAGATACACATTCGGATCAGATTTGCATCTTTGGAAATTCTGAGAAAGAAGGAAGGAGTCCATCTTTGCGTACCAAGTTCTTGGGGCCTGTTTTAACCCATACAAAGATTTCTTCAATCTACAAACTAATGATGGATCTGATGTGTATCCCTCTGGCTGCTGCATATATACCTCTTCAGCAAGGTCTCCATATAGAAATGCACTCTTCACATCCATGTGGTGCACTTCCTAGTGCTTGGATGCGGAAATATCCAAAACAAGGCGGATGGAATCCATCTTTGCAACCGGTGCAAAGGTCTCAGTGTAGTCCACTCCTTGGACTTGGGAGAAACCTTTTTCCACCAACCTTGCTTTGTATTTTCTGATAGAGCCATCAGCAGCAACTTTCATGCGGTAGACCCATTTACACTTCACTAATTTTCTTCTAGGTGGAAGAGAAACTAGCTCCCATGTATTGTTCTTTTGAAGAGAACTGTACTCTTCATCCATGGCACTTTGCCATCTCGGATCTCGGTGGGAAGAATAGTATGATGTGGAATTTGAACCAGTCATCAAATAACAAATCTCAGGAAGTAATGGATCTGAAATAGAAAGATCCATACCTACTCTTTGAAAGTCTGCTCTTGTTCGTCTCGGATCAGCAGGATTTCCAAGGTTCGAACCAGCAGATTGAAGAGTGTTTTGGGCCCACTTTGGTAACTGAGGAGGATCATAATGGTCAGATTCTGAACCTGATATGTCATGATCATCATGTGATGCTAAAATATCAGAAATATCAGAACTCATACCTTCATTATCGCTGCACGGATCTTCTTCTGGTGAAGGCGGTGAAACGACAGTTTCTTCCTCGACTAGTTGCAATTCTTGAAGCGGTTCTTCAAATTGCACACTGCGCTCTATGAATATTTTTTTAGATTTGATATCCATGAGTTTATATGCTTTTGATTCTTCCCCATATTCTATCATTATGCACTCAATACTTTGTGGATCCAAATCTCGTCTCTTCTTGGAAGGAATTCTAGCCCATACAGTAGAGCCAAAAACTCTCAAATTTGACACATCCATTTTGTGACCAAAGAATGCTTAGAAAGGAGTCATACCTTTCATGGATGAATGTGGAACACAGTTCTGTATGTATGCAGCAACATTGATTGCTTCAGCCCAAAGATTTGCAGCCAAACCTTTTGATTCAATCATGCATGTAGCCATCTCTTTCAGTGATCGATTTTTCCTTTCCGCTACACCGTTCTGCTGGGGTGTGTAGGGAACTGTATGTTGGATCTGAATTCTGCTTTGGGCACAAAGTGGTAGAACCTCAGCCTTGATATATTCTCCACCATTATCAGATCTAAGATCTTTGATCTTGCTCTCAGTGGCAGTCTCAACGGAAGCCTTAAAATCCTTGAATTTTCCAAGCACTTTTGACTTGTTTTTGAGAAAAAATACCCATGTAAAACGGGAAAAATCATCAATAAATGTCAAAACATACCTTGAACCATTTAATGATGTATGGGGCAGTGGACCAATGATATCAGAATGTATCAACACCAAAACTGTAGAAGCTCTGCTAGCTTTTCCGTAGTCGAATCTGTGTTCGGGGTGCTTCCCAATAATGCAAACAGTGCATATTCCCTTCGAGGAACGGAGTTGTGGAAGACCATCTACCATGGAATTGTTTGATAACATCAGCAAATACTTATAATTAAGATGTCCAAATATTCATGCCAAATCCTACTAACCTCATTACCATGTGTGTGAAGAGCGGTGGGCTTTGCAAGCAGAATAAAGTGTGAAAACTCATAACATTTTTTAGTGTGGTTCACCTTTCCAACTACAACAAGTCTTCCACTTTTGATATCAGAAATTTCAACTGTATTAGGGCTGAATGTAACTTGCTTTGGTTCACCAGTGTGTGTCATTTGATACACAGAAATAATATTTGAAGCCAAGGAAGGCACATAGAGAACATTCTGAAAGCTTCCATGATCTACATGAATCGTACCTTTGCCCTTTGAAGAAATTTTTGAGTCATCTCCCAAATGGATGGGGATGGAGCTGTTTGGATTGAATGAAGAAAAAGAATCAATATTTGCATCCATATGATTCGATGCACCCGAATCTATCAAGAGAGTGGTGGGCTTCAAAACAGTTGCCATGAGTGCTTGTCCTCTTTCATGATCATCATTCCTATCCTTCTTCCTTGCACCGTCAAGAAGAGTTATGTTGTTCTTTTCCAAAAGGAGGGCCATTTGATCTATAGTCTTCTTCATACCTGAAATTTTAGGATGAAAGCCACGGTTGCAATAAGTACATTTAGATTTTTGGTTACCTTCTTTGCCCTTTTGCTTGAACTTCGAACTGGATGGTGCATCCGTCTATTTGCCTTTCTCTCTTTGCTTGTGAGGTTCGAATTTGGGCTTCTCCTTCTTTTTCTTTCCTTTACCATTCGAGATCTTGGGTCCTTGAACATATAGGGCTGAATCTTTGGAGCTTATGGACCCCATTTGAATCAACTTATCATGCTCTTTTGTGACGGACTCAATGAAGGCATTCAAGGTAGGCATCTTCCAATTCGGGGTAGTTAGCCGACCGGAATTGAAAGTAGAGACAAATACCGAATAATCTTTACCAAGCTTGCTGAGAATGGAGAGGATCAATTGCTTAGCATATGGACCCCATTTGAATCAACTTATCATGCTCTTTTTTGACGGACTCAATGAAGGCATTCAAGGTAAGCATCTTCCAATTCGGGGTAGTTAGCCGATCGAAATTGAAAGTAGAGAAAAATACTGAATAATCTTTACCAAGCTTGCTGAGAATGGATAGGATCAATTGCTTATCCTCTTTGATAACTCCACTATTCTTCAACTGCATGTTCAAGTTCTTGAATTTTGTGAAGAATTCATTAATGGTCTCGAAATTCTCAGGACTAAGGGCAATCAATTCATTCTCTAATTGAAAGCCCTAAGATCGTCCTGCTTGCCAAATAGTGTTTCAAGTTGCTCCCATATAGCTTTTGGAGTCTTCAATCCGTTGAGATGGAAGTGAAGATCTTTGGATATGGAGAGACAAAGAAGACCATAAGCTTCATCAAGCTTGTTTTAGTGTTTGGTTCTATCTGACAAGGTGTTTGGCTCCAATTCAAGACCAAGAGTGACTCGGTAGTAACCTTTTGAACGTAATATGATCTCCATATCATCTTTCCAATCAAAATAATTGAATGGGGTGAGGATAGGCTTTGAAGAAGAGTATTCCATTGCTAGGAGTGAGTGCACACTGATGTATAAATGCTTGCAAGGGAAAAGTAGCGAATGCAATTGATGGAGACAATAACCTACAAATCACAATAAAACCAAGAACAATGAGGTCGAACAATCCACCCTTTTAGAGTTGCATCACACCTGGGATTGGAGATCAAGCAATGTTGAATGGGTCCAATGTATCAGATCCAGGATTTATGTGGAAACTCAAGCTTCTGGAGTGGTATTGGAAGTATTTTCAAGCTTTGCATGCATAGGAGCGAATGCCCTTGAGATCTTTCATGCCAAAACTTTTGTAATTTTTGAGCAAATTCACTCAAATATTCTTGTAGAAACACATGTAGAAAAGAGATCTTGTCCCTGCAAATGGCTCTGATACCATGTAAAATTAGTCACAACAGATCTAATGAACAAGTAAATCAATCACAACAGATGAACATAGAAAATAGGTGTAAAACTGTGCAAAGCATGCATGAGTGCTCAATATCCCAATGAGGGTGAATAATTACAATACAGTACTGTCACCATGATTGAGCAATTCGAATTGCCTAAGGAGGTCATTCGAATCACTAAATGGAGTAGCTTGACTCCAACTAGGAGTCCTCATCATCAATCAGTGGTGGTCATCAATGCACAAGAACCAATCATCCAGGTGTCAATCTAAGTCTAACTGAGTGTAACATGTGTAACTGAAGTGTGTAGCACTGATATAGGGAAGTGGGCTCAGTGGAGGGCGCATGGGAGGCTAACTGAAGTCAAAACAAGTCATCTAGTCAATCTGGAGGTCCAACGGAGTGAAACAATCATTCGAGAGTGAAACTAGCCTCAAATCAGGGAGAATTGGAGCTAACTGAGTGTAACTGAAGTGGAACTGCAGTGGTAGGTGAAGAAGTGCGCCCTTCTCTGGAAGTAGGTGAGAAGTGGGTGCCTTCCTGACTAGGAGGGCTAATAAACCAAGGTTAGAAGCTCCCAGGTGCCAGAATAAGGTGGCTAAGGTGTTGGAGGCATCAACCTAGTGACTAGGATGCATGCAAACCCTAATTGCATGCAAGATTCTGAAAAAGATGATGTGGATATCCAAACAATATAAAATATGTACAGAAAAACTATACAATAGTGTACAAAAGTATCAGCTCCAACCAAAGGTTCAAGTGTAATACTGCTTGAGGTAGAGCCCATTTCTAGGCTCCTTCAAGACAACTCCCTCATAGTCTTCTAACGCATAAGATCCTTTTTCAAGGACACGCCTAACAATGTAAGGACCGTGCCACATGGGATTGAACTTACCTGCCCCTAGGGGTTGTTTAGCTTGGTCATACAAGAGTACCAAGTCACCTTCAGCATATTTCTGGGGACGGACAGACCTATCATATTGAACCTTGACATGACGCTTGTTAACATGAATGGCCACATCGGCATCTCGACGGTGCTCGTCAAGTTGCTCGAGGTGTACTAAACGTTGCTCAATCTATGTCATATCAGGGAGGAGCTCTATGGCTAGCTTGAGCGAAGGGATTTCGCATTCAATCGATAAAAGTGACTCCACACCATGAACTAACTTGAATGGTGAGAACCCGGTGGCAGTCTTAACTGCGGTTCGATATGCCCACAAAGTAGGATATAACATGATATGCCAATTGGTCTTGCTTTGTTGGATGGTACTTTGGAGAATGGTCTTCAAAGACTTATTTACTACTTCAACCTGACCATTCGCTTGAGGATAGTAGGAAGACGAGTGTTCTTGATGAAACCCTAGCTTGAGAGACAAATCCTCCATCATCTTATTTTGAAAGTGACTGCCATGGTTAGTGAAAATCTCTTTCGGAATACCGAATCGAGTGATAATCTGGTTGAACACGAAATGGGTTGCATTAGCACTATCGGCTTTTACAGTAGGCATGGCATCATCCCATTTGGAAAAATAATCCACGGCCATGATAATATGGTGATGCCCCCAGCTGAAGCTGGTTTGTAATCCATGAAATCTACCCCCCACTTAGAGAAGGGACCGACAGTGATGATCGGATGGAGGGGTGTTGGATGCGAGTGTACGTTCCGAGAAAACACCTGGCAGGGGTGACATCTCTTCACAGCGTTAATACAATCCTTAAATATAGTAGGCAAAAAATAACTAGCTCGCATGATACGCTAGGCTATAGCAAGCCCGGATACGTGACCGCCACACGCCCCCACATGGAAATCATTAAGTACCCATTCTGCTTCTTCGTGAGTCAAGCAACGACAACGAATGGAATCCTTTCCTCGGTGATACAAAGTGTCACTGAAAATAGTATAATCTTTAGCATGATGTCTCACACACCATCACTCGTCTCGTGAATAATGCAGAGGAAACTTCAAATTTTGGAGATATACAATGACATCCCCATACCAAGGGTCCTCGGTCGAGATAAGAAATAAGTGTTCATCCACAAAGGAATCTTCGTGAATGACATCCTCATCAAGCCGTGGGAGGTCCGACATAAGCTCAACAAACACCAATGATTTCACCGATTTTTCTGAAGCAAAATCGAGATCAAATTCCTGAAGGATCACAATCCATTTATTATACTTACCCCCGATAAGGCGTCGTGATAGCATGAACTGAAATGGATTGATGTGAGCTACAACGGTGGTTGTTCGAAGCAAAATGTAATTCCGTAACCGCTAGACTACGTGAACAGTCGTTGTTATAGGTTAAACTTGCACCTCTCCGTCCGTGATCACCTTAAGTTGTTGATCACACAAAAGGACAACTTGGATGGAGGATCATGTTGACCTTAGATGATACTTTGAACTCACTCCATTTCCTAACATTACTGGAAAACCCAAAAAATACCATTTTGAGATATGAGCGCTACTATACTCAAAGAGACTAGCGCCCATACTCTACTCCAGTGTATAATAGTAGCAATAAAGTAGCGCCCGATACGCTACTTCACTGAACAAGAGTCACGTACATCTTAAAAGATGATTAAAAAATAAATTAATTTCTTGAGGAGGATTAGTTGCTGGTAGTTTCCTAACTCCCCCAACTTCCTCCATCGACCATAACTACTTCTCTAATCTTATAAATACAAAGAAGGTTAAAGGAGAAGGGTTAGCTAGAGAACCTAGATGGTGAGATGAATTAATGGAGAAACTTTAAGACATTGGAGGAGTTGATGCTGAAGATATCCAAGCCAGAGAAGAGCTAGAGCCCAGAATCTAGTTGCAGGAGCCTGTTTCATGATCAGGTATACTTGTACATCATTCTACTTTTGACAAATAAAGGTTGAAGTGTCTTTCTTGTTCCAATTAAAATGTGTTATGAAATGGCATCTTAATGTGGATCTACTTTGGTCAATTTTGAATGTTAAACATTGTTTTTTTTTTCTTTCAAACTTTATATATTGCCCAAAAATGCTTTGAGAAAGGTATTGTTATTGCAGGTTTACTGGGAGGAAAGTGGATTTGGAAGTTGAACACGAGATCAAGTCAAGGCTAGGATCAAACTTCGATTGAAAGGTGTGTTCCCAAGATCTACAACTTATTTATTTTTTGTAAATGTATCTGTAATATCATCAATACACTTACCTGTCACCCCAACCAAGTTGATAGCATTAGTTTCCTTGTTATAGGGTAGATTTGCCCGTCAACAGTCTCAAGTGCCATGTTTTCTATGTGAGTATATCTTATTTCAGTGTCTACTAAATTTCGACTGAGATAACAGATAACATGCTGAACGAGCACATCATCTACCTGAACCAAGACCATGCCAATAGTCTCTTGAGATGCGGCCACATAAAGAATGAAATATCGTGTAAAGTCCGGCGGACTAAGAACAGGGGCCGATACCAAAGCTTTCTTAAGGGCATCGAAAGACTGCTGGGCTTGCTCATCCCATATAAAAGGTCTGTCTTTATTCAATAGGCATGCGAAACCTTTAGTAATACTGGCATAGTTATCTATAAAGTGACACAGAAAAGTAGCTCTCCACTGGAGGCTTTGAATTTGTAATAGATTACGCAGAGGAGGCAACTGAAGTATTGCCTCAACTTTGAGAGGATCGACTCTAATACCCTCCTTCGAAACTATGAATCCTAGAAGGCGACTAGTCCTAACAACGAAGATGCATTTTTTTAGATTCAATCAAATTTTGTAATGGATACATCATTCGAGAATCATACGGAGGTGCTTGGGGTGGTCCACTCTCTTGCGAGAATGGCCAGCAAGATCTTCCAAGAAAGCTTCCATAATCATCTTAAGATCGTGAAAGGCATAGGTCATGGCTTGCTGAAAAGTAGCTCCAGTGTTTTTGAGGCCGCAGGGCATTTTTCAGTATGCAAATGTTCCCCATGGACAAATAAATGTCATCTTATGTTGGTATGTGGGTTTGATTTGAATGGTATTATAACCCAAGAATCCGTCCATGAATGAAAAAATCTCACTCCCCGCACAAGCATCCAATATTTGATCAATGAATGGCATGGGGAAGTTGTCTTTCGGACATGCACAGTTCAAATATCTGAAATCAGTGCATACACGGATCATTCGCTGCTTCTTATCCATAGGAACGGGATTTGACACCCATTCGGTAAGGGGAACGGGGTAGATGAAACCAGCTTTGAGTAGTTTCTCCACCTCTGCCTTAATAGCAGCTGCCTTCCTAGGGTTCACAGCACATAAACGTTGTTGAACCAGTTTAGCATCAGGATACGTTCTAATCTCGTGTTCAACAATGCGTGGGTCTATTCCTGGCATCTCCTCATATGACCAGGAGAAAGCTTCCCGGAGTCTAGTAAACAACTCAGTGTAAATAGTAATCTCCTCAGGAGTACAATCGGCACCGACATAGACATTCTCAATCTTTCCGGGAGTGCGGGAGATGTTGATTGAAGTGGTTGGAGAAATATTGGCCATATTCCCCTCTAGAAAAATATCATGTGACTCCAAAAGAGCCACAGGGTGACCAACCATCTCAGCTAGAGTCATCCTAAACTCCTCCTGCTCAATGAGCTTGAGGTTGGGAAGGAAATAAGAGCGATGGTGCATATCTTCCCAAGGACTCTCACTACCACACATGGCCTTGAGGATAGCTTCATAGATGGTAAAGTATCATCAAGGCAATCATGAGAGAAAGATGAGTTGGCTGCCCAAACTAGCAGTGTAACGAGATCTTCTTCAACTCTCTGGGAAGAAGAGAGATCCGGATCTGCAGTGGTTTGTTGGATATGATTGTAAGCGATCTCTGCTACAGATAAAGGCATAGACATCCCAACATGCGCAATGTCTCCAGATGTGGAACTCGTGGATGGTAAAATCCACAGATCATTTGAATAGGAGGTCCAGAATAACATATTATTCGAAGGAGGAGGCGCACTATCATTGATGGTTGTAATAAAATTCACAAGTGTAGAATGGTTAAAAGTTCCCATCAATGAGGGGTACATTCCAACACCTATGTTCCCAGTTGCCGGTTGAGAATCAGAAACTTGCAGGACTACAGATCCCGTAGATGATGTGGAAGGAGTGCCAACATAATCCATTTGATTGATCGTCACAATCTTTCCTTCATGGGGAAAGCATATAACTCTAAATACAGTAGACGCGACAGCCTTCATAGCGTACATCCAGTTTTGACCCAGTAAAAGGTTGTAGTCGATGGGCGTATCAACCACTTCGACTTCAATAGGCACGGACTTACCTCCCAGGGAGACAACAAGGGAAGGGATAATTCCATGCAGCATAAAATACCTACCATCGAATGCAGTGAGTGTAGTTCTAGACCCAAGTAGAGAAGGAGAGCCAAGAGATTTCCAACAAGCTAATGACATTACTGACGCAGAGGCACCTTCATCAACCATAGTATGTTTGATGAAGCTCTTAAGGCAAACCACCTGGATTTGAAAAGCCACATGGTAAGGTAAGCAAGGTTGGACATCAGTAGTATTGAACTTGATAACACTAGGATTTCCCCCATCCTGAACTCCTTACGCACTCAAAAGGGCATGCTTCTGAGAAGGACAGGCTTGCAAAACCTCAAGAGCCAACATGGCACACGGAGTTTGGCCCAAATATTCTACGATGGAGTACTTATGGGCGGCTCGAGCATTAGGATTATGTGTGGAGTGCTTGAGAACACCTTTCGGTATCCGCGGCATAATAGAGGGCTTCTTGATATGCAAGGAATTGTCAGGAGGAGGGGTAGGCTCACTTCCAGAATTGGGTTGCGATGCACCATAATCGCGCTGACGAGTAGCAACACAAACCTCCAACTGAACCTTATTCACACATCCATAACCAATAGTATTAGAAGAAGACGTTGCCATTTCATTAGTACCATAAACAATGGTGGGAGAATGCGAAGCCATGTTTTGGTGATGAGGTAGGGGATCCTTCAACATAGATTGGATCTGTTCCAAATGCTTCGATGCTTCTTCAATTCGAGGACATAAGTGAGTAAGATGATCCTCCCCACAAAGCTTGTAAGGGAATTTCACCTTACGCCTAGGTTTATGATCCTCACCAGCATTACCTCCTTCTCGAGGAGGGTTGGCATTCTCTTTACAAGGAGTATTACGATTGCTATTGTTATTACTTCCATTCTTTCCACCTCTACGATCATTTCTCCCCTTTTTCTTACCACCAAGTTGTTGGTTACCTGACGGTTTCGTTGATTGCACATTGTGTACATTAGACGACGGAGTGGAAGCGGACAAGGTGTGAACCTGTCCGGGACCAGACTGGTTTAGCGACAAATTTTGCATTTGATTAGCTACTAAGTCTACAAGGCGAGTGCATGCGGACCCCATGATGCCACCGGCATGTGGTCCAGGAACTGACGTGGGCTCATGTCTTGTTCTCGGTGCATCAAGAATAATGTCATACAAAATGCCAGACTGAGAATAAAGTAGAACTAACTGTGAAGCACCTGCAACAATTAATTAATAAGAATATGCGAAATAGCAAAAATGACAGAACTCAGAATCACTTTTATATTGATCGCAAGCCACTTCGAGGGGGCAACCTCCTTTGAGCAAGCTCAATACAAATAACTTCACCGTGCCTTCAATGACCTCAACACACACTTATATACTAAGTCTATGCCCAATACTATGAGTCAAAACCATGGGACATATAATACTACAGACGACTTACAAAGCATATGCGTCCAATACTATGGGTCAATACTATGGGCTAATATAAACTATGGATCAACAAATACTATAGGAGGACTTACAAAGCATATGTGTCCAACAATAATATACTAACATGGGAAAGAGAAGGGTTGACACAGGTTCCTAACATCCCCTCTCCCTTAGAAAAACCTTTGTCCTCAAAGCTTTGGTTGGAGAAATTGCTGCAGAATCTGAAGGACTGGTTCCCCGGTAGCATCCTCGAGTTGAATTTCAGGCCATTGATGCCTTTGGAGGGTCAGGGAGGATTTCTTGGAAGTCTGTAGATGAAGAAGAACCCTATTTGCTGCGTGGAAAATGCGCTCAGAACAGTGTTCATTGGCTTGTTGTTTCAGGCGAATTCTGGCCATGTGAAGATTGTCCTGCAGAATGAGAAGAAGTTGATCGCGGTTTCGAAGAATCGAGTCAATTTCTTGAATTCGGAAGCTGCTAAGGGTGTATGGAAGTAGAACTGGCAGTGTCGGTCCATAGACTGCTTCATATGGTGTCCTTTGAGATGATGTATTGTACCACCAGAGAGCTGCTAGGAAATCCATAGAAATAGTTGGCCAAAGCTGTGTAGGGATGGGAAAGGGTTTGAGCAATCCTGAAAGGAGTGTCGTTTCACCTTTGTTGACCTGGAAAGTATCACAATCAGCCACCATCTGTTGAATTGTCATTTTCAGTCCCTCCCAAAAAAATTTACTTTATTCTCGATCATACATTTTGAAGAACCCAGAGTGCCATGCTGATGAAGAAGCATGGAGTTCATAAAAGAGATAACCCTGTTGAACATATTGCAAGCAATTTGGAACAAGTAGAGAAAGAGCTGTAAGAGAAACTGGGTCATCAATTGTGTGAGAAGGAGCATCTGCCACCATATTGTCCTTACCCTTATTCTAAGTGATCGCATAGGGATAACCCATGAGTTGGATAACCCATTTCAGGTGTGTTGGGGAGGAGACCCATTATTCCAGAAAATTTTTTAGACTCTGGAGATCAGTCTTGATGCAAAAATAATTCCCTAATAGGTATGGCTGCCACTTCTGTACTGCATGCAAAATAGCCATCAGTTTCTACTGAGAGGTAGATGCAACTGAATTCTTATCGAAAAGGTCTCTTGAAGGCAGCAAGCTCATTGGTTCAGCAAAGACACTTGCATATCTATCCAAGGAAGTAGTGGAGACCGTTGATGGGTGCATCTGGATGGAATGGAGCTGAGCGATGACACCATGTGAATTCTTCTTAAGGATTTTTTCTAGGCAATGTGAACTGATGTTGTGGAGAGACCTTGGTTGTAAGCCCATTAATTTGTGTTGTGTCCCATTGAGTGAAAGCTTCATCCAAAGTTCTGCAAAATCCCATAATATGGGGCCAAGTGTGTGTAACCATTGAATGCCCAAAACCACATCACATCCGCCTAAGGATAAGGCAAACATGTCAGAGCACAAGTTATAATCTTCCATAGAGATATGCACATTGTGACACTTCCCCTTACAAGGTAAGGTGCCCCCATTGGCAACCATGACTTCAAAGTTGGAGCAAGGATGGACAAAACAATCAGCCTGCTTGGCAATCCGAGGGTCAATGAAGTTATGAGTGCTACTAGAATCAATGAGTATGGTAAGAGGGAGCTTCTTGAAGTATCCTTGACTCGCATTGTTTGTGGGGTGGTGACGCCAGTTACAACATGGAGAGAGATCTCGGGTGGGTCGTCCTGAGATGGGGTGTGTCACGTACCCACCCATCCATCCAAGGCAAGGGAGAGAACATTATGCCATTCTAAGGGGATCTTCATAAAACTCATCCAATTCATTAGATGCATACAGTTAAAAACAAATGTGTGCAGATTTAAATTAAACAAACATGCATAGCGGAAATGAACTCATCCACACACATGACTGTTATTCAATTTAACACAGCCAACAAATTAATACATTTACAGAATTAATTACATAAGAAAATAGTCATCTTGATGTAATGTTGTCCCAACAACTAGCCATGTCATTGCAACGTTCCTCCCAACTGTAGGTCTCTGCCCAGCCTGTATTATTTCAGCACTCAGAGACCACCCTTGAGCTAGGCATGATATCTACAAGGAACTTGGGACTCTCAAACCCTGCACAGCCAAAGCAATGGATACCCAACTCAACCCCAACATTCTCTTGCACATCAAACTCAGATATGGCTCTGGAACACACTTTCAACAGTGGGGCTTAGGAAATAGATGGACAGGGGTTTTCCCAAAATGTACGCACACCAAAACGGATTGTGGGAAGAGGAATCCAACCCTAGGGAAGAAAACCAATTTCTCTCATAGATGTATGAGCATACAGTGGGCCAAACGGCCTCAATAAAACCCCAAATCATTTCCTCTTCTTCCCCACTATTAGCCACAACAAAAACGCCCTTCCCAGCTAGAAAAATGAATGTAAACACAGTAAAACCAGTGAGGAAAACACCCAGGTAGCTCCAAACGCATGAGAGGGCAAAGTGGGTTGATGGGTAATGGCTTGGGGAGCAATTCATGGCTCTTTTATTGCTTAAGAAGCCAAACACAAATTTCCATGCAGGGTGGATTGCCCATACCTGAATTTGGACAGCCATACCTCCCATTCCCCAAGGCATTAACTACCTCAACCAACTCTTGGGAGAAATCAATGATTGGGTACAAAAGTCAACATGGGTAGTTGAGGGTTCATGGGTTCTCTCATTGACACTTGGCTTGACTCAATTGGCTCAAAGGGTTTGAATATTTCCCTCCCAATTCCTTGCAATATCATGCCCCCTTCTCTTGTTGCATTGCATAGCTAGCTGTGGGCATTTATATTAAGATGCATATTTACAATTCCCATGGTTCACTAGCACATGGGTAGCATAATTTCAAATACCTTCCTCTTCAAGATCTAGCATTCACTAACGGGGCCTTGGGCTTGAGCTCCACGCTAGGAATCATACATAATATGCATACAATATTTACATTACAACCCAAATATTACAAGGGTCAAAATTGGGTACGTGATAGGGTGTCAATAGGCAGGTGTTGAATGTTGACCTGATCATCTAATGTATCTGGAGCTTCTTCATCAAGTTCTGAGGCAGGTGGAGAGTCCACATCCAAGAGATAGAGCTTTTGTTGAACACATCTATGTCCTCGAGTGAATTTCTCATCACAATTATAACAAATCCCTTTTTCTCGGCGTGCCTGCATCTCTGTTTCAGACAATTGCTTGATAGGAGTTGGTTGAGGAGCAGGCGTGATGGGAGGTCGTTGGGAACCCATATTTCTGAAGGGAACAAAGGTGGGTTTGGAGCATTGTTGAGCTTCGATCTTGTCCTCTACCAACTTAGACAACCCTAGGACTTCCATCATTGTGTTGGGACAGAACATTTTGACCTCTGAGCGGATTTCATCCTTGAGACCACTGATAAAACAACTCCTATAGAATTCATCAGACAATCCTTCTGTGTGATTGGCTAGTTTCTCAAATTTTGTCTGATACTCTCTCACTGTGCCAATTTGGTGAAGTTTAGTGAGTGCTCTTGTGAAGTCATCAAAAGCACTAGGACCAAATCGTGGAAAAAGGAGGTGGCAAAAATCTGTCCAGTTTGGCTTGGGATGAGCTTTGATGTACCAACGGTACCATTGAAGGGCTTCTTGTTCCAAATGAAAAGATGCAAGTGGAACTTTCTGGACATCAAAAGTATTATGAAGACTGAAATATTGTTCTGCTTGGTATATCCATCCAGTTGGATCAGTAACATTGAAGCGAGGAAAATCAAGCTTGGACCCACGAAAATTGTTGGAAGAAGAGAACTCGGTTGCTGCAAAAGATTTTGGCTGTCGGTTATTGTTCATGGCTGAATGCTGAAGATGGAAGCTGAGAAATTTTTCATCTAGATCTTGGAGTTTGGTTTGGATGGCTGCAAGTGCTTCCTCCATGGTTTTTGCTCCTGCGCAGGTGACAACCACAACCAAGAGTTTTTTTTTTTTTGGAAATGGATAGAAAAACACAAACAAAAGCTTATTTAGTAAAGGAAGATTTGGATTTGGGAAAAACTCGGATGGGTAATTGGGGTTTGACTAGGTTTTGGACACTTTCAGATGGATAGGGAAGCAAAAAATGGGGATTTCAGAAGCAGGGTGAAAGAATGCGAAAATTTGGTAGAGAGGGGCAAAGAAGCAGAATTAGGAAAGGAACATGGTGGCAAAATTTGAAGGCGTTTGGGTGAAAACTGAAGGAGTTATGGCAAACCCTAAAATTAGACAAATGTGGCATTTCTGGTCTTGGGAAGTGGAATTTGTGATAGGGTCTTCCAGAATGAAATATGCAGAATGGGATTGCAGGTACGTTAGTGAAGTTTCAGGAAAAACAGAGTTGAAAAAAGGGAGATATGGCCGAAAAATAGTTTTTTTTTTTTTTTAAGAAATGGATCGGCAACGACGGCACGAAAGGGATCTAAAACAGATAGATCTGCAATGACCTGGAAGTGAGCGGAAACATAGGGATCTGAAACAACACTGAATGGATTGAAAACGGCTGGATCTAGAATGGCTTTCAGAATGGATCTGAACGGCTGGATCTGAAACGGCGCAGTAGTGATCGACAACAGTTCAGCTGAAAATAAATATGGACCCCAAGTATGTGCGTCTTCCTAATAGTTCAGGGGTTTCACTCGGCCACCAATGCTGTCTGATGGCTTGCGTATCGGGGCAGTACCCCTCACTCCACGACCCAGGTAAAATTGATAACTGATTTGCCACAAACAACAGCTCTTGGTTTAACTCATGGGTGGCAACTAGTTAATCAGGTAGGGGTCGTTGCCCTTTTCGCTGGCAGGTCCTTCAATGGGCCAGCTACTTCAGGGTTCCTATGGTACTCCTCACAATGAATTTTAGGGCTTATGCCCAAGTACTTCCCACAGTTAAGCGGATAGGGATTATTCCCAAATCTGAACCTACAATAGATGCGAAAAAAAATTTGGCAGAAATTTCACCCAGCGATCCCAAGAAAGTGCTATGATACCAGATGTGAAGCACCTGCAACAATTAATTAATAAGAATATGCGAAATAGCAGAAATGATAGAACTCAGAGTCACTTTTATATTGATCGCAAGTCACTTCGAGGGGGCAAACTCCTTTGAGCAAGCTCAATACAAATAACTTCACCGTGCCTTCAATGACCTCAACACACACTTATATACTAAGTCTATGCCCAATATTATGAGTCAAAACCATGGGACATATAATACTATGGAACGACTTACAAAGCATATGCATCCAATACTATGGGTCAATACTATGGGCTAATATAAACTATGGAGCAACAAATACTACAAGATGACTTACAAAGCATATGCGTCCAACAATAATATACTAACATATTAAAGAGAAGGGTTGACACGGGTTAATAACACTAACTGCTGGAATTTCAAGATAGCTTGTTCCTTAGTCACAACGATGGACATCAAAACATCCTTAGGAATGTATGGGAGTAAAGACTTAAGGAACCATTCCAATAGGAACTCTGGAGGAATGTTGGCTTTCACTAATCTCTTCCACCGACGCCATTCTTGAACGTGGTAAGAAATATATGTGGCCTTATTCTGACGGAAGGTGGACAACAACTCAGTACCAGTATCATAACGAACCGACAACTGGAAATGGTCTAAGAAAAGAAAAGCGATCTCGTTGAATTCCCTATAGGTGTTTCTAGGAAACTCCACATACCACTTCACGGCTGCCCCCATGAGGGTGCGTTGAAATAGTCGTAACCTAATGGAATCATGATTCAAAGAGTTGGAGGAGCACCAAAGGTGAAATGTCATGACATGATCTCCCGGGTCCTCACCACCTTTCCCCTCAAACTTTGGAATGTTCGAAGGGAGCTTGGTAGGGACCAGGGGCCAAGTAGGGTTGTGACACACTGGATCATTCGTGAGCTTTGAAAGATCCGGGAGATTCAAGTGTGCAAGGAACAAGAGCGAGGCTAAAAACCTTGATTATAAGCCCCCATAAAAGGTTGGTTAAACGAAATTGTGTTCTAAGATAGACCAAAAGATTGACCATGAGGATTAAACTGTTGATAATGAGGACCTGACAGTCCATAAGCTTGCCCCTGGCCATAGGATTGATAGCATCCTCCTAGCTGACCCATTTGAGAGTAAGCAGGTATATGCGTGTTTTGGGTACCATATTGGGGTGGTGGGTGATACTGGTGGCCAGCACCGACTATGTTATAGTAAGAGTTGCCACCATGAGCATGGGGCATGTATGTACTATTCATAGCAAGAACCGTGTTGTAATGACCATAATGGTATGGTATGTTCCCACCCCCAGCATTAGGATTAGCTTGAGCAGTCGTGTGGTGACCAAAAGCATGAGAAGTATGCCCATCCCCAACATTACTGTGATTAGTAGCAAGGTTGGTGGTGTGATGTCCATGTGGATAGGAAATATTCCCACCCCCTACATTAGCATCTATAGTGGTAGCAATGGACGCAAAAGTATGCGGTATATGTCCACCCTCGTGGTTGGGAGGAACGATATCATTCGTAAAAGTAGTCCTAGGTTGACGAGTAGTGACACGTGTATTAGGTGGTGGATGGTGAGTCGTATTCCGAATAGCATTCCGGTTAGGTTGAGTAATCCTAGGAGGTGGTCATCTTCCAGCATTAGCATTGTTAGGAATCTAACTAGTCCCTATACTATGTGAGTGGGTGGACAACTTAGTGCCCCCAGTGGGTATAGTATGGCTAACACTTTGGGTAGTGCCAGCGTGACTACCAACCATAGTGGAAGGTTCGACAGTATTATGACTAGGCATACCAAAAGAGAGTGCGGTGAGGTTGATCATAGGGCCAGTATCATCATGTGTCTCAGACATCCCATATCTATAATTACGTGGAAATGAAGGAACGAAAGGCTCGTCCTATTCTTCATCCTCGGGTAAGTTGGGCATTCCGTAAAGATAATTATCCGGATTCGAAGGATCAAACAGATCCCAGTCAAGTGGATTAGGCCAAATAGAACTAGGTTGAGTCTCAGCTGGATCACCCCCCCAATCCTCACAAGGAGTATGGGGATCGGAAGTATGTTCAACTCTACCAGAAGGAGTAGAAGGGTTTTCCCCAATATCGGGATGTGCAGCCATGTAATCTTCAACGTAAGTCACATAAGAATCCGAAGACTCGGAGGGAGCCCTCGGGTATCCTCTAGCAATACGACGTGTAACCTCGAGTGGCTTTAAACCAGCCAAATGACGGGATCGACAGAGAGTAGGGCTCCATGCCACGTTATCTCCGGAGAGAGTCACAACATCCCCTAAAGGCCAACTATCGATCAAAAAATAGTAAATCAAAAGCACACACCTAGAGAAAATACATCCAAGAGCAGACAGACAGAGTGGCTAAATGAGCTCTCGACACTAGAGCCGGTATGTCTCGCCTAGGAGAGGCTTGAGACACCCAGGCTTTGTTAGGATATTCCTATACTCCATCCTAGTCCCACCAATATTTTGATCATTTACATTTTCAGTCATGCATGCACCTTTAGGGTTTGCATGCATTCTAGGGTTTGCATGCATTTTGCATGCATCCTAGTCATCAGTCTAGCACCTAGCCCTCAGTTAGCCAGCCCCCAGGAGCTTCTCACTATTCATTTTTAGCCCTCCAGTTGCTTAATGCACCCTTCTTCCTTGATTTTAGGTAGCAACTCGCCCTTCTTCACCTACCAGTCCAGTTGTCACTCATTTACACTCAGTTACACTCAGTTACAGTCAGTTACACTTAGTTACACTAAGTTACACTCAGTTACAGTCAGTTACACTCAGTTACAGTCAGTTACACTCAGTTACACCTACTAGAGTTAGTTTGACTGACGGTTGATAGTTACTTGAGAATTGATGACTCCACTGATGATGATGAAGACTTCCAGTTGCGCTCCGATGATCATGAGGACACCTAGTTGTGCTCCGATGACACTCTATTGATCTTATGATCACTCTGAGAGGCTAATTCGAATTGCCACCTTAGGCATTCGAATCCTCTCTACCATTGTACTATTTATTTGTCCATACTGTGATTAATTAATTAGTGTGTGTGAAGTATTATTGCTTCTATCTGAGTTCTACTGTACCATATTATTATGTTGCTCATTATACTGTATTGTTCACTCTTCTTCTATTTTCCTGCTTAATCATAATTACTCTTGTGATGTATACATCATCTCTTAGATCTATTATGAGGATTTTCACATGGTATCAGAGCGTGTTGAGAGTATTGTTTATCTCCATTCTTGAGAGTTATTTGCAGGTTATTACCAAGATTTCGAGTGCAGCAGTTGCAGCAGAATATGCATTTTTGCAGTAGTAGCAGTTGCAGTGATTCTATATTGTTTTTGCAGGTCCTCTACATCTTCAATGAATTTAGAAGAAATCCCTCCTCTTTCTCGACTCAACTATGTTGAATGGAAACCAAAAATGATAGCATATTTAAAGAGCCATGATCTCTTTGATTTCTATTTTGAAAGAGAGTTTGAATCCTCTACAAAGAAGATTAAATGGTTGAATAAAGGTGACATGCACATTGGAAGAATGAATCTTACTATGACTGATTACATATTGTACCCGACCATCATTGATATTGAAACTCCAAAAGAGTTATGGGCTCATCTGGATGAAAGATTCAGAAAAACGAATGATGGATTTGGTCCAAATCCCTTCAAAAGCAAGCAAGGTGATGCATTCACTCCACTTGATGGTCTCTCAGATCATGATGCATTCGCTCCTCCTGATGGTCTCTCAAATCATGTTGCATTCGCTCCCCTTGATGATCTCTCAAATCATGAACCAGTATCATCTCATATTGAAGTTGTTGACAAAGAACTTGCAGATTCTCCACTCATGCTCAAACTTTCTTCTCTTTCTGTGCCAACTCACACTCTAGATATTGCAGAAGGTCCTAAATCCTCTCTTGCACCAGAGTCTGTTGGTTTGCATCATGATCACATGATTATTTCAGAGGTCAAAACAACTACTGAAGGTAATGCATTCGCTCCTCTCCAACTATCTCCTCTTTTATACTACTATATGATCATAAATTCATGCTTTCAGAAGGTTATTGAAGATTATGGCCATTTCCATTCGCTTGGGATAAATTCTCATGCAATTATTGGTTTTGATCTCACCTCTCATGGTTCAAAGGAGATCTCAAGAAACCATGATTCAAGTCTTGGATCTAATTTGGATTCTAAGCAATTACTGCTTGGGATAATTTCTCATGCATATGATAGTTTTGATCTCACCCTTGCTGGTTCAAAGGAGATCTCAAGAAACTGTTTTTTAAGTCTTAAATCTGATTTTGATTTCAAGCAAACATGTAATAGTTATTTTTGGCATAATCTCACCCATGGTGGTTCGAAGGAGAAGACAAAAGACTATATGCACTTTCACAGATTTGATCCTATCTCAGCTGATTCGAATTACAGGTTCAAGGATCATTCTCATACTATTGGATTTGTTCTCGTCACATTCGATTTGAAGAGAAAGTACAAGCACATGCTTTTTGAGCATGATCCACTTCTTCCTAAGAAGAAGATACCTCCAGACATATGACCAAGCATCACACATGCTTGAGTTTGGAGCATTTATTTTTATGTGTGCCTTACAGTCTATTTTTTTAGGAGGGGGTATGTTTCCCATGAAATTTTCCCACTTCCTTGGTTTATTGATTGTTATTGTTCATTGTATTGGGTGACCTTTGGTCTTAGTTACCAGGGCCCAAGATGGATTAAGGGGGGGTGTTAGGATATTCCTATACTCCATCCTAGTCCCACCAGTATTTTGATCATTTACATTTTCAGTCATGCATGCACCTTTAGGGTTTGCATGCATTCTAGGGTTTGCATGCATTTTGCATGCATCCTAGTCACCAGTCCAGCACCTATCCCTCAGTTAGCTAGCCCCCAGGAGCTTCTCACTATTCAATTTTAGCCCTCCAGTTTCTTAATGCACCCTTCTTCATTGATTTTAGGGAGCAACTCGCCCTTCTTCACCTACCAGTCCAGTTGTTACTCAGTTACACTCAGTTACACTCAGTTACACTCAGTTACAGTCAGTTACAGTCAGTTACAATTAGTTACACTCAGTTACAGTTAGTTACAGTCAGTTACACTCAGTTACAGTCAGTTACACTTAGTTACACTCAGTTACATTGAGTTACACTTAGTTACACCTACCAGAGTTAGTTTGACTAATGGTTGACAGTTACTTGAGAATTGATGACTCCACTGATGATGATGAAGACTTCCAGTTGTGCTCCGATGATCATGAGGACACCTAGTTGTGCTCCGATGACATTCTATTGATCTTATGATCACTCTGAGAGGATAATTCGAATTGCCACCTTAGGCATTCGAATCCTCTCTACCATTGTACTATTTATTTGTCCATACTGTGATTAATTAATTAGTGTGTGTGAAGTATTATTGCTTCTATCCGAGTTCTACTGTACCATATTATTCTGTTGCTCATTATACTGTATTGTTCACTTTTCTTCTATTTTCTTGCTTAATCATAATTACTCTTGTGAGGTATACATTATCTCTTAGATCTGCTGTGAGGATTTTCACAGGCTTCACTGTGTCAATAGGGTCAAGTCCACTACATGAACACAACTGTGTTGTCCAATCCCTATCTGACTCAAGACACAAACATCATAACCACTGCAAGTACCCTGTGCGGTTCCTAAGTAAGACAACTATGTTCACCGCAATATAACCAATGCTCAAGGGGACAGTTGCAGGTGGGACCCGTCATATGGGCAGGGTAGCTAAGCCCGAAGCACAAGAGGATGAACCTCTGGTACCCCCAGATATGAACAAATCTGGGATATATCTCCCACGTTCAGCTGGTATCAGAGGGATACCTCCTCAACCAACCTCCCGTGACCTCATGCTTAACTTTGGCTTGAGTAGAGCTTCCCGAGAACACCGATCTATACCATGGATTCCTCCACTCCCTAGTCAGACACCTAATGTTTCGTCTAGTAGTCTTGGATTGATAACTCACAATGATCTATTCCAAGACTCTAAACCTATCCTAGTTGGTGTACCCTATAAATAAAATCAGTCTAATCAATTTTATGATTAAGCGTTAATTTTAGTGGCTGTGATTACTCAAGGGATATGATCGTGAAACTAGTGATGTGTAGACTCAATAGTATGCAACATCGTCCAACCCTAGACTCATATATCCAATAAAACAATGTCACTAATATGCAAAATCAACCAACAATTCCAAAATAAAGATGCAATCTTTTATCTTTTCAATGCACAAGCAGAACATAAAATGAAGGCAACAAGCACTCAATGCAAGATGCAGTACATCAAAGTAAAATATTTTTGTATTTTCGCTTATAAACAGAAAGGAAAATGCAAAAAATAAATGCTTTTTTTTTGTATTTTTTTCAATATAAATAGATTGAAAAAATGCAAGCAAAATCCTACAATTCAGTCACTGAAGTGCCAATAAGATCACTAAGACAACCCAACATATCCTAAACAGCAAGACTCAGCCAAAGGAATGAGCTCAAAAGGAAGAAACCAAGAGGCTAAAACCAAAGATTGGTAAAAAACCAAAAAGGCTCAACCAAGAGAAACGAAGAGATCTGGTCACAACCAAGGCATGAAACAATCAAGAAAGAGGCCAACAAAGACTCAGGAACCAACCAAGCTCACCCAGCAACAACCAATAGCCATAAACCAACAAAAGCTGGAGTTACAAGCTACTGTCGAAGGAAAACCTGTGGGTACCCGTGAGCAGTAGAGTAAATAGAGGCCGGGTAGACACGGGCAGAACTAAGCTAGCCCATAGGTGAGGAAATGAAAATGGGCAAACAGAGAGTCCAGAGGCTTAGAAAAAAGTAAGTTTTCTACAGTGTATCTTAACGGCCAATCAGTGCCACAGAGCTTCGATAAACAACAACTCTAATTATGGAAAACGACCCCTGGAAAAAACTCATGGTAAAATCCACACAGCAGGTAATTTTCGAAGATGAAATATAATAAAAGGAAACAGAAACAAAATCAACATATTTATTAATTTTGTCGGGTTAAATCTGGGCCGTAAGATTAAGACAAGTCGACAGCTTAGATCTAATCTCAGGAATACAGAAGACGAGTTGCGGGGGTTTAATTGTTTTGAAAATATATACAACGTTCCCGCAATCCGCAATTGTAGGTTGCATCTCTACAACTAGAAATAAAAACAAATCAAAGTTTCCACAATCCATATTTCGCACTGTGGGTTGTGGAAACGCATGTCGCAAATCCATTATTTAAACTGTTCCCGCAATCCGCAATCATGTATAACTAAATAGCCACTTCAACAAGCTATAGCATAATATGATGGTGCATGCATTTTTCTGAAACCGTGAATTATGGCGGGCATTTTATCAGAGCATTTTTTACTACTTTTTCCATACTTTCTCAATTTCCAAAGTTTCACAACCTTGCCATACTTTTTGTGAATGATGTCAGATTGCAACACTAACTAAATGATAGCATCAGAACACCATCTTGTGTCTTTCCAACCTCATGACACATTCCATGTCATCATAGATGCCATGTCATTATACATGCCATGTCATCACTTCCTTTGGCATCAGTTCTCTTTTTGAGGCTCACACATGTGAGATATTCCCTTTCCAAAATAGAGATTAATTCATGTATAACCAGAATGGTCAAGAATGCAAAAATATAATTCACAAGAAGGGTCGGCCGCCCCTTCATTTTTGGGGGAATTGTGAAAATATTCAACCTATGAAGTATAGGCTGTCAATTCATGTATATCCTGAATGGTGAAGACCGCAAAAATACTAAGCACAATAAGGGTCGGTCGACCCTTCAATTAAAAGAGAAATGAAATACAATTAATCTACGAAGGTTGGGACAACATTTCCCCACTATCGACTTCCGCAGTATGTGGCGGCGATCGGGACATTGCCTATGATATAACATGTAAACAAAATTTTTCCTGACCTCCGACTGCTGACAAGAAAGATCGGCCGCCCCTTCTTTTAGTAGATAATTGTGAACACCGTGTTAAATTTTCTGAATTTACTTCAATATGATCTAGGATCTTAACTGAGAGAACAACATGTACAGCATATCTACAGCATATCAATCATGGAGACAATAATGCAAGCACACAAGAGACACAAAGATTTACTTGGGGAAAACCATAAAGGTGAAAAACCCCAATAACTTCCTCAGAGATAGATAGAGCAATGATACAACCAACCAAGAGAGATAGCCATAACCTAGCAGTAGATCCTCCTCCTCCATAAGTGCGCCACTCCTCCTTGAGTGCATGTGTGAGAAGTGAGTGAGTAAATAGAGTGCCTCCCGCACTCTATTTATACTTGACTTGACTTGCCTTTTTACCTAACTCATGTAGGCTCGAACTTAACCACATAACATAATGCTGACTGGGCCGACCCCCAATAGGGTGGTCTAATAACCCTTCGACCCACATGGCCGACCCCCAATAGGGTGGTCTAATAGCCCTTTTACCCACATGACTTATACAGGGCCAACCCCAAACAAGGTGGTCTAATAACCCATCAAGTATAAGTTACGACACTTACAATATAAATAACGACACTTCCGTATAGAGGAATAATAACATCTCTATAGGAATACAATATACATATATGTGAAATACATTCTGAAGTTACATATACATCAACACTCCCTCTTAACTAGGAAGGTATTTCTCAGCACAGTTCTTCTAGCACAAGTCATCTTCTCTGGATCATCGTCACTGGATAATCGTCATCGAGTCATCATCATCGTCACTGCTACTGCTATCTCAATCAATCTCTGAATCTACTCGTCATAGGAAGTTCTACAGAGCCAGTCCTTTTTCATACTGGATGTAGGCCCACCACCTGCAGGTCTTCGTCATCACTGGCCATACTGTGGAATCCTCAGGACTTTTACGTGCGTCACAAAACCTCGAAAGAGCATCCCAGGCTGTTACGAGCACACAGCTCTACCTATAGGATCTCCCAGGGCAACGAATTACATGTGACCTCACCACAAAACCTCGCAAGAGCATCCTAGGCTGTTACGAGCACACAGCTCTACCTATAGGATCTCCCAGGGCAACGAATTACATGTGGTCATGGCAAAACCTCGCAAGAGCATCCCAGGACTGATTACGGGCACACAGCCCAACCTATCGGATCTCCCAGGGAAACGAATTACATGCCATAGGACAAAACCTCGCAAGAGCATCTGCCAGATATCCCAGGGCGCTATTATATGCCATAGGCAAAACCTCGAAAGACTATCTGCAGATCTCCCAGGGCAACGAATTACATGTCCTCCCAGAGCAAAACCTCGAAAGAGCATTTGCCAGATGTCCCAGGGCACCGAATTACATGCCATAGGCAAAACCTCGAAAGACCATCTGCAAATCTCCCAGGGCAACGAATTACATGCTCATCTGCACAACCTGATCCACGGCCATAGAGTATCAACCTGATACTCACCATACATCATCATGATGTATCCATGATCATCCTGATCATCACCACTGCAACGTCCTGCTGCATATCATCTGGAGCAACGTCCTGAAGCTCGTCATCTATGATCATCCTGATCATTACTGCAACATCCTGCTGCATGTCATCTGGAGCAACATCCTGAAGGTCGTCATCTATGATCATCCTGATCATCACTGCAACATCCTGCTGCATGTCATCTGGAGCAACATCCTGAAGCTCGTCATCTATGATCATCCTGATCATCACTGCAACATCCTGCTGCATGTCATCTGGAGCAACATCCTGAAGCTCTCCATCTATGATCATTATGATCATCACTGCAACATCCTGTTGCATACCAAGTATCTACCTGATACATATCATCATACATGATCCTCCTGATCATCAATGCATCTACCTGATGCAAATACAAATACATGATACATATCACCATACATGATCCACCTGATCATACAATGTATCCATCTGATACATATACAGATACATGGTCCAAGCATCCAACATGATGCATATACAGATACACATGATCCAACTGATCATATCCAGCATCAACATGATGCGTACATACATACATAAAAATGATCCAACTGATCATATCCAGCATCCAACATGATGCGTACATACATACATAAAAATGATCCAACTGATCATATCCAGCATCCAACATGATGCGTACATACATACATAAAAAAAATGATCCAACTGATCATATCCAGCAGAAACCAGAACATCATCCTGATGTTCATCATCCAGTGCTTACATCCATAGCCATGTGAAGGATCCTCCTTCCAACATGCTTGGAATGGCTTCAGCAAATGTGTCCATCACTTCTTCCTCGAAGTATCCTCGATCTGAAGCACGCCAAGCCTCTCTCTGAAGTACTCAAACTTCACCCTGGCTAGTGGCTTCGTCAGCACATCTGCAATCTGCTCGTCCGTCGCAACATACAGGAGCTTCACAGCTCCTCTCTGCACCATATCCCTGATATAGTGATATTTGATCTCTATGTGTTTCGACCTGTCATGAAACACTGGGTTCTTGGACAGCTTCACACAACTCTGGTTATCACAGAAGATACCAGTAGCCTCCAACGGGAGATCAAATAACTCAGACAGTAGCTTCCGTAGCCATACTGCCTCACAACTAGCTGAACAGGCTGCAACATACTCTGCCTCAGCTGTACTCAGTGCTATGCAGGACTGCTTCCTGCTAAACCAAGAGATCACACCTGATCCCATACTTAAGCAACACCCAGATGTGCTCTTCCTATCTGCAGCACTGCCAGCCCAATCTGAATCAACATAACCCTGTAAGTTAAACTTTTGATTCGCCTCATACCTGAGCCCATAATCCACTGTACCCTTCAGGTACCTCAGAACATGCTTTACAGCAACCAGGTGAACACTCCTCGGATCCGTCAGGAACTGGCTCAATGTGTTCACAGCAAAGCAAATGTCTGGTCTCGTGTTTGTCAGGTACATCAAGGACCCAATCATCTGATGGTACATGGAGACATCAACCGACTCAGATGAAGCATCACATAGAAGCTTTAGATTCAATGCCATAGGTGTGGCCATAGCCTTGCAGTCCATCATCCCGAACCTCTTCAGGATCTCTATTGCATACTTCCCTTGTCCAAGGAAGATTCCACCACTCTGCCACACCTCCATGCCAAAAAAAAAATAGTGCATCATCCCCAAGTTCTTCATCTCGAACTTGGTAGTAAGCTTCTGCTACGTGTCGGCAATCAAACTATTTGCACGTGTAACAAACAGGCTATCTGCATACAAAAGTAGTATCACTGGATTTCCTTCCTCAACCTTGTAGTAAAGGTTGGAATCCGCTTTACTCTTGGTAAAGCCCAAACTGGATAGAAAGCTGTCTATCCTACCATACCAAGTTCTGCACACATATTTGACTACACCATGCTGTCTTGAAATCCATCTGGTGTATCTACTATTTCATCACTTTTATATTTCTCAATGCTGTCATCTGCAATATGCTTGATTTGATAGTTCCATTTGGAAGTCATCACAAACTTCCCTTCACGTCTTGGGATTACATCCCAAACATCATTCTTCATGATCGACGGATCATGGCATTCTATTTCTTCATCCCAGATCCTGGGAACTTCAATATCTTCAATAAATATCTTTGTTGCTGGAACAAATGTTGTAGTCCTTTTGTAGGAGATGGAATACGATCTTTCCTACACAACAAGTTAAATTGCATGATTAGAAACATCTCATAGTTTTCAGAACAAATTCTTACACATAAAGAAATATGTCATACAGTCATGCAATTATCTTAGCCAATGCTTCAATACAACATTTATCCATATCCCATAACTTTCTAGATGCCTTCCAATCTCTACCAGAACATTGTTAAGAGTGTGCACAACTCCCAACATGTCAGCAAAGAGGTTTCATTCTAGATAAGTAGCAATGGAATGTTGTACAGTGCCATAGGCCACTTACCCATGTATATTAGTAGTATACTGTTCATCAATGCAACTATACATATCCTAAGTCTAGGAACATGAGCATATACATCATTGAACAATTTTGTTTAAACAAACACATATGCAAGAAATTAAAATACTTATCTTTGTTTGTTCGTTGGGTGGACTCCCTCTGAGTCTTTGCTTTCTTGCAGGAGCTGCTGGAGTCCTAATCTGCAGTAGCTTCTTCTACACCTTTCTGTTGTGGAATGTAGAAAGATGGTCAACTCCCTCTGAATATCTGCATTCTTGCAAAAACTACTGAAGTGTACTCCCTCTTGATCTTTGCTCCCTGGATTACCTGTCCTTGAACTTATATACATTCTCGATCCCTATGCATGCTTGTTAGTATCATCATTGTGTTATCCTCTAGGTCTAATATAAAATCATACATTCATTAGTATACTATTAAAACACAATAATCTCAAGCATGTATAGTCATGATCATTTCAAACAAAAATAGTAAGCATTATTATGCAGGATTCTTATGGTTAGTCAAATCCTATAATTACTCAAACCTATGACTCTTCAGGTTAGTTGAATCATCAATCAAGATAAGAGATATAATATGCATAAAACCTGTGATTATTCAAACCTATACCTTCATGATTCTTCTGGTTAGTCAAATCAATCAATATAAGAGACATAATTCTTTTACTTATATTCCTATTTGACCATAGGACTTTTCTGGTTAGTCATATCATCAATCAAAGTAAAAATCATAATATGCCTAAACCCATGAGTACTAACTTCAATGAATAATCATAATCAATCATGTCAAGTATACTTAAATAAAGGATCTTATCACAAGGTGAGATTCTAACTTGATATAGGAAAAACATACCTGGATTAGCATGCTAGCTAATTATGTCTAACATACTCACATGATGTCTTCTTGTTCTTCTTCAATGACTTGTGCTAGTAACCTGTATATCTAATAGGTTAACCATTATAAAACCAAGTTATACATACCTCGTAAATGGATCTTTTATGAGATCCATGACAATGGATGAATCTTTGTCCTCATGTCATCATGATCATATGTTCTTTGAACCAGAACATGATTTGTCTTTCTTGGTGTACCTTTCATGTTAGTAGACAACATAAATCTCATACAACACCATAATGCATTAGTACAATCATAAGTGTCAACACCCTAATCAATGAATATTTTCTATTGTGCATTCATAGTTTTATTAAGGTGATATGACAAGTCTAAAATCAAGATTGTACTAACCGTAATAACATGAAGACAAACATACCATAAACTTAATCATGAACAAATCTCAAAACATACCTCGATGAGTCATACCTGTCGAGATCGCTTGTAATCTCCTTATGTAAAGCCTTAGCCTCATCTCCCTCTGAAACAGGAACTCCTTCACTTATGCAGGTGACCAATCCATCTTCTTCTAGGATTAACCCAATCCACTTGATTTGCAAGAACTGGACCTGGAGCTGGATATGGGTTTGTCAGAGAAACCCCAAAAATTCAAACTTTGAATTTCAAACTTCTGAAAGGATAGAAATATGCGCCTTGATGAGCTGATCAAGCTGGTATATTCAGAATTTGAAAACTACAAAGTTTCACTCCTCAATTTTGCCTTTGAGACTTCTGGATTCACTGGACGTGACCCTGAACTGGGGTTTGATGAAGCCCACTCTTCTGCCCAGTCAAAAGGTTTGATCCAAATCTCTAAGCTTCTCTTTTTCTGAGGAGCTTCCAGCCATGGTCACAGATTTCAAAAATTCCCATTTTTATAGAAGCGCTAATTTTCCACTTTTCTGATCAAAGTCCCGAACTAGGGTTTGATCAAGCCCGGCCTTCTTCCCAACCAAAAATTCTGATCTTGGTCTCTAAATTTCTATTTTGATGAGTATCATCCATCCGTGGTCTCCGATTACAAAAATTCCAACTTTCTTCAAAGCCCTAAATTCCGGAAGCCATGAATGAAGGTACCAAAAAATAATTCTGTTTTGACAGAAATATGTACCTGATTGTTTCTAGTGTAACTCCAAAATTTTTGATCCACAGGGTCTGAAATTTTTTTCTGAGATAGAATGACCTGTTAGCTTTCCATCCTGATAGGTCTGACCTCAATTGGATGTTCTGAGAGAGAGTTATGCCAAATGTCGCAACGTGACCTGTTTTGGGAAAATACAGGAGAGCGAACTTGTACGGCGTGCCACGTGTCACTGTTTGACCTTCGACCTCTGAAAAAGTTTTCTGAGATATCTCGACCTGTTATCTTTCCATCCTGACAGGTCTGACCTCAATTGGATTCTCTGAGAGAGAGTTATGCCAAGTGTCATACATGCCATATCATGCCTTCTTTCAGGCTAGCTCTGATACCATGTTAAATTTTCTGAATTTACTTCAATATGATCTAGGATCTTAACTGAGAGAACAACATGTACAGCATATCTACAGCATATCAATCATGCAGACAATAATGCAAGCACACAAGAGACACAAAGATTTACTTGGGGAAAACCATAAAGGTGAAAAACCCCAATAACTTCCTCAGAGATAGATAGAGCAATGATACAACCAACCAAGAGAGATAGCCATAACCTAGCAGTAGATCCTCCTCCTCCATAAGTGCGCCACTCCTCCTTGAGTGCATGTGTGAGAAGTGAGTGAGTAAATAGAGTGCCTCCCGCACTCTATTTATACTTGACTTGACTTGCCTTTTTACCTAACTCATGTAGGCTCGAACTTAACCACATAACATAATGCTGACTGGGCCGACCCCCAATAGGGTGGTCTAATAACCCTTCGACCCACATGGCCGACCCCCAATAGGGTGGTCTAATAGCCCTTTGACCCACATGACTTATACAGGGCCAACCCCAAACAAGGTGGTCTAATAACCCATCAAGTATAAGTTACGACACTTACAATATAAATAACGACACTTCCGTATAGAGGAATAATAACATCTCTATAGGAATACAATATACATATATGTGAAATACATTCCGAAGTTACATATACATCAACACACCGATATCTGACAACTCACCTGTATCCAGAATGTTGAACACAAGAATGATTGAACCACCCATCTTGCAGTCTAGAACTATTATGAAAATAATAGTAGGTAGAAGAAGGGTCGGCCGCCCCTTCATTCATTTATGTCGAGCCTCGTTCAAAAGAAGAAGTATGGTTTTGGAACCTGAATTTGGCACTTTGGAAACGGATTTTGCAGTTTCGGAACTAGTTTGGTCACATTCAGAACCGGATTTTGCACTTTTGGAACCGGTTTGGTCTCTTTAGGAACCGGTTTTATCACTTTTTGAACCTTGATTTGGCACTTTCGGAATTGGTTTTGGCAATTTTAGAATCGGTTTTGGCACTTTTGGATCTGGTTTTGGCACTTTTGGAACCTGGATTTGGCAGTTTTGGAACCGGATTTTGCTTGATTTTGGAGTTTAGAAAGGCGGTTTTTGACCCATCTTCAAAGTGACTTGAATATTTTAGACATTGATTTTTTCACCTTAAAATTTAGAACATTTACAAATAAAAATTGCAATTTTCAAATAAAAATTTACATTATTTGATTTTAAATTCACACTTTTCAAATCAGAAATTGCATTTGTTTATTTTAAATTCACACTTTTTGAATTGAATTTCATAGTTTTATAACAACAAACTGCAATTTAAGGTTCATAAGTAATGAAAAAACACACTAATCCAATAGAACACCCTTTTCAAAGCCAATATTGCCACTTTCAGAAGGTCCTTTTCAATTAGATTTTTTGATTTTAAATTCAACTTCAGAATAATTTAAAGTCGCTGAACGTTTTAGATTCTCTTTATCCTTAATCAGATCATCTCCTTTGAAGGAGTAATAAAAGACTAAACTTTTATTGGAGCTTTGACTTGTAGACTTAGAAGCACTAGACTCATTCCAGACATGAAGGAATGTACTAGAACAACATTCGATGACTGTTGCAAGTGTCTTTGAAAGAATGAAACCAAATCATTCACTGAATACATCATACCTCCTGCACAAGGTGGTAGTATAATGTAACTTTCAAAAAGTGTTGAAAATCCCATAGTCATCCAAGGATTCCAATTTCCATCCCATTAACTTGGCCTAGTTACTCTTGGATGCAAGCACCTGGAGAAACTTTAGAAAGCCTCCTACCCTGATGATTTTCCCACCTTCAGCTACAAAGGGAATATTCTTGCAAAGACTAGTAAGCTCTCCAGGCCAGATGTAGTTATTTGTTGATGAATAGTGCAAAACATGTGTGATGGTGATAACAAGTTTACTATCTGTTAAGTCTGATACTACATCATCGAGCTCTAATACTACATCATCACCAAGTTTAGTATCATTTAAGTCTGATACTACTATCTTAAGTTGGTGAGATAAAATTCATCAAGGAAGAAACATAAACGATTGATAACATTCTGTTGTTTCATTCTACGGAGCTGGAAAGTCTCGAGATTTCCAACTGTCTCATGGGACTGAATATAAAATGCAGTGGAAACGGGTGAGGTGCGCATCTTTAAAATGAGTGAAACAAATTATGCGCAATTAGAAGAAGCTGACAACATGATCTGGAGGCATAGAGATTCAAAGATAGCCTAGACACGGCGGTATTGCATCTCAGTCTCTCGAATACCTACATAGAAAACAAATAACTGTTTATCATGTTGCCGTAAAAAGAAACCATTTCCAACAAATGCAAAAACAATCATTTTGTTGTAGCCAATGTGTGAGCACACATATCATCATCCACAATAAAAACAGAGAAACTAATCCTAAATTGCCAAGTGCACCATAACAGTCGGTCTAGGAATCTCGCTTGGATGGGTTAGCTCCTAACACAGTTGGTATGGGCATCCTGCTTAGATGGATTGGCTCCTAACACCATAGTTAGTGGAAGCAAAGGTATTCAACCAATGAAATATACTTTGCAAATGATAAGCAAACACATAAATTAGACACGTGTATAATAATGACTACAAAAATTCTTTCTTACCTAGAAAAACCTTTTGCAGATATGTAGTCTTTCAAGGTTAGGAAGTTGCTCCAAGAAGTTGAGAAGAGGAAGAGGCTTCGGAATATGGATATCAAGATTCTTCAATGATTTCAAGATACCTATTATCTCCCCAAATTTCTCTGCAATAAAATGGTGCATTAGATCCATTATATGAGAACATTTCTTCATCTACCTATATGAGGATGTTTCTTAATCTCCCTATGTCCCCTCCTAGTTGTAGGAACATAATGACAAATCCATGCATACCCAGGGAATATAAGGGGAACAAACTGAAAAATTCCATTTCAGTTTGTTGTGAGTGGCCACTATGTTGATGGATTAGCCTATATATAGTGAGTGGCCACTGTGTTGATGGATTGAATGGGATGGGAGTCTGGGACAGATGGGGAATGGTAATTATCACAGTATGGCGGGATCATGGTGGTCAAAGATATCATCTGTAGCGACTACATATTTTACTGGAGTAATCATACACGTATCACTCGATTCCTTGAAAATCCAATGGCCAACATGCCTGCTGCCAGCGCATTAAATGGCCTATAGCAGGCTTAATAATATTCGCAATAAATGATGGATTGTATCACTCGTGTGAATAATCTCATCATGCTTTCAGTCCACATGATGTTTATGTCTTGTCACCAACAAAGTCTCTGGATGAGGTCAATGGTAATTATCACAGTATGGCAGGATCATGGTGGCCATTGATATCATCTGTAGCGAGTATAGATTTTGTTGGAGTAATCGTACACTTATTACTCCAATCGATTCATTGAAAATCCTATAGCCAACATGCTTGGTACCATTAATATCCTTAATATTCATTTAAAAAATCTTTAAACTAATTTTAAAAATCAAATATGCCACATGTCTCCAAATTTATAGAATTTTTGCTTTAAAGACCTTGCTGGCAAGTAGAAATATTCTCAGAGAAATAGTGGCCGCTCGGCCGCTCTTTCTCTAAGGAGTTCTATTTTCACCATTCACTCATAGATGAAATTTTGGCCGACCCATCTTATTCCCAATATTCTTTTCATAATAGTTTGACATTGCAAGAAGGGTCGGTCGATCCTTCTTGTGTTCTTCATTATGTATATAGCTGAATTTTTGGATAAAGATTTTCACAAATAACTACGAAAAGAAGGGGCGGCCGATCCTTCTTGTCGAAAAATAAGGATAAAAAACAAAATTACTCAGAACCATTTTTATATGTTATAACTTACAAGGTGTTCTATTTTTACAATTCCCTCGTAATTGAAGGGTCGGCCGACCCATCTTATTCCCAATATTATTTTTATAATAGTTCAACACTACAAAAGGGTCGAGCGATGCTTCTTATTCCCAGTATTATTTTCAAAATAGTTCGACACTGCAAGAAGGGTCGGTTGATCCTTCTTGTGTTCTCCCTTTTATGATATTTCATTCTATTTAAAAAAAGAAAAAAGAAATAATGCTTCGATTTAAACGAACAAAAAGAAAGAATGTTTCTATTTAAAATAAAACAATTAACCTGTTTCTGGGCTGTAAGATTAAGACAAGTCAACGGTTGAGATCTAATCTGGGGAATGCGGAAGACGAGTTGCGGGGGTTTAATTGTTTTGAAATATATACAATGTTCCTGTAATCTGCAATTGCGGGTTGCGGGACTACATCTCGAAATAAAAACAAACAAAAGTTTCGCAATCTGCAATCCGAATTGCGGGTTGCAGAGACTCATGTCGCAAATCCATTACTCAAACAGTTCCCACAATTCGCAATCATGTATAACTATGTAGCCACTTCAAAAAGCTATAGCATGATATGATGGTGCGTTCATTTTGTTGAAACCATGAATTATGGCGGGCATTCTCTCAGAGTAGTTTTGACTACTTTTTCCATACTTTGTCAATTTCCAAAGTTTCACAAACTTGCCATACTTTTCCAGAATGATGTCACATTGCAACACTGACTTAATGATAACACTAGAACACCATAATGTGTCTTTCAATGCCATTTCGTCATACATGCCATGTCATCATACATGTCATGTCATCATCACACATTCCATGTCATCATAGATGCCATGTCATCACTTCCTATGGCGTCAGTTCTCTCTTTGAGGCTCACATGTGTGAGATTTTCGCCTTCCAAAATAGAGATCAATTCATGTATAACCATAAGGGCCAAGACTGGATAAATATAAATCACAAAAAGGGTCGGTCGACCCTTCTGGTAGTCTAGAACTAGTATGAAAATAACATTGGGAAGAAGAAGGGTCAGCCGCCCCTTTATTTATGAGGGAATTGTGCAAATATTCAACCTAGGAAGTATAGGTTGCC